>JAODIE010000004.1:4632615-4819918 GCA_027575565.1 Diploeciton nevermanni | reverse complement strand
ACACAAATACTGATATATAAAAAATGCTCACCACTTTGGAAGAGTTTTTCTTGTATTTCTTTTCTTTTTTCCACCTAAGTAAAATTGCTATTGTAAATTGTCTAGTAGTGATGTATCCTCTATTGCCATAATTTTCTTTTTATACATATAGCATTACTTCTTTCATTCTATTATTTCGTTTCAAGTGCTTATTCTTTGTTCTTCCTTCAACCTTTTTCTATTTCACGTTATTGGATACATAAGAGTATTTTCCTCAAAACAAAAAATTTAAGCCGTACGAGATAAAAATTGATGTAAAATGTTGATTGGATTAGAGTTGAGAGCTTCTCGCTGAAACGTTGGAGATTGATATCGAAATAATTGTTGTTGAAATAGTTTGCCATTAGTTAATTTTCATTCATTTTTTAAGAACTATTCTAATTAATAGTAGTTAATTCAATTAGTTATAATTTGTTCGTGGTAAAATCATTGCTTGATAGAAAATTAATTAAGTCTCAGCTAAAATCTACACTTAAAATCTTTGAACTGCGATTCTAATTCTATTGTTGTCTATCTTAGTTCTTAGTTTCATACACAAAGTAGTTTGTCTTTTATTTTTCTTGTCGTATTAAGTGCAGCTACTATTGCAGCCTGTTTAATGGTCATATTGCATCAGTTGAACCGGAAGTCCACAATTCTCGCTTACCTGGTACTCTCCTATCTCGTCTTGGGATTCCATCCCTGACTATCTTCACAAGTTCCTGTAATCCTCTCCTATCAATGTGCTTGTTCCAGTGTTTACAGCGGGTTCTTATGAATCGTGTGACGGATATAATATCGCAGGTCACACTATTTCCTTTTGTCTGGCTTTGTTCCGAGGCAATAAGAAATGTTTACGTCTTCAAGCAGGTGGCTAACCTCACTTTCCGACGGCTGGTTATTGGTTCGCGGAAAGGTATTTTATTTTCCTCTTACCCATTGAAATGTGCCATTTTGCAAGGACCTCTCCGAACAGGAACGCGCCCTGTAGGGTTCTAGCAACCCTCTAGGATTATTGATTCTGTATCAAACATGAACAAATATTAACTTATCGAAGAACTCACAATTTGTGATTTCAGTTTATTATTTTATTGTAATTTATAGCATTTCAGTTTATCCAATTCTAAAATAAGACAAGCAAAATTTAATCTCATGGTATCTTAAACTCTGTGCTCACACAACCTGAGTATATTTTTTTATTTGTCAAGTATTTAAACGCAATATCATTAATTAAAACACCAAAAACATAAAAACAATTGCAAATAGACAATAAACAAAAATATTATTTTCTTATGTTCTTCTTCAGTATGCTGAAAAAGGCAACAGGTGAATATTAGTAAGTGTATAGTGAAACTTTATCAACATTAAACACATTGTAACCACACTCAACGGTATTCTTTTGTGTTTCTCTACACCATGCTAAAACAGGTTGATTTCAAAAATATATTAAATTATTACTTCATTCATTCTTAATCAAATGTGTTGATTTTTTAAGCTGAGAGATTATTTAGCTACGAATTGAGTTTCTTTTCTGGTAAAAAAATCCAGTAAAAGAAAAGTGAAATTCTGTCTATCATGAACGCACCTTAGGCACGGATTTTATTTATTGATGAGATAAGCGTCAAATTAATCACAAACGAAAGTTGTTTCCTAAGTCATTCAAAGCCTCTCAACGTTTTTTCTCAGTTTCTTCCTCAGATAGATGTCTACCGTCTAGGCATAAATTAAATTGAAAGCCTATCAAGCGTGTTTAGTGCTCAGGCTTTAGCAATCAAAATCAACACTGTACACATTCCTCCTATCTATGGCACACTAGAAGTGAGAGTTCGACCGGAAGCTAATGCCAAACTCTTTACGTTGATGTTTTGTTTCGCGATGCGAAAAATCAACAACAACTGAACGAACGGCACTTCCGAACCGCACAAAACAATGGCACCAGGGAATAGTAACAATCAACGTTTACCGGTTGTAAACGGCAATCAGTAACAATAGCAACAAGCATGTTGTCTTGCCAAGACAACAGATTTGCTCAGAACGGATATTGCTTCGGCTATTCGGCTACTACATTGTTTTGTGTTTTCAAAGAGAAGGCAATCGATTCCGTTACAATCGATGTATGAGATGAATATCATCATTATGCTAGGTTACGTCATGTGCTTGAAATTAGATGATTGATAAAATAATGGAGAACGGTAAAGAAGCCACAAATCAAATTAGCAAACGGCGCGGATAGAATGATTGGAGTGTGCGAGTTGAACGTGCTCGTTGTGGGGCATAAAATGAAGAATACCAAGGTGGATCCATGATAATTCTCTCTTTTTAACGCACTATAGTTAATAACGTCTAGCTAATAAAAAATACAAATTAAGTAGTGTTACGAAGTTACGATACGCAAAATGACTGCTATAATTTCCATTTAACAATATTTTATATAACTTTCAGTCGTAATTATAATCTAATATATATATATATTTTATGGCTTTTCCAATCCAGTGGATTATTGCCACCCAATTAATTAGGTTTTAGATCCTTTACTAGGGGGATCAGCCCTTTAAAGTGCCCTGTTCCTCACCTCCTCAACCGGGAATTGAACCCGGGTCTCCATCTGGGTGAGAAGCAAGCGCCATACTTAACACTCCATTCTTCCCCAATAATTATATTAATCTAAAATAAATCAAATTTTTTGCATATTTTAATCTCTCTGCCTCTGTGAAATTAGTGTCAATTTAGGTAGGCTACTTCTAACACAGCAAACAGTAAAAACAAATGACAATCGATAGCAGGAATAGTTCCTAGTCTTAGAAAACAGTTGAAAGCAATTCAACATGAGCACATCTCTTTTGGACATTTTAATTATTTATTTTCTTTAGATTTCGGCAGCAATTTAAAAATATAGTAACTTAAAAAATAAAAGTTAATTAAATCGATTTATGATACTGATATGCACAAAGCTTAGACTTTACAGTTGTTTAGTTAGTTATTAAACCATTTTCCATTGCCATTAGATTTCCAATTGCCAATAGATTTAGCGCCACTTATGGTAGACCACTCTTTACACCGCAAATGGCGAAAACAAATGACAAACGACGACAGGAATTGCTTCCAGTACTACAATATATTAATGTAAACACATCTTAATGTTAATTTCTCCGACTCCATTCAAGTCTCCGGTGTAATTTTCTTAATTTATGATTGTAGTGCATGGAGGCAAAATGTAATGGTTGATTTCATTCTAGTTTATCGGCCATAACTTTTTTATAGTATAAAATTATGCAATCAAACTCTATTTTAATAAAATAACAAATTGGCCTTTAGTCATTTCATTTCAATATAACTGTATTATTTGAATGGAAATTATCACTTATAGTTGGTGTCAATGCTATAATAGATTATTTATTTTTTGAGGTAAATATTCCTTTTGTTTATTGTTGCTATTGATGGTTTGTGACTAAAGTCAACATATCGTAATAAACGCTAATTGCTAGCTTTAGCAATTTACAATTTGTGATCTCTACCAGTTATTAACGCAATTGACTCTCCAGTATATATAAAAAAAAAGAAACTATATCGCTGCTCTCAGTCCTAGTTCTGACGATATTAGTTTATCTGTTTACAGATTCAAAGAGTTGAAAGTAGAGTAGGAATCAGTTGACGTAGTTGGAGTTGTTTGCGTTGAAATAAGTTTTCACCTTCGTTTCTGTAACTCGACATAAGCAAAAGTATCCAATCAAATCGACTTAAGACAATTTGATTTTAACTTGGTGATGTGTAATGAAGGATTGTGACTGAGAGTGCACGTAAAAGGTAGCAGTGGAATCATTCCTTGCGATCTATATTTGACATCATGTTAAGTGACGAAGGTTGACTGGTATTTATGTAGGAATCTCATATTGCTACTGTTTTACTCATTGTTGGCTCTAATTTTGACTTGAGGCATTTTTTCGGATCAAATAAATTTGCGTGGATCGCACATTGAATTTTGTGTATTATAAAAAATAAATATTAAAATAACTATTTTTTATTATAATATAATACCAATATGGCCGGAGAACAAAAATTATACAATTTATCAAAGCAGTTTAAAAAAATATTTCGGGTTGATTTCCTTAATTTGCAACTAAATTACATTTTTTAATAAACTCACCATCCGTAAATAGTTTAATATGTTTAGCAATTAAAATCCAAAAATGTGAGGATGTTTTGAGCAATACTGATTTTTGTTTCATTTTAGTGTCTCATTCTGAAGTATTGTTAAGACAAAAGATTAACAATTTATAAAACTAATACGTCCGACACATGAAAATAATATTCTTCGATAAGATAAACTAAATTATTTCGATGTTCGATTAATAGAACAATAGGCCCTTGTGCTTCCAAATGCAGCGTGAAACATGGACTGACAAAAGAGAGAAATCATTCTAACCTAACCCGCACATTCTTGTCGCCAGTCAATTCATGCTTTGGCGGGCCATCTAAAAGGTGGTTGGGAGCAACAACACATCTCGAATGATAGTTTAGACTCGCAGGTAAATTTTGAATAAAGACCTTAACATAGATCTGTCACGCTCTAGGTGTAACGCTTCCATTTTGACGTTGTACATTTGAGGTTAGATACATCGGTTATTTCTAACATATTTTATGTTATTTACATTTTGATGATCTAGGTGAGATGTCGACAACCTTTTTCGGACGGCGGACCATTAGAAAACAATTGCGCTGGTCGCATTGACAATTTATAAAACTAATACGCCCGACACATGAAAATAATATTCTTCGATAAGATAAACTAAATTATTTCGATGTTGATTAATAGAACAATAGACCTCTGTGCCTCAAGGTGCCTCAGCGTGCGAAATAAATCGACAAAACAGATGATAAAACAAAGAAAACAATATTTGTAACGGCACGCTCACGCTATACGTTTGTTGTTTTTCTTAAATTATGTTGATATTTTGGCGAGCCGTCCAAAAGGTTGTTGGGGGCCGTCTATGGCCCGCGAGCCGTCGGTTGACGACCCCTGATCTAGGTAATTGTAGCTACAAAATGTCTTTCGCAACTAACATTCAAGCAATTTGTCAATAACATTTTCCTAAGTTTTAAAATAAAGTGCAATTCGTGTAGCCACATTACTCAACACACACACCGATGTGTAATGTCTTAACAAATGTTGTATACGCCTTACACTTTATATAATAAATGCTTAAACCAAGCACGTTATGATTTGAAACCTTTCTACTTGAGTAACTAAATATCATTTTGTGAATTTCAACAATGATGATTGTTTCGATCCGTCTTGGTCAATGGCTAAGTCGAACATAAATTTGGCGTGTATTTTGGACATGCTCTAGCTGCGCATACGACAACACGCCTTACTTCCTCGAATAATTATACTTACTATCAACAGCCAGCCGCAAATAAATAAAATCCCATTGCATTGAATAAGTGCATTCATGTGGTGAATGTATGCTTCGTGGGCCATTTAATTGCAAGAAATAATTTCCTTTCGTCTCGTGAACTCGTCTGGTTTCAATGTAGAGCGTCGATTTGATTGTAAAGTGAAGTGCTCGCAATGATTGAAATCACGTCTGTCACACATTCAGCATGCCGCGATGTAATTTCTCATTTCACTTCGTTTTTTGTTTGGTGCGAGCGCGCGCGAGAGAAGAAATCTGCCATCTCAAAGTGCGATTCAATTGAAACGTGAATACGGTAGATACTTTCACTGGACTGCATTGTTCTTTCGCATTGTTTGTCCTGACTTTCGTTGCGCATGTGAAAATGTCACAATGCCTGGGAAATAAGATCGAGCCAATCGCCAACGCACCGCATACGGCTGTGAGCATAATAACGCAATGGAATAGAAATTTGTGCGGCGATGAAAAACACTCGACTATGCGCTCGAGAATTGTTGGTGAACAATTGAGAAACGGCCTTGGGCATACCTGCAACACTCACTCAAATAAATTTACTTTAGTCTCTTTGAAAATTACATTAAAGCACAGCATTGGCTTGTATGTACCTTGAAGTAATTAAGTTTATAATAATAATTTAAAGTACATCTTTCTGCTGATGAACTGACAGTTTGTTAACAAAACAAACCACCCTATTAATAAAAAAGTAGATATTCAGAACATTTGTTGAGTAAGAGTAGAGTGTTAAGCATGGCGTTTGCTTCTCACTCAGGAGGAGACCCGGGTTCAATTCCCGGCCGAGTAGGTGAGAGACGACAGGGCACTTTAAAGGGCTGATCCCTCTAGTGAAGGATCTAAAACCCAGTAATAATTGGGTGGCAATAATCCGCAGGATTGGAAAATTCATAATTAATTAAAATTCAGACCATTATTTTTATTGCTGTTTATGTAAACTATTATGATTATTACAGTTTTTCCAATCTTGCGGATTATTGCTATCCAATTGGGTTTTAGATTTTTTTCTAGGAGGATTAGCTCTTTAAAGTGCTCTGTCATTCATCCTTCAACAAGAAATCGGACCTAAGCGTCCTAGGTGAGAAGCAGGCGTCATACTTAATACACCATTCTTCACATATATGCAAATTTATCATTCTTAATTAAGTTTAAGAATTTAATTGACTTTAAATTTTATGATTTTCGTCGTGTTTTATGTTTGGCAACAGCGCCAAATGATTCGAATGACAGTCTGGATACCTAAAAATCAGAGGTTTAGATTTTAACATGCAGACAAGTAGTTTCAACAAACTTATTTTATCAGAGACTACGTAGAAAGTGTTAATTTTAAGTACACTTTATTTTGTACCCTAAGTTTTTGTGTCTAATTGTCATTAGTTTTGATACGCATTGTTGGTTGCCTATAAATTAAGAGAAACTTAAATTTTGAGACCCTATTAGAATCTCAGAACTGTTTAGAGTTTAAAGTTTTACTTTAAGTTTATATTTTATATAAGTAAGACATAATTAAAAATACATTTCAATTATTATATAGATATATGTTTGCTTATATGTGATATACACATCTTCCGTAGTATACTCGAAATGAATGAAGTTAATGATTGTTTAAACAGTTTCGGCGAAAGTTGCATCCCTTTGCTAACTTTCTTTTCTTTAATGCTACCGCTGTCGATGCAGCCGAAGACCAATGATTTGGTTTTTGTTTTTCACGAGTTTCACCGCCGGCGGACAGGCGTAATTTGCATTACACGTCGCAACAACTAATTACTCGCAGCGTGCCCAAACATTCTCAACGCAACGTGAATGCGTCGTATTGTATTCACGCGAATTTCGCGTTGCATCTTCGCGATCTGCGTATCCAGCAGATGCATCTCCATTCCGGAATTCCTTGCAGTCGTGATTGGAATTGTTTAAGCTGCCGCACGGTGTGCACGCCGGCGTTTATCTATGCATCTGTGCGCTCTGAGCTTGCTTCAAACAGGCTGGAGAAGATTTGCCGTTTACTTTGCGGGTAACTGTAAAGAGTTTGCCATTTACATACATTCACGACGTACGTGGAGTTTCACGGCTATCAGAGCATAACTGGACATATAATTTTAATAAACAGCGTAATTTGTTGAAGAATTGCAAGAGTACGACGTGCTCATGTTCAATGTTATTCAATAATAAATCCAAGTTTCTCTATAATATAATACATTTACTTCCTTCAAGTTACAACTTGTAATCTTTGGTGAATTTTTCCAGTTGAATCATGATTAGCACTTCAATAAAGCATGGGAAATAATCAGCCCACAGGACACGCCATTCCCAGCGTTCAACGAGTAGGTCCCGATAACCACCAGCACCACCACGTGACCCATTCTGAAGAGAAACACAGGACCTCAGCGTATCTACGCTCATCTTTACAAACGCCACCTTCATATCAGCATAAGTTAGTCGTGCCGGATTCGAAGGCACTGCAGAGATTACGTCCGACCGGAAATGGAGAGATCTTACATGCCGGAGGTACCATCTCCGGACGAAGACAGGAGTGGCAGGGTGTATCTAGATCTAGCAGCATTCCCGCAGTTAGGCAGAGACAGTCCGAGCAACAACCGCAGAGGGAACAGCCACGGCAGGAATACCAACAGTTTAGGGAGAAACCCACGAGACACCAAACAAGAATTCCGCACCGACACAATCAACCTAGAATTCTTACACCTTCATATCGAAAGGACCAGGTCAGAATTGCAAACTAGTGAGTTTCTCTATTCTGAAATATGTTTAATGTGGTATTTGAGTATAGATGAAAAGATTTGGATCTGAACCAGATCTAAGAGCATCTTCTTCTCAAGAAAGCAACACCAGTCCGGAGTATCAAGGGTATCGTGGAAGGAAGAAATATAAAGCACCTGCACCACCAGCTTTGAACTCTCTCTCTTCGGTAAACTAATATCTCTCTCAATGAAGTTACTCATATTTAGTACGGTTAATATTAAAACTTTTTTGTTCTGCTTGCAGATTGAAAAGGAGGACTTTGATGATTGTGCATTAGACTCCGTTTCACCCATCAGACGCGCTAGACTTTTTAAAACTCGTGCAGAAACAAAGAAGAAAATTTCTAGTCCTGTAAATAATCGTAGATCATTAGTTACATCTAACTTTGGAGCATTGACTAAAGATCAAAAGAGGTACAAATCAACTGATGCACTTTTCCAAAGCGCCAAGAATGAACACCTTCAAAAAATAGACGAAATTCCTAAGAGTAGACCTCCCGTCTCTCAAATGCAACGAACTAAGAGCTCTCCAGAGTTCCACGAGGAACTCAAACAAGTCACTAGGAAGCTAGTCAACTTGAAACAAGAGTCTGTAAGACAAATCTCAGCTGAAGAACATCAGAAAATGAATGAAAATAAACTAAAGACCTTAGATCATAATATCAACCGAAAAGACATTATTAGAAATAAATTAAAGGAGATTAAAGGAATGAATGGATTTAAAGACTTGAAAGAAAGAAATCAGAAAAAAGATTGCAAATTAAGTAATGCGATGATAATCATGGGGGAACGTTCACCTGCTTCAGGAAAAGAATCCACACCTGAAATGACCCCACCAAAAGTAAAAACTTTCTATTTTGGAATGGACGAAGGTTGTAAGATACCCAACTCAATCGAATCAGATATGACAAGTGAATCAGATACAGAAACATCAGCCCATGACATATCCCTACAACTAAGGCCAACCCTTCCTAAGAAACAACTAGAAATTCCTCGGTTTTCTCCATCTGCTGCTTGGAAACTTCTCTCAGTTGATACAGCAATTGACAGCACTTTAGCTAGTGAGGAAGGTTCTGTCTACCTTGAAGATCGTATAGAGAAAGAATCAAGACAACTTCTTCCATTCCGTCCTATAAATCCAGCTGCAGTTAGAGTACCATCAACACACGATAAATCTGGAGATTCTGGTATATCAGGAGACGAAACACCTGATGCGGCACCTACAGTAGGTCCAAGACAAAGAGGGATATCCTGGACACCTCAACAAGATCTTGGGGATGATTCTAGTCAAGATGGATCCAACGTGGATCTTGAAGTTAAATTCCCAACAAAACCACATGTCTTCAGTCTGTCACTTCCAAGAGATAACCACATGGCTTCCTATATTGCAGGAGAAAAGAACTATTTGCAACCATATACTAGTTTGCAGAAACTGAAGCGGTCTATGTCGGGAATGTTGGCTACTTTGGGAAAACCTGATGATCATCTCGGGCAAGATACCGGTGATAATTGGTTTCTAAGTAGATCTGCTCCGAATTCTTTGAATAATGGTTTTAATTCTTTGGAGACTAGAAGGCAGCATAAAGATGAGTATGATGGTCTTAAGCAGACAAGAAGGATTATGTACCTTCCAACATCTACACTTGATACAACTGATAATACATGCAAGAAGAAGGTATTATCCAATTTTTATGAAAATATATCAACAGGGTCTTCTCAAAGTAGAGAGGAGCATAAACCACAAGATTTACAAGATCCTCCTAAGGAGGAAGAGAGGAAATGGCCTAAGAAACCTAAGAAGTTTACCTTCCAGAGTACAGTTAGACAAATTGAACGCAAAAGATTAGCTGACAAGCTATCTAAAGAAGCAGAGCGTAAAGAACAGCAGAGATTACAAGAATTGGAAGCAATGCAACGTGTTGAAGAAGAGTTTCAAAAGAAACGAGCTAGAGAGAAGGCAACCATTCGACAACAGTTGAGGTTATACAGTATGGAAGAGACTGCGTGGTCTAGCTTACCACCTAATTTAGAGATTAATCATGAGGTAACTCTGTTTGTCACATAAATAGAAACTTTAACAATTTATTTACTTTTAAGGTGAGGCCAGAACCAGATGGTGCTGTATCTTCCTCCACTCCTTCCCCAACCTTCAAAAAGACCAGCGATAAGAACCGCGAACACAATAAAACGTCAGGAACCCAGGTTCTTTCTGAATTTAAGCAGTCTCACCGTGAATACAAAGAGTTTCGTAGTTATGGGAGGTATCTAAATGACCATGCGCCAGTGGTACATCCACGAATCACCTGTCACATGCCCAAGGCCACTGGATAGTTGTAATTGAACCAGACGGATTGAAACAAGTAGATATCTTCAAGTATTATAATAATTGTTTTGGTACTATTTCATACATTTCAGATGATCGAATGTAATTTGCTATGAAATTACATTGCAAAAAAAATGTGCATCCCAAACGCATACCAACGCAAATATTTACTTAATGAATTATACAATTATTATAAAAGTCTGTATGTGTTATCACTTGTGAATTACATTCAATCATATCCTCATCTCCCTTTCCTAAAAACCAAATTTTCCATATGAGACGCACATATTTTTTATGTGTACTTCCAGTCTTGAATTTCTCAGTTTACAATGTCGCGCCGGGCATGCCACAACTTGTTGCTCATTCTCGCACTCGCGATAATCACTTCCTGTTCGGCACAAACTGAAAAACCGCGTCCGCCAAACACAGGCAAAGGCATCGAATATCAAAACAGTTTTGGTAGATGGCTATTTGCCAATTACACCCGTCGACATGTTGAATACCCTGGGTACGATGGGTGGTACAATAATTTGGCTCATCCCGATTCAGGAGCTATTGATAGACCATTGTTGCGAAGGAGTCCAGCTGCGTATGAAGATGGCACCTACGCACCAGCCGGAAGTGATCGACCCAACCCATTTGACCTTAGTGATAAATTACTCCAAGGTCCAATTGGTTCACGCTCTAATACTGGCAAAACAGCGTTTTTGGTCTTTTTTGGACAGCAAATTGTTGAGGAGATTTTAGATGCGCAAAGACCTGCATGTCCTCCAGAGTATTTTAATATTCCTATTCCAGAAGGACATATTTATAGAAAAGAGCATACGCAAATGCCATTGTTAAGAACTAGGTTTGATCATAGAACTGGCTTATCACCAAATAATCCGAGACAACAGGTGCGTATTGCTGAACTTTACTAATCGGATACTTTATTATTTGGAAGTGTTTGGTTAGCTGAATGAGATTACACCATATTTGGACGGTGGGTTAATGTACGGCGTCACTAAGCAATGGGCTGATCAATTGCGGACTTATTCCAATGGCACTGTTGATCCCAATGGAAAACTAGCTTCGTCACATGATGGACTCTTTCCAGAGTATAATACCCATCGTCTTCCAATGGCAAATCCACCTGCCCCATTCTATCATGCAGATTTTATTAAGAAACATGAGATCTTACCAGTTTCAAGATTCTTCAGTAAGTTAATTACCATCTTACAATCATTACCTCTAACTTAAAATGTTTTAGAATTGGGTAATCCTCGTGGCAATGAAAACACATTCCTTCTAACCTTCGGCATCCTTTGGTTTCGTTGGCATAACTACCTCGCTGAACAAATCAAAATCCAACAACCGCATCTATCCAGTGAAGCCATCTTCAACGAAGCCCGCAAATGGACCATTGCAACCCAACAACATATTGTAATTGATATCTGGCTACCATCATGGTTATCTCGCGGATTGCTACCTTACAAGGGATACGATCCTAGTATTGACCCACAAATTGATCAGTATTTCCAAACAGCAGCCTTTCGCTTCGGCCACACCCTGGTCACACCCGGTGTTTATCTGCGTGATTATAACCGCAATGGGTGTGATTATGATGCAAAAGCTTTTATAGAAACCAATGCAGTGAGAACGTGTAATGCATTCTGGCGACCGCAAGATGCAATAACAGCAAAGAATAAATCTACTGGAGAGTTTGTTGATATTGATAGATTGCTTATGGGCATGGCAAGTCAACTTTGTGAAAAGGAAGATCATAAGATTGTAGAAGATCTTAGAGGTAATGTATTTGGACCACTGGAGTTTCCTAGGAGAGATTTGATGGCTATTAATGTACAACGAGGGAGGGATCATGGTCTTCCTGATTTTAACACTGCACGTCGGGCGTATGGTCTAGCACCATATACTAGTTTTGATGATTTTAAGTTGATCACTTCTGAGATTAGAGATGAATTGAAAAAACTGTACAGTTATGACATCAATAATATTGATACTTGGATTGGAGGAATTCTGGAAACAACTTCAATTGGCCCAGGAGAATTATTTGAGACTATTATCAGGGATCAATTCAAGCGGATTAGAGATGGTGATCGATTTTGGTTTGAAAACAGAGAAAATCAGTAGGTTCCTTACAACTTTCCGCAATGTAATTCTCAATCTATTTGGTTTTTTATTTCTAGACTTTTCACTTCGCAAGAAATTCAAAAAATAAAACAACTTACTGTTTATGATATTATTATGTTGGTCACTCAGATGGACGGTATTGATATCCAACAAAATGTCTTTCGAGTACCAACTTCTGGTAAGTAGTTTTTTTTTTGTTTTAATTACTTCTCAGTCTTGACACCCTAACTGTAAATAACCATTTTAGATGATGCAATTGGTGATGCTTGTGAAGACAAATTTGTAACCTCCACATGTTCTAATTGCCCACAAGCACCAATTTGTAATTGCTCTCATCTTCCCATCCTAAACGCAGAACAATTGAATGAAACCTGTCGTCAAGGCACTTCTTTTGATTACTTCTCTGGAAGTGAAGTATCCTTTATATCAACTTTCACTTCTGTGGGCCTTTTTATAGCAACTGTGCTCTTGTTGGCTTTCATTCTGATGAAGCAACAACACGTGGCTAGTATACCAATGCAGCGAACTAACAAGGAAGAAATGATCTTTGATGCCAAAGAAATTACTGGTCCTAGATCTCCATCTCGTATTGTTTTTGTTACTTTGGACAAAGAAAAGAAGCAGATTCTTGTTATGGATCCTAAAGAGACACCGCTACGAGCAGTAGATTGTAGTCACGGCATCACCTACGTGTGTACTTTAGATAAACCCGCATTGATTATAAAAGCTCTACATGGATATGACTTAGTCCTAATGTTTAACTATGACCGTCTCAGGACTAATTTTATTCAAAGTTTGACTCTCTTTGCGGCGAATATTGGAAGTGCCGTTCATGAATATGAAACAAAACCATTGTTCTCTGCAAGATCTGTCGTCACTAAACAACAACGTCAGGAGCAAGTAGAAAGTTTCTTCAGAGTTGTCTTTGGACAAGCATTCAAGTCTACTTATAAAAGTCATGAAACAAATTTAATTGATGACAAGTCATTGAGTTTGGTTGAGACTGAATTGACTTTCTACGAATTTGCAGAAGCCATGGGAATGGATCCAAAGTGTACCATTGCTATGTGCATGTTCCAACTTGTAGACAAAGACAAGAATAACTTTGTCTCCTTCAGGGAGTTTATTGATTTTATTATTGTCTTTGCTGAAGGCAGTGGTGTGGATAAAGCCAAGTTGTTGTTCAAGATGTATAATGTCAATGCAGATGGCAATCTTCCAATTGAAACTTTCAAACAACTATCTGCTTCTTTTTTGGGTAGAGGTGTTTCTGAGGTTGATCCAAATGCCTTGAATAAAACAATTGACAATTTACTGAAGACACATAACTTGCACCATAAAACAGTGTTGACTTTTGAAGACTTTATGCTATTAATTGGTGAAAATTATGATACTTTAAGCAATGTAAGAGTTGATTTAAAAGTTGGAAACCAGAAATTTGCTACCGCTAAGCAAGTTACAAATGAAATCTATGGGTAAGTATGTTTGTTTCTTAAGATGTCGTCAAAAGCTACAACAAAAATATTTTCTTGCTAATGCCTTTCTGATGTTTCCTAGTGATGTACGACGATTTGGTGCTAAGAAAGCAAGTGAACAAGAACTTCTCAGCCAAGCCGTTATCCAACCTGAACCGGACTGCAGGAAAAACTACCGTCAGCAATTAGTCCGCCATGTTGAAAGATATTCCAAGGAAATATTCTGGGTCACGCTGTATACACTGGTTTTGCTAGTAATCTTTGCTGAGAGACAATATTGTAAGTTCTTTTTTTTTTTAATGATCTTGTTTATCATCAACTTTATCTTTCAACATTGCTCTAACTTGATTGATTTTTGTAGATTACTCCGTTGAAAGTGAGGTAGGCGGTCTAAGACAAATTGCTGGTTATGGCGTGTCTTTTACCCGTGGTGCCGCATCTGCCATGATGTTTACCTACTCTTCTCTCTTGGTAACCATGTGCCGGAATCTGATAACAATTCTTCGTGATACACCAGCTGCTGCTTACTTCCCATTTGACTTCTGCGTTGACTTACATAAATATATTGGATACTGGGCCTTGGCATTTACTAGTGTGTTTACAAATGAGTTACAATCCAACCAAATTTACTAATCCTTTACTTTTTTTTTTTTTCAAGTTTTGCATATTCTGGGGCACTCTATAAACTTCTACCACATCTCAACCCAAACAGCTGATGATCTCACATGTCTTTTCCGAAATTTTTTCCACGCCACACACGAATTTCCCAAGTTTCATTATTGGTGTTGGGGTACCATAACGGGAGTGACTGGTATTTTGCTTACCCTAATCCTGGCTATTATGATGATCTTCTCACAAAATTATGCCAGGAGGAGATTGTACAAGTACTTCTGGTATACGCATTCACTATACCCAATTTATTTTATTCTGATGATCCTGCATGGTACTGGGCAGTTGGTACAAGCACCAATTTTCTACTATTTCTTTTTGGGACCTGTAATTTTGTTTGCGATTGACCAGAGTATTAGTATTGGCAGGAAAAAAACTGAGATTATTGTTGAGGAAGTCAAAATACTACCATCAAGTAAGCCTACAAAAAAATGTCCCCAAGTAAATCTTATAAAACTATTTGGGATGTTTTCAGATGTGACCATGCTTCAAATAGCTAAACCTCATGGTTTTGCCTATAAGGCGGGTCAGTGGATCCGTGTAGCTTGTCTCTCTATCAACGCACATGAATATCACCCGTTTACTTTATCATCAAGCCCTGACCAGGACTTTCTTTCAATTCATGTACGTGCAGTAGGACCATGGACAAATGCCTTAAGGAAAATCTATTCAGATGCAAGTTTATACGATAAACCATTACCCAAGTTATATATTGATGGTCCATTCGGAGAAGGACATCAAGACTGGAGCAAGTATGAAACATCTGTCCTAATAGCTTCTGGAATTGGTGTCACTCCATTCGCAAGTATCCTCAAAGACATTGTCTTCAAGTCGAACTCTGAACAATTCAAAAACAAAAAAGTCTACTTTATCTGGGTGTCCCGCTCCCAGAAACAATTCGAATGGTTGGTGGATCTTCTCAGAGAAATAGAAGAACGGGATTTACACGATGTCATTAACCCTCATATTTACATCACTGAATTCTATGATAAATTTGACCTTCGTACTATTATGTTGTACATCTTTGAGAAACACTATCAAAAGGTTAACAACAAGTCCATGTTCACAAATCTTCAAGCTGTGACCCACTTTGGACGTCCGAATATTCCACAATTTTTGAATACGGTTCACTCTCTTCATTCACAAGTATGCTAAACGTTAATTACGTATACACAAATAATAATAGTTAACAATTAACTAATAACAAATTATTTAACTTATGACTAATAAAATTATACTAAACTTTCAGGTAGATAAAATTGGTGTGTTCAGCTGTGGAAATCCAAAATTGAATCTGGAAGTTGCAGCATGTTGTAATAGCATCAACAAGACGAGTTCCGCTGGTATACTGGAACATTTCTCCGAGAATTTCTAAGCCATTATAAAAAAAATTGCGACGGCTGCAGTAAACAATAACACGTTCGCGTAGGTCCTACTTGAGTCGCCACAAATATCTATGTAAACCTCCTAAAATATATCAAATATATAAATTTATATTAGTACATTTATCTCATGTAGGGCTCACATCAGGATGTTGATTAAAACATTCTGGTAATCCTCTCCTTGGCAATGTTGTCAAGTCAATCTTCTGACATGGATGCTCAACTCCAGGAGGATATTCCACAAACGACGGATCAGTAGTATAGTTAATGTCCATTTGTGTATGACTCACATTAACCACCACAATAATCAAATTACTATTCCGAATGTGTTTTATATAGAAAGGTCTTGAATGTGTCCTGGGCACCTCTCCACTGTATCCCTTCTTAACTTTGGTATGATTCATAATAAACAAACTTCTCTGCAAATCGCAAGGATAGTATGATCTTTCATCTTCTTCCTCCTCTTCTTCTTCAGATGCCCCAGGTGGAGATGGTGCATCTGTTTCCGAAGTAATCGTAACTTCATCATAATCAGTCTCTACAGTGTCAAGATGTGCATGATATGTTGTCCACATATCTTCCGCAGCAATAAAATTAGGGTCCCACATATGGTACAACTGTGTACGCATAAAAAACCACAACATATTTGCTAGTAGACCATTGATTACATTCAGCACCATGTTGACTGGTGTTGTAAGACGTCCTACGTCATTATGCTTTCCTGTTTCATTAATGCAGAGACCTTGGAAGTCGTAGACAATAATTTCTTCAAAGATTTGTTCTGCTAGCATTGAATGCATGACGGCGCCTTCAACTTCTCCAAAGAATTTACCAGTGTTGTCTAAAGTTGGAGATATTAGAATGTATCCACTATTGTCTATTACGTAGCAGTCGAGTAGATCACCACAAGGAGTTGCATTTGAATCCTAGGAAATAAAAAGTCAGAGAAGTATTTTTTAGGAAGTCGAGGTAAGAAAGTGCAATACATACCACATCACTAGTAATTTCATAAAATCTTTTCCAGAAATGTTTATGAGAAAACTGGAAGCCAACCACAGATGCTGGAATAGTATGGTTACCATCATGATAGAAAATGGCGTAACTGGAGGTTACTAATATATCCGGTTGGTCACCTGCTTCAAACGGCACAGAAAATACTGAAGAATTGTCATCATGTTGATTTTGAAGAACCGCACTTTTGTACCATTTTTCATCGATTGCTCTCGAGTGCCAGTCACCAAATTCTCTGCACAGCAAATAGAACCAATCAACAATAATCTTCAGATATCTAAAAATTACTATACTCACGTCTTTGTATTGTTTTCATCTTCTCCAAAAATATACTCCCATCTTGTAAGTCCACTCATAGTCGCAACAAATCGCAAAGTAGCGTTATAAATCTTAAAAAGAATCTCATCTCTTTTGGTTACAAAATTCCATTTGTCATCATAATCATTCATTGTTATTTTGGCATCAAAAATCAAACGCCGCATAAGATCTTCATCACAATAGTAATCATCTTCGCCAAGAGTTATTCGACCGCATTCAACTGTAAGAAGAATAAACATTTAAATCAAGAAAGTCCAGGAACAAATCGACAAAGACTTACTGTCATCATTGTCCTCTACATAAATTTGGTTAGTATCATCCCAATGTTGGCTTCGAGCAATGTGCTGTCTATGCTCCAAGAAAGAACTTCCGTTAATCCTTTCAATGAAATGAAGAAGTTCGCTTTCAGGTGTTTCAAACTCATGGCCTTCCAGGTAATGATACTTGCAGTACACCCTATAAAGCAACACATACCCCAAATTAGTTGAAGAAAATCAAAAACCCTTTTAATCATTTCTTACCATTTAGGGTGCACTCTCCAATTTGTTCCATTAAATATCTCTTTCAAAAACACAGTCACATTCTTCCCAATAAACGCCGCTTTTTTCACCTCGTCCTTTACAACTATGGCCAAGTCTCCGTATTTATCCGGCAAAGCAAGACCCAAAGAAAATGGTGTCCCTTCAATAGGAGCATAAAAGTAATCATAATTTTGCCTGGTAATCCTCCGAATATTATCATAATGATACTTTAAAGTAGCATCAGGAAAGGTCCCACTCTGCCCATCTATCAACGCCTGTCTTAATCTATAAACAGTTGAATTCGGGTCTATTGCCCTGGCTGGTAAATTGATATCATGCTGTTCGACCTCCAGAAAATCAACACTGTTGTAGTTCTCTTTAAGAACCGTTTTATTAAACACAGGCCGGAAACTTGGATGCATTAGAATGTATCCATTGTTACTGACAATAAACGCATAACCCATCACACCAATTTTATAAGGCATGGTCAATTTGCGGATTTCATCAATGGGAACATCAGTGGCAGCTACTCCAAGAAGTTCGGCGGTCATTGTATCATTCTCCTTGTTGATCTTCTTATCAAACGCTGGCACAGCTACAGATGTAAGAAGGCGATATGGTTCGTTAAAGACATT
Organism: Diploeciton nevermanni; assembly: GCA_027575565.1. Classification (NCBI taxonomy): domain Eukaryota; kingdom Metazoa; phylum Arthropoda; class Insecta; order Coleoptera; family Staphylinidae; genus Diploeciton; species Diploeciton nevermanni. The sequence continues at coordinate 4,801,254 of JAODIE010000004.1, read as the reverse complement.
GTCATTTTCATCATCATAAGTTGTGTCTGCGTAAGCATGAGTCCAGGAAACAGGATGAACGATGCCTTGTAAGACCAAAGGTCGGGCTATTACTGGAATATATTTATAGACTGACCCGGTGACTTCTTCTAAAGATTCTACGTGAGTATAATATCCTAAAATTAAGTGTTTTAGGCATAAACTAAGATAGTATTACTTAAAGCAGCATTTTCACCTCTGTTGGTACAAGCGGCCCACATTATCTCATTCACATTAAGTACCTCAAGTCCAATCAAATAGGTGAATATCCTCACTGGTATATTCACTCCATTGGTGCCATTTATTCGATTGTAAACCTCAAAAACTTGACTCAAATTTGCAGCAATCCCGTCGGTTACTAGCATGATCATCTGATTGCATTCCAAGTTGATTCCACAGCGTTCAACCGTCCGATACTAAAATACACCAGAAATATATCTTTATTACATTGCTAATGACAAAATTATACTACATTTTCCAATAGAGCAAAAGCATGCTCAAGTGCAATCGAAGAGTTCGACTTATTATCCGGTTCCAAACCTCGAACTGCCTTCTTGAAAGTATTAATATTCTCATTAGTAGCTTGTACTAACATGTCTTTAAAGCAAGGCACTGTATAATTGGTCCCCATGGTGTAGTTCATAATGTTGATATAATCATTATTGGAAAATGTATCCAGAATACTATCAATTGTTAACGTGGCTATGTGCTTGCGCATGCCCTGCATTGACCCTGAAGAATCCACCAAGATAATGACGTCTTTAGTGCAGGTAGCAGCTTCGATAAACCAAGTTCTCGTACGACAATCAAAGAGATCAATATTTTCTTCATCTTGTTTCCATCTCATTGCTCCAAAATATAATTAATTGATTATAATGTAACAGCAGACGAATATTTTGTGACTTACCAGGATAATGCCTCATGATCCCAGTTGTACTCCCAAAGTACTGCCAAGATAACGAAGGATCTGACTTGTAATTTTGTACAAACACATCGTTTAATGCTTCGGACCATTCTATAGCATGTTGAGGACGTTTATCTACAAAATGGCGGTTTGTGGAGAAATAAATTCAGTAAAACAAAATTACTTACGTCGATCGTAGATATTCAAAGGGACATGAACCGAACTATAAGAAGTGTTGACTGGTATATTGTAAAAGTGTGTGTCATTATTCAGTATCATTGGGAGGTACATATGACTGTTAGCTGCAATAGGACCAGGTACAAAGAGTTCATCCTCGGGTTCACCTTGAACTAGGGAGTATTTGGAGTTGTAATATTCGTATTCGGTGTTATTGGAGTCGTAATCAAAGATTTCAGCTTCATTCTCAGCTGTTAATTGAATACACTAGAAGAATTGTTGCATTACTGTTGAATTTGGTACATTTCTGAATTTCAAAAAATGGCTTACCCTAACAGCATCAATTTTACGGTCTACCATACGTTCAATGTTCTCCCTAATTTCCCGAAGAAGTTGATTTGGATTACGTTCTTCGACACGTGCATTGTGTGTTTTGTACCTCTACGAATAATCAATTAGAGATTTAAAATTGGTGGGTATTATGTGTTACCTCTGCCATCGCTGTTCGATTGGTAATAGCGATACCCAAATCGTAAAGTTCCGTACTCAGTTTCTCTGCCCATTTTGTTATTCTACAAGTAAGTTATAACTGCAATAATTGAGTTCCAATTTAGTATTTTGAATGCTTACTCTAAACCCTGTTCAGAAGAATGAGCTCTATGTGAGTATAACCAGAGGATGAAAAAGCATGCAAAGATACACTTTGTACTACCCAAAATTTGCATCGTGGCGTATCCCCATCAGGTGTGTTTGCAATGCGGCGTCGCGACGCACTTGACGCCCGTAGTTGCTTAGCCTGATCGGTATTACGACCACCGTCGCACTGAAGTATAATTAGACCGGTTGGCTGGGCCTGTGCTATTTTCTGCCTTATTTATGAAGACTTGTTAACGCTTTCGCGTCCAGACTGCGGAACTGATCCCGCAGCACTTCCATCGACTTACCATTAGCTGCAAATCCCAATGGTGGTAGCGCAATAAAGTAAAATTGTTTTTAATTTTTGAAAATTTATTCCACATCCAACAGAAATCTCGCCGATACAATAGATAAAACAAATAGAGCTGATAGCAGTTTATTTAATACATATTCATACATTTATATATAGCACATCCAAAGTGAGTTTCATTTTCTTTGATTTGAGACGGTAAACGAGACAAGTTCTGAGGGTTGTTGGTTGGTTTAATCGGGTTTCTGTGGGGTCGATTTTGAAGGGTTCAGCGAGCGCACAAGGCCCATGCAGCGGAGTGCAAATTAAGTGGAGTGGACTAAGGTAATATAGGCGTTTACTGCGTACGAGTTTTGAATAATTCACCATAATCGAATAATGCGACGGGGATATGAGAGTGTGGTGTGTGAAACTGGCTTCTTTCGATGCTTGTTCTCGAACGAAACACATGATGGGCAGGTACCAACAATGGACCACAATATCAAAATTAAAAGAAAACAGTGTTAAATCATTTTAATAGTTTAACAAGTTAAAAAGAGTAACTGAAAAAAAGTAAATCAAAATAAATTATGTAGCGTGCGTTAGAGAAGAAAACAAAAATATATATTAAGAGACGAGACCGAACTCGAGGAAATCGATCCAAAGTAAACGATAATATAGTTGAACAACGGTCCCGAGTACGGCAAAAACGAAACGGTATCGTGCCGGAGGCGACGGGCGTAGCCCGCTGGACAAACTCTTGTATGCTTTAGCTTGATTTTTGTTTTTGTGAAAATCTCGAAATCAGTAAATTTGACGTCCAATCACACAACTTTCACAGTCAATTAAAATCTCGACATAGCGCGATTGGCGGTGTCTTCTGTTTCCATTATGATTACGGGGCATTACAAGTCAGAGCAAAAACGTAATTCGTTACTTGTTGTGTGAAGTGAAACATAAATTAACATTTTACATATTTCACTAAAAACATTGTTACTTAAATATCAAAAAGTTTCCATTGTGTTGGTTGAAACTTCACAACCAAGTTCCACCGAATACGTTAACTTACATGAAATTTTCATTATTAACGATTAATTTTTAAAATCATCGGACGTCACCTCTTCAATTCTCTCCGGCCTCCTGCGTTTCGTCTGCATCACCCTGTGAAATTACAATTAGATCAGCATCGTGATTAAGTTAAGAATGTGTGCGGGCGTACCTGCGTATCGCTGGTCCAGAGCGTGAGGTTGTCTCTGAGTAGCTGCATGATAAGCGTGCTGTCTTTGTATGAATCCTCATTCAAGGTGTCGAGTTCTGCTATTGCGTCATCGAAAGCCTGCACAAAGAAACAATCATGACGCACCAATTCATACAGGCATTGAGGAGCAAAAAATAGTTAGTGGTGACAACACCGAGAGACGCTAAACAAAGGGCAGATTTTGTGTTTGTTGAGAATGCAGTTAGTATTTACCACGCAGAGTTTACATGTGGTTAGCGGCACGCCATTCAAAGTATGAAATAAAATTGCTTAGAAACCTGCTTGGCAAGATGACAGGCGCGCGCTGGTGAGTTTATGATTTCATAATAGAACACGGAGAAATTTAGGGCGAGTCCTAGCCGAATTGGATGAGTGCTCTGCATTTTCGACTTTGCGATATCGAAAGCTTCTTGATACGCCTTTTGCGAGTCCTCTACCACAGCTACAGACAATGCAGAAAAAAAAAAAACGCTTAGCCGACAGTCAACACAGGTACAAATGTAACACAAAAAAAATTATCCAAAACGAAGTGCCAAAAACGCGCAAGTCTCGGTCCACATGTAAACCTGCAAGAATGAGAAGAGGGAAACGACGACGATGTACAAGGGGAAGAGTTGTGATTAAGTAATGACCTGCTTGGCTAGCTGGCAAGCCTTATCGGGTGAGTTTAGGATCTCGTAGAAGAATACGGAGAAGTTGAGGGCGAGTCCCAATCGGATTGGATGCGTCGGCGTCATTTTGGCCTTTGAGATCTCAAACGCATCTTGGTATGCCTTTTGGGAGTCATCCACTACAGCTGCAAATCAAACACGTTACCCAATTGGACTCAATGCTGTCCGCTAATTAAGCGAGAATAATATTGCATAAAGAAAAGAGTTCAATGTCAACACAAGTAGATCTACAATAAATTACAGAGAGGTGGTGATTTGTACGAAACTTACTATTTCTGGTGTCTCCTGTGGCAACTTCGGCGAGATATCTGTAGTAATCGCCTTTCATTTTAAGGTAGAATACTTTCGATTCGGCGTTACTCGCTTTCGGAATGAGGTATTTGTCGAGAAGGCCCTATAAACAACGCATTCATCTATGAAATGAGTGCAGAAGATTATTACCGTATTTTGCTTCGTAGCAAAGCCAATCAGTTACGAAAGGTGGCTTCATCTTTCTCAGAAGAACGAAAGTTATTGTAATGACATCATTTGGAAATCTTGTTATTGCCAAGATTTAGATGAATAGTAACTTACCAAGACATCGTAGCAAATTTCTCGTAATTCTTTTTCTACTTTTTCCCGGTACTCTTTGGCCATCTGTTGTTTACGTTCCGATCCCTCAGTCTTTTGTTCGATTGATGAAATTACCCGCCAGGATGATCGCCTCGCGCCGACAACGTTTTTGTACGCCACAGACAGCAGGTTACGCTCCTCGTTGCTGAGTTCCACGCCGGTTTCGGTAACTGACTTCATAGCGGACGCCATGTCGTCATACCTCTCGGCCTGCTCGGCCAACTTGGCCCTTTGCACTAGTTCATCCTTATCGACTGACATTTTGATTTGTATTTCTATCCTGTAAACAGATCTCAATTAACTTTCCCAGCTCGCAGGCATCATAAACACAGAGTTTGCGAGAGCTGCGTGAGATTGACCGAAGAAAAGTGCGAAAAGAAAATTGGCACTAACAACCGTACGTCAATCGCACGCGGTTCGCGATTCAAAAGTAGACAAGGAGTGTGTGCGTGCCGGTGGGGTCACTCTCGTGATTGGACTGATTGAAGACGTTTCGATTATTGGCCAATCGTTGAAGATCTGATCGAGGGCAACCCACTGTCAAGACTGACGATCGGAAGCCGTGAACACCACGCGGGCTATAAATAGACCAGGGATGTCCTCCAGAAAAGCGCGCGTCGCGGATGCACGACGGCAACCCCTCCTATTGATAACACCCGCGCCAATGATGCAGCCGGCAGGCACTCTCGCAGCCAAAGCGAAGCCGCGCGAGGATTAGAAACGTGTGGGCAGCACGCCACGCGGGACGAATGTGCAACATGGCGTCGGCCGGGCCGCCAGCCACACCTTTCATCGAAATGCGTAGTTAAATTGGCGGCGACGTGATTTGCTTTCTCGCAGTTTCTCGCCCATGACGACAGACACAAAATCAATAATGCAGCGGCTGGCATGCGACGGGGATTGGATCAGGGGATTTGGAAAGCATGACAGGCCGCGCCGCACGCACGCAGGAATTTCGAAAAATTAGCCGGCACGGCTTACGTCAACGACACTTGACGCGATGTCCACCAAGGCGTCGTCGCAATTAGACGCAAAGCACGCAAAATCGATCTTTGTTCGCGTATCTCGTGTGCCGACGTAGTAGTATATATAGCGCGTGCAATGAATTCACAGTGAAGGTCAATTGTACGGCGGACCATCTCGTGCATGGCGCGGAGCATGCTGCAGCTCTATCGCGAGACCGGCACGGTTTCCGGCGTAATTTTCGCATCACTAGATGTGTCACGGCACCGGCAACACATCCCGATCGTTTTCACTGTTTACGCCGGTGATTTACTTACGGTTAGAATGGAAAAGTGAGTGGAGCGGAGCGGGTGACGAGTTACTAACACATGCGGCAACGACTAGAACACGACTACAGCCGTGCTGGTGCGGATCAATGTGGGGTTCACGCGCGACACCGCAAGGGCAACGGCAAAATGGCGGCAGGGCAGCCGTTCGCCAGGCCGATGCGTTCACACGCCGATCACACTCAAATTGCGTCGTAATTGCCATTGCATGCAGTTGCATCGATGAGGTTAATGAGGACAGTATACGGACGATGCGTGTTAATTAAATAATTGCTAAGTTACACTCACGTTTAATGAAAAAAAGCGAGAATCGCTTGCAGGTAGGCGGTTGACAGACACGGAGCACACTCTGCCGGCTTCTAATCACGACGCGCACGACTCGACTCGAACTGGTGCTGTGCGAGTGAGAGCCATCGCGTCGGCGATTGCTGCGCGGCGCAGGAGAAAAAGACAAACGGCGCAGGGGTGCCATCATGGCCAACTGCAAACGACAAATGTAACTAGCGCCTAGCGTATTGCCGCACCGGACACACCGCGTTGACGCATCAAAGGCGCGAAAATTCCTCAGCAGCTTATGCATCATCGATGGAAATGAGTGTGACTGCGTTGCAGATGAGTCACGCGAGCCACCGAAGTGCACGCGCTGCGTTTCCGGCGAGTGCCCATTCAACCGCCGAGCTATAATAATCGCCCACCTATCCAAATTTTGCGGTTGCATAATGGCTATCTTTGTAATTGCGCTGGTTAATTTTATTTATCGGCTAGCGGTATGCGTTCGCCAGCGCATCTACTTATCTACGCATAACAGGTGCGCACTGATTGTGCACGCCGGCGTTTGCCTGCTAGGCGTGGAATTCTCTCATGGCAACGCGCGTGAATGTTAAATAAAGCGTCAGAAACATAGAAAATCAGGGCTGAGTTGGCGCGCCCAACGTAGGCGTATCATGTTGAATATTCCCTCGTGTTCAAGACGATTGTTTATGTGTCAATGATTAGACTAGATTGGTCGCGGCTGGCCAAAAATAATCTTCGCGCGAATTTATCGGCAAAATTAGCGAAAAACACTTCTCCCTTCTTATCAAATGTTGACAATTGCTTGACAACAGGCTGAAATTGAATTTTGTGAAGAATGTCTTTATCCGAGGCTCACCAGAGGGTGATACGTGTTAAATTTCCAGATTTCCACACATTAATCAATAATTTAAATCGTGTTGAAATAACAAGTCATTCAACATTTGCAACCTTCAAATACGAACTCACCAAATTGAAATAAAATAATCAAAAACAAACAATGGAGTATTTATATTTGATTAAGTAATTAACACCAATAATTTTCCATGTTCTATTTGTGCAATTAATTGTAAAGATGTCCTTTGTTTTGCAACTTTAAAAGACGCCAGAAAACCTAGGGATTTTTTCCCTATCAAATATCAAACATTTGTGGTGGCATCACTGTTATCAGCTGAATCAGCTTGCTTAAATCCAATTATTGTTGAATAAACAAAGAAGTACCCACTGCAAATGTGATAAACAAATAATAACGTGAAGGCTTATCTTCGGATAAACAAATTCATCCCGTAAACTTAGCAACTCGAGTGGTATAAACGAGGGTAAGTTTCTCTACGTCATGAGGTTAGACTGCAGATGTCAGATTTTTGTTCGAATTCACAGCGCATGTTCGGAAATGTTGATTCAACATTTTCAAATACAAACTCTAAGAGATTATTTTTCAGCTAAGTAATGTACGTCTTATTGTAGATTTTGATTTTGCAATGGATAGTGGCAAACGTCCATTTGGCGCATCAAAAAATTCATTGAATAGAAACATTCTGAAAAAGTTGGAAGATGTTTCTTCAAAGTTATCAAGCCCCAGGGCCAGTGAAGGAGACTCGCCAAGTGCTGCTACAGTTACACATATTCCAGCAAATGTACAGCTCCCAATTGTACAGCAGAGTGATATGGCAGAAGTGTTACCAAAGTTTACAGCCAGTAAGTTGTTATAGGAAGTCAAGTTCAACAATTACATATTACTTTTGAATTTTAGTACTGTCGAGGTCTCAATCAGAAGGAGTAATTATGACAGACTTGGATCAATTACAGCAGGAATTTGAGCACTTGTTGTCTTCATGTGCAGTTAGGCAAATGACACTGAGGACAGATTTTGATTCTATTGACAAAGGAGAAGATAAAAAAGACAAAAGAGGAAAATCACATGAAAAGGTATTTAGTTTGTGTGAATGTGGAAAATTATAGGTGGTTTTATTTCTGTTTGGTTTTAGCCATTATCAGTGAAGAAACGAAAAGTCGAAGATAAATCTCGACATAAAAATGCGCGAAATATTCAACGAAATTTAAAATTAGCACAATTTCTGCCCAATACAAGTTCAGTAACTGCTCTTAATTCTGACATGATAGATCCACTTCCTCCTATTAAGACACATGAAACTTCAGACAGATTTTGGCTTTCAGTCGATTCATATTGTCAGGATGTCACTAAGGATAATTTAGTTGTGAGAGATATTTAACTTATTTGCTCTTGTAGGTTAACATTAATAATATTGCTGTGTTTATTAGTTTCTAGATGAATTAATAAAAGAATGCTCTCAAGAAACTGACATAAAAATCCCTGCGCTTGGTGAACACTACGCGACTGATTGGTCTGAACATGGAATACAAGAGGAGCAGAACAACGGATGTATTCTAGTTGACAGTCTCCTCGAAGAGAAAGCAATGGCAAACCTTCTATTCACAACAGTTCTGGACAAATTCAAATCTGCAGATTACATCAAAGGTGTTCAAGGCATTCGGAACGGTTTATGTTTAGAGAAAAGACTGCGAAAGGAAGGCATTCATATTGATGTTGACGATTTTTCCAAGTCAATTTCCAGAGAGGATGAAATTCTTCAAGAGATCAAAAAATGCCAGAAAGAGTTAGAGACTGTTAACCAGCATAACATTACAGAGCTGAATAAGTTGAGGGAAGTTGTTTGCACTGATTTGAAGAAACAAGACGTGAAGAATGCATTAGAGAAGGTAGACAGAGAGGTAAATATCTTTATGCGTTGATTTTCGACTATGTTGGTTACGAATCGATTTTCAGTTATTAAATATGTCGCAAAAAGTGATCATTGCGAAAGAGAAAGGACAGGACCTGTCAATGTTTAAACAAGAGACGAACACGCTGATTAAACAACAGGTGCTGTTAAATGCTGAACTACAGAATTTCTGTAATGCTGCTCTTTTGGAGTGAAGGAAATGATTAATTATATTCATGATTAAGTATTAAATTTGAGACAAACACTGATGATTGGCTGTTTGATAGGTGTGATATTTCACATTCATTTGTTTTAAGATATTAAATGGTTACTATGGATTGTACGAACTTCTTGGCCTGTGAGCCTGGGATGTTATGTAGTTTAAGCTCATTAGCGTGCACAGTGCTCTATTGACGTTTATATGGTTTCCTAATACTATATTGATGTATTGTCAGTACCGTGATTTCGATTTCACATTGATGTGATATTAATAAAGGTGTGCTTCATGCAAATAGTAATCTCATGTGAATTAATTTGTTATTTTTTAAAGGACGGCTTAGCATAGAAAGAATTTTTATTTCTCGCCACGCCAGTATAGACGGACGTTGCACTCGCTCTCCACTTCGTTTGGTATTGGCAGTTATTAGGGTTGGATTCTGCGGGGACATATATTGAATATAACTCTCGCACGATTCCAACTTGTGCCTCCTGAATATAGCTTGGCTAATAACTGATCTGTTGAGTGCCCCACACCGGATTATTAGAACACTTTAAAAGTATGCAGATTCGTGTTGGGCATGTTCATTGTAAGTTTATTTCTTTTTATTTAGTTTCAACACTAGTTTTGTTCTCAGAGAACATTTTTAAAAATATAAAAACAAAATAAAGAAGTTTGCAGTGATATATTGACATCAAAGCCTAATGATTTTGTTACCTATTTTATTATTACGTCAGACTATAACATTTTCATTTTAAGAAAGAAACAGTAAATTATTGGTGGAAAATCACCAAACATAATCTAAGGCAAGCAGCATAGTTGTTACAGATGATGAATTTTAAACGCATCAAGTTAATAAGCCAAAACCGAAACGCTGCGGACAGGATTCGAACCTGTGCGGGCAGAGCCCAATGGATTTCAAGTCCATCTCCTTAACCACTCGGACACCGCAGCGGCGCGTAAACGCGTTCTCTAGGTCGGATAGAACACAGTAGAATGTATAAAACTAAGGATTTAATTTTAAGGGTAATATCGTGCTTTTATTTGTCCTGTTTTAACACACTTATTACAACAAATAAAAGAAATTTGTTTACATTATGACACTGCATTTTGCAATGTTGCAATTTTTAGCAGATACCAATAGATAAGTTTACTTATTTTACATTACTTCAATCAAAAAAAGTATCAAATAAACTAAATATCTATGTTTTTACTAAATATCTATATGATAGATATTTTTAAAAACATTTCAATAATTATTTATGAAAAAAATTTACTAGATCTATGAAAAATATGTAAAAGTTATTGGAAGATAAAACAGTAAAATCGGAAAAGTTAGAAGAAATCTGTAAAAAAATTTAAATCTATTATTTTTATTACCAACTCGTTTGAACCGCTTCGATTTGTCAAACAGGCGATCGCTAACGTTATTAAATCTTCTGTTGAATACAATCAAAAATCACGTTCGGCTTATTTTGAGAAGCCATGTAACTTGCCCCATTTTGTCCTTTGAACGCGTCATTCGCGCACAACTCCCGCAAGTGCCCTAAAGAGCTCATAATAATAGCCTAGTTCGCGTGAAATGCAATATAAGTCTTCGCATAATACGATCGCTCTTTGAAGCATTTTAGGTCAAGCCAATTGAAGCAATTGCAGTTTTTAAGTGTGTTACTTCAAAAATTCTAAAGTGTTCAATTATATTACATCGGCCTGCAACCAAATCTACCTTTGAGTGGTTTAAATCACTGCTGTAAGCTGGTAATAACCAAAACGTATAGTATTTAACCTTAACGTAAGTTATCTAACAATCATTCTTAATTTGTGAATTGTCATTAAAAGCTTAAATAAACTGAAGCAGATATTTATTACAGGTCACAAAGTGCAATTTCTTCATCTGCAACAACATCCAAGTGCAATTAAAACCAATAAAGCAATACTCTTAATTATAGCTCAGCTTGAAGATAATCTTAAATCAATAATGCATTTGAAAGTACACCAGAATGGAGGTAGAATAACCCAACAATAATGCATTACTCCTGCTACTATTAATATGCATGCACAGTTGTGGTAGTTAGTATTGTAACATTTATATTAATTCCTGATTCGGCTGACTTAGTTCCACTTGATTGAGTTGTGTTGATTGTTTGACCTGTAACCATGGATGGTGAGCTAGAAGACATGTCTAGGATTAGTAGTAGAGAAGGCAGTAACAAGGATGTGGATGCAGCCAGAAACAACATGAGATCATCTACTGGAAAGCTCTCAGTGAAAATCAAAGATGAGAAGAAGATTGGCTTTGAGCGAGATGCAGACTCCATTGGCAGCACAGGCAGTGCAGGTGATCCACACCACAAGGTGCCTAACAAGATCATTGCCAACTGGAGGCATGCATGTGATCGCACTCGGGATAGAACGCGTGATTTACTTAAACGGTGGAGAACATTGCCGGAATTTGATCCGACGGCAAGCTCCCCAACGGCAATAACCACTGATGGAGAAAGGGTGGACGAACAACAGCGCGAAAGCGGCTGGAGTGTCCACGTGTGGAGTAAGATTTGTGCATTTTGTCTCCTCACTCATCAGATGCACTAGTTTCTTGTGCACATGAAACAACAACACTCTTTGTTTGAGTAGTTCCAGTTCAGTTTAGTATTGATTGGTTTGGTGTAAATGTTATTTTGTTGCAATGACTATTGTAAATTTGAGACTCTCAATTAGCAGCAAAGGTAATCTTAATTTTTATTTAGTCATTAGTTTAGTTATTAATGTATTTAGTAATAGATTACTGGCATGACCTCGCGTGCTTTTGTTGCGGATTCCGTTCGCAGCTTGTTTATTTGTATTATTAGTAACGTTCAGATAACTGGGCGCAGACTACGGAATTGTTATGCACTCGCACTCTTTGGTTTCTAACGTGGGGTATGCGCGCTTATATTATATGCTTCTTGGTGTTGCAGCCACTTGGGTGGATCGCTTCAGTATCGACATGGAGACGGGAGTCAACGAGGGACATTATCAACTTACCCCGATTCAGACCAATAAGTTTTCGCACTTCTTCAGGACGTTGTTGGATCACGACCAGGATGAGTTGATCAACGAGCAGGACATCGAAACTCTTGTCGAGGTAAAAAGAAACTTAAGTTATAGTCCATGCTACAATTAATTTGAATTATGTTGGGATTATCTCTACCATATTTGAAACTAATATTTTTTATAGCGTTTCAGGCACTTTGCTGACTGGGATACCTACTCACCAGAGTACAACATTCTCCGTGAAATTGAACGTGGCTTCATTACATCTTTTATGACAGACTTCGAAGACGAGAAGCTCTGTTTTCAAGTGAATAAACAACCATATCTTACAATTGAAGGATGGCTTTTCAAATGGGCGCAGATGATTTCTGGCAGCAGAAATCTGACTGACTTTCCAGTGTGGCTGCAGTACTTTGTGAAGGTACTCTTCCAAGTCATAAATCGCAGCGGAAGCGGTATTATCACAAGGGATGAGTTGAGTTCCTTTTATTCTTCAGTTTTGTGCCTGGACACGACCAAAGTAGGCGAGATTCTCGACATTTCATACCAGGCCATGACTTCTGTAAGTTTCCACGCAATAATTATACAAAATTTACATCAAAAGTGACTTCCTATTTGCGTACTAGCTTGCGATGTGACGTGTCACATCAGTCGATAATTTCTAAACCAAACAACTTCTTCGTAAGTCTTTAAGCTTAGAATAAATTGTCAATCAACATTTCATCGCAAATAAAGCGTAATTATGTTACGCACAGGTTGCTTACAAACATTAACCTTGAGTCGCAGATCATTTGACGACTTCTTTACGTCGAGTTATTCATAATCACACGAATAAAACTAATCTTTATTGCAGAACGGTGACCACGCTCTTGACTTCAAAGCCTATCGGCTCTGCTTCTCCAACTACTTGTTGGGCCGCTATCCGAATGGTCCAGGTCAGTACATCTTCGGAGCACCACCTTTGCCGATGGCGTCCGCATTGTTTCCGGTGGACTACTCGGCGCTGAACGCACAACCGGAGGACTTGGAGCAGTACGCACCTGATGGAAAGACAACGAGACGCAGCGTTATCGTTTAAGTCCCACAGCGTGTATCTTACATTTGAATTAATGCAGGAAAGCACAGATAGCATGAGCAATAATCATGAACATTGCTATATTTAACAATAATGCAAAAAGCGCAGGGACACTAGGCAAGACGTAGCAGCAATGTCACATGAAAATTTATATTTAACCAATTTATGCGACTGGTGTTTTCTTGGCACATTTGTTCATAAAATACATATCACTTCGCTATGAGCTAAATTAGTAAAGTGAAGCTAAAAGTCAATTTCGCTTATACGTGATTAAAATCGTTTTGTCGCAGTAGATTCTTGGTTGGTAGGCTGAATTTACAGTATATGACAATCCATACACATGACCATTCGTATAGACACCATACGTGAAAATTGAGCAAATTGTTGAAAAGGAGTAATAAATGTTACCAGAATCAGATGTATAACTTCATTAGCTCTATTATAGCGTCACATCCTCAATCATCATGTTGCGATGTATAATTAATTAGCGCTGATTGTACGTAAAATTATCTACCTATCAAATATCACATCGTGTCAGTTTGATAAACACGTTTAAAAGTAGTGAAGGCACCCGTTGAGCTAAAAAATAAACTAGGTAATCATCAGCACTGTTTACTGACGAAAATAAGGTTCTAATGAAAATCATAAGGCTAATAATGAGCGTGTCGTCATCGCGCCGAGTACGGATTTGAAGGAGGTTCGCACACGGTTTTAGCTCTTGAGAATGCCTCCAAAATAGATTGTCTGCAAGAAAATCGAAACATATTAGAAGACACATCATAATTCCAAGTATAACATACCTAAATAAATTCAGGTACTTAATGTATGCTCCAACATGTCCGGTATCCAGATATTTAATAGTAGCTCCGGGCCAGATATCCTCCAACTTTGTACTACCATCTCGTGGGACGTATGCGTCCGATTTAGCGCACAGCGCAATGATCAACGATGTATCAACGGGCATTGCAAAGTTCTTGAGATGTGTGCACTCGTCCATCAAGCCACGCATGAACCAAATCGCGTCTTTGTCTCGGATTTTAGTTTGTGTCACGTTATTTTTCTTGACAGGACTTGTCTGTTGCCATATTGACTTAATAAAAGAGTAGATGGGTTTTGAGTTTGCGTCAGGGACCAGTAGATTCTCATTGTTGGTTTGATCCCGGCGAACATCCAGGAGTTGGATTATTTCTTGAGGGGAAATTGCATCTTTCTGGCAGAGTTTGTGTCTTTCGGGAACGGGGAATCCAGGGAGTTTTGCTAAACCAAATTCACTGGGGTCGTCCAGAATTTTACATAGTTTAGCAATAATTTCGTGGTACTGTTTGTCAGAGAAGTATTGGGACTGAAGAAAATCCCAGTCAATTGCCTCACTCATCACCCCCTAAATATTAATTTATTGTAATAAAATGGTAGTATAGTGATACATTATACTTACTTCCGTGAAAACTGCTGATGCAGTTGACCACGACAGGCATGGGACAAGTACGAGGGGTTTTGGCCAATTTGTTGCTGCCAAAGAAGCCATCTACAAGCAAAAAATCAATTAGTTTGTTAATATATAGCAATACATAAGTAAAATGAATGTCTCACATGCCCTCCCATTGATAATCCAGTTACTCCAAGAGGTCCAAATCCATTTCTTTCACACCAATGCAAAAGAGCAATACACTCCAGAATCAAACATCCTCCCATTACAAAAATATCTGACACATTCATCAGACATGATCTTAGTTGGTCCTTTGGTTTCCTTGAACCATAAAACGGATTTTCTAGAATAATTGAAGCAATTCCTTCTTTGAGCAGTGGTTTTACCATTAAATGTCTCCTTTTCCAATAGTACTAAACCAAGAGAATTTGGGATGTTGAACTGATTTTGCTATTCAATTGTGGACTCACATGATCTCCAGTTCCAGCTAGATGAATACAAATTGGTCTAAATGGTCCAGGTTTCCATTTGTTGGGTATAACAACTTGGCAGTGTGCATCTTGGACTTCTGGATGTACAACTTCAGGTAAGTGAATGGCCAATGGACTGAAAAATTTGATATCTTTGATGTGACAATCAGAATACTTCTCTTCCTAAAATATTAGCCTCATTGGAATTTTCCATAAAACAAGAGACCATTCCGATTACCTTCAGTACTTCAATAGGATGATCCTTTTCCACCAGATTGTAGCACAATTCACGTTTGGAGATAATTTTACGGAATTGAAGGAGGCTAAAACGAATAATCATTGTAATATTATTATGTGGTCATTGTGTAACCTTAGAGAAACAAATTTGGCGGAGATCATTGGGATCAAGGCAATGAACTCATTGTACTAACCGCAGGACGTGATCTGGATCGCCCCATCCTTTTGTAAAAAATTTTGAAAGCAGGATGCGCCTGTATAGTACATCTAGGCGGCTTACTGGCATTTTCTTCATGAACAGATGTTGGATGAGAATTTCGACCGAGACGCGAAATATATGATCGTTTACGACCGCATCGAAAAACGAGTGTGCAAACACTGATTTTCCTGCGCCTGCATTGACAGCAACTGACGATGGGGAATGAAAACAGCAGGATTGCTGGTTTAGTGGCCTATATCAGATTTCAACTTGCCGCTTACCGACTTTCCTAATCAACTACATTTTTAAATTGCTTGTGTTTGGAAAATAACAGTATATTCAAATAAATTTGATAACAACAAAACGTATTAATTATTAAATCAGTTTATTTCCAATCTGATTAAATTGAAGGAATTCGCCTATTTCTAATTTTGTTAAAACATTGAAGGTAAGATTCATGGATTCAGAGCGAAAGTGATAAAACTTCACTACAACACTTACTTAATATTGCTTTGTAAAACGTTTCCGGCATGTTGCCTTCTTCAGTATGATAATAATTTATGATTGTTTCCGATTTATATAGTTTCTGATTTGGCACTATTGAGTAGGGATGGTGGTCGACTGTTTCTTCTGTCGGGGATGGGTATTTTGGGGATTATGAGATTTGTCTTAAGGGTTTAAGAATGTCTGAAAGTGTGATTGGGTGTGCTTATTAAGGAGTTTTGAGTTATTTAGTTTGTGTTTGTAGATCTGAAGGTTCTCTTTAATGTCTAAATGCCTATTGTCTGTTTTTAATATTGTTAGTATTTTGCCTATGTTGTTACCTGCATGTGAATATTTAAGTAAGTGGTTAGCAAAAGGAGAATAATAAGTTTGGGGATCTTTGAGAGCGCGCATGTGTTGTACCTTTGTACCGAATTTGAAAATTTCTGTTGGTTTTTCCTATCTAAATGGATGGACAGGAGTTGCAAGTTAACTTATAGATGTCGTTGGACAGAACTAATTCAGCAACTATATAAATCGTAAACATTCACAAATTATTCTCATACTGAAGAAGGCAACACGCCGAAATCGTTTTACAAATCAATATTAAGCAAGTGTTGTAGTGAAGTTTTATCAACATAATGAATCTTAAACACTTTGTAATCACACTCAACAATACTCTGGATTTGTAAATGTTCAAGAATTGGTGAATTTGATACCATTCCTTTTTAACGCTACATATATCAGAATATCACGTTTCAGAGTAGACAATAGGAATGTTTCGAATCTCTTCACTTCCTTAGGGAAGTTTCTGCTAAGCTGGATTGATTGTATCTACTAGATCATGCGTAAGTTGCCGAGGGTAGAATTTACTTTAAAAATGTAAAAAAAAAATAAATCAAAAATCTGCTAGAAATCAAACAAAAATCTCCAACATTATAGATATTGCACGTTTTGCCCTCAAAACTCACTACTTGTCTCCATCATTCTCCGACATATTTGATTCGTCCTCGTCGCCAAAGTCATCTTTACTGTCCAGAAAATCATCACAATCGTCATTAACATCTTCACAATCACTATCCGAATCTTCATTTCCTTCATCAGACATAAAATAATACTTGAGTGGATCCATCCAAAAGTCGTCCCTTATAATATCACAAATCACATCGTTGTTTGCACCCCGAGACATCCAATCAAAGAAGTTCTCTAAAGGTACTCCACGTTTTCGTCCAGAGTTCTTATTGTCACTGCTTAGATTCATATTTTCCTTCCAGTCGACTAGGGTTTTCTTCATTTGGTACTCGTTGTTCTCATGAACATATACCTTCGCCAATTGTTTGTTGTAAAAATATGGATTTATGTCGAATTCAAAGTTGATTTGAAAACCTTCTTTTGCATTTGTTTCCACTACTTGTATATATTGTAGATAATGAAAGCAGTCTTCAATAGAATTGTTAATTAGTAATTTAAGTTTTGGATGATTTATAAACTGTTATAATGTGCATTTAAGGAAGCATTGCAAATAAACAAATGCATTTATTTTATAAGTAAAGGATACAGCTATTGCCCAAAAATGCGGTATAGATTTCAGTATTTCATATCTTTTATCATATAGTGGCTTTTTTTGAGATGAATACTCTTCAATTATTGTTAGAATCTTGTCGTTCATGGTCTTTGTTACCGCCTCTAATTCTTCTTGTATTGCATTTGCTTCTTCCAGGCGGATTTGGGTTGTTTCGCTGCTTAATCTCTGATATTCAGAATCGCGTTTAAACTTTTTACACTCATTCATTGTCCTTAGTTTCACTTATATTTGATGCACCAAAGCGTTGCTTGTTGATGTGTGGGATGAAACAGGAAGAATATTCCTGAATGACATATCATAGGGTGCATCCCAAGCATGCGCATTTAAATCAATGCAAATAAAATAGAACTTAATTTGATAACATGAAAAATGTCTATTTTTGAATGGAACGTGCTTCAACAAAATATACAAGAAAATCAAGTAGAAGAAAACAAAACCACGATCAGCACCTAAACACATGATTATAAAGTTGGCATCAAGTCGCTTGCTATCGTGTCTTCTCTAGTTGTTCACCGGTTTATTATAGTTATATATTAATTTATATCAGTAAATTGTAAAAATAAACAATGCCTCTTTCAAAACGGATCGTTTTTGCTGCTTTAGAACATATTGTCAATATCAGCCATCCCAAAATCGTGTTGTAAAATCAAAAACAGTACATACATTAATCGCATTAGCATTTTTTAACATTTTGCTTAAACTCAAGTTGTAAACATAGCCCCAAATATCAAATATTTTCTATACACTAACGCTAGCAACTTAGAAAGAAACATAAACTATAATGCTTTCTTGCACTTAATGCACACTGCTCAAAATCAAACAAGACGCGAAAGAATAACTAAAACAATTAACTAAAATATATACGAATAACAAAATTTCCTTTAAAGTAAATGCAAGAGTACGCACACACACACACACACACATAGATACTAGATTTGTGCGGACGAAGTTATCTTCTCCGCCCGTCTTATGAAAAAAGAACCAAATAACTTCCAAACCGTGCGTGCGTCATGCAAAACTTGTATCATTTGTTTATATCATAAACACTATTAGGTCTATTCGTCCACAAGCGTGTATATTATGTACAATTATTGAATTTTGCTGTTTCGGAAATTATACCAATTCATTCACTACCACAATCTAAATATTGCAAATATAAAATACAGTCTATGAACTGTGTGTTTGAGTGTTGTAAAATCGTGTAAATAGCGCAAATCAGTATTTTCTTATTATTATTTAACTCATTCCACATGAATCAACTGCACCCAAGAAGTCGACAGTCTGTGATGCAGTTGTCCACCGCATTTGTTAAATTAGTTACTTGTTTAATGTCACTTCCTAGCTGAACGCGTTTGTCATTTTTTTGTATTTTTTTTTTTCGTTTTGGCACTTATCCTTAATTCCTTACATAAATCGCTTAACCCTAAGAGACATGTAAATCAAGTAAAACTACAATAATTAAGAAAATATTGAATAGAATACATACGATGTGTACTGAATAAATCATTCAATCGATCAAAAGACTGATGAATAATAATAGCGTGCATTAAAGAAAAATTCCCCGAAACTAAATAAAGAAAACTTAAAGAAATGAAACTATTCGAATAAACCATTATTAATTTTCGTGTTTGTTACTATAACCTAACCGTTTAATGTGCGTTTTGGAGAAAAAAAAAATAGCTTCCAAGTAGAAAATTTGCACCTTTAGTAGTAGCGTTGAACGTGTGCTCATATAGCAAGCACCATAAATTTCCTAGTGAAACGTAATTGTTAAATAATCTTACATTTAACAAGCTAGACATTCTTAAATTATGTTTAGCACAGCCGGCGCCAGCCAGCCATCGAATGTCAATTCCAAATCCATGCGGTTGCATCGTCTTGATTGTTTTTTTTTCTTGTATAAAAAATAGTTCATTTTCGAATACGGCGTTCTGAACGGCACTGCACTGCGCGTTGTACGGCTGGGCACTGTGTGAATTGACTTTACGCGACCGCTTGTGATGCTTCCTCTTTGGATTGCTGATCGGTACTGGGAGCGTTTGCGGGTTGCTGCTGCCGCCAGGATTCCGTCCTAGGGCGATTACTAGGAACGAAATGTTTACCAGTTCGGCCTGATCCAAAGGACTGCGCACGGTTTCGAGCCATAAAACGCCCACCTGTTCCGGCTGGTGCACTTGTACCAGGTTGTGAATAATCCCTAATAACGTTAAGCAGTTTTCAACTGATTTCAAGTCATTTAAAAGTACAAAGTAAATTACCTAGGCCTATTGCTAGTACCAGAATTCCTTATCGTTTTGTCTTCAGCCCTACTTGTCGATGGAGCAGATTTGATGTACTGGTGATTATCAAACGAGCAACTTTCAGATGCACTTCTATTCCTCTTCTTAGATTGATATTGTGGACGGCCATTCTTAATCTCTTCGATTTGCGGCTCGACAATTCTGAAGTCTTCGATCCTTTTGTACATGCTCAAGTAACCAGCCAGCTTTTTATTGACTTGAAGGTTCCCACTGTGTTTGTAATATTTCATAAACGCCCAGAACTTTTCAAGTCCATACAGTTGGCCGTTTTCATAGTCACGGACAGTCTCATCTTGGAAGTCCTCATAAAGCTGTGGTCTAAATTTGCTCTCCAAACCGTAGGAATAGAAGCGGAAAAGACACTCCAGACCGTAACGATAACCAAACGATGCATCTTCCAATGCAATCGATTTAAACTCGCCATACATTGATCTGTTGAAGTTTTCACGCAAGAAGAATGACCAGAAACGGAAGAGAGTGTTCATTTCACTAGATTGTCCGCTTCCCCATCTCTTACGCTCCTTTAGGCAACGATGGCGGTACTTATGGTATGCTTGTTGTGTGAAGTTATTTTCCTTGAGCAAAGCGTGTGAGGGGTGTTGGAAGGCAGGCAGGGCTGTAGGCACGCTGCCATAACTGGTGCCGAGGTTGTGTTCATTTGGACTAGTACCATAACTACTCCTGTAAAATTAAAAACAATCTGGTATTAGTTTCAACCAGTACAGTAGAAAATCCAATATTTTGTTCTAATGATGTTTACCCTGATGTAGTTCGTATTCGATGCTCTTTTACATCAAAGATCCAACCAACATGGTTCTCCACGGGTGGATTAACTGAGTGCCTCGTCTTCCTCTTCCTGGGCGTGCACGGATCTGGCTGGTCGTTTTTAACAACCGCGTAGAATCTAGGAACATTGCGTTGCGTTTTACGATGGCGGCGTGCTGACGGTTTAGAGTCCTCGTAAACCTGCTGCACTGGCGGGGGTGGTGGTGGCACTTGAGGATTTTGTTTCTTTGGAGCTTGCGGTGCAATCTTCTTGAAATCCTCCTGGCTGATGACGTTTACAGTGCGGTAACTACCCTGTGACGACCTATCGTCTACATCTACCCAGAGATCCTCCTCGTAATAAAATAGGCCATCATTAATAGCCTGCTCTAACTCCTGCGTCATCTTAACCCGCGTCGTCCAGTCACCAGTACGATCATAGCCCTCGTGTTTCGGAGGCCTTGATGGGGTTTGGGTAACAATCAAGAGTTTATTAACATCCCGATCGCTCAACTCGTCCGAATCTTCCTCATTCCATTCTGTGGTGAAGAGGTTTTGACGACCAGGGGGCACTTCCTGCTCCAACTCTTCATCAAAGTAAAAGTCTAGTACTTCGCGTTCGCATTTCTGTTCGTCTTTCTTGGGAGGGTCCTTTTTCTTGCTAGGTTCTTTGCTTTTTCGTTTTACTTCACGCCAGTCATCTGTATTGCGATTGTTATGCATTTCTTAAATAAAATACAAAACGGATAAACAAATATTCATCCAAAATAAATATCTCATTGACACTTGTCATTAGACCTACCAACTGTCTTTTGCTGCTGCTGTTGCTCTTCACCGCTTTCGTTTTCGCGTTCTGGAATAAATTCAGCTACGTTGGGGTTCAAATTCGGATCGACAGGCTCTCTCATCTTGCGGACAACAGGCGGAGGAGGAATTAGCTTGTGAATCAAAGCCAAAGGGTTCTTCATATCAACTTCATCCGTTGGTTCAATTGGCCATCTTTCTGGATCCTTGCGGGTGCGTACCTACACCACACCAAAAACATCAATATTTTTATTGCAATATTAACAATCGAATGCGAACGTATAAACAATGCTTCACTTACCTTGAAACCAGCTGACAATTCCAGCTTATCAGACGCACTGATGGCGCCTATAATCAACGTCAAGTCGCTCGTGATCGATTGAATGCGGTGGAACGATGCGATGAGTGTTATGGGCAAATATCCCTCTTTGCTCATTTTACGCCGCAGGAAAAAGTCGCGCATAAGGTTCTCTTCGCTGAAATAATACTCCACTTGCTTGCGGATGTACTCCTTGATGGTAGGCTTGTCTAGTTTGACGTAGCTGTGCGAGTCGTAGTAGAACGTGCCCATGTAGGGCGCGCATGAGTTGCCACTGTCCAGCGCACCATACCCGGTGCCGTCCATCGTAAACTCGGGCGCGTCCGAGTGGTCGACGACACCGCGACCAAAGCTGCGCCCGCGACCGCCACGCATACCGCGTGTACGGCCTCGCGGCGCTGTGGATGCTGGACGCGGCCGACCATTGTTTGATTCTCTTTGCTCGTGACGCCAGTCGCGGTCGTTTTCGCTCACTGTAGACTGCGCATCTGCGGTGTTATTACGCGCTGCTCTGCGATTGCTTTTGTTATTGTTTGAGACTTCGATTTCGAGCGGCAGCCATTTGGCTTTGTTGTTTTTGCGCTTTTGCTCCTCGTCGCGATCAGCATCTCGGAATTCCTTGGAAGCCACGGCGGGTTGAGCGATAACTGGGGTTGGAGTTGTGGATGCATTATTGCAATTGCTAATTTTGCGCTAAAAATAAAACAACTTCAGTAATACAGTAATGATAACATAAAAACGTATTTGTACCTCCCCAGCTGGAACATCGCCTAATGACGGCCAATCCTTGACATCATTCAAGACTGGTGCCTACAAATTTAATGATGACAAAATGAACAGACAATCTTCAATTGTTTTGAAAGTTTACCTTAGTTGATTTTGCCTTTTCTCTGAATGTTTGTGTTTGATGAACAGGCAGAGGTCTAACAGGTACTTGACTTGCAGGAGTAGGATCTGGCTTAGCTTGCAGAACTCTCTTTTCCTCTCTAGACTGCTTCTTTTGCCATGGATTGACAACCGGCAGCGGAGCCGCAACAAAAACCTTTCTCACATTACCTGATCCATCATCACTATCTGACTTAGTGACAGGATCATTCTCCTTCACTTCCCTCTTCTCTCTAGGTTCCTTAGGTGACTCCTTGTGGTCCTTAGTCTCTCTGGCTTGCCTCTCATGCCTGTTCCTCTCCCTTTGCTTCCTCTTGTCCTTGCGCTCTTTTCTATGATGACTGACAACTTGTGTAAAAGACTCGCCATCATCAACATCCACAACAGTCTCCTCTGTAGGTGCTGCCACAGACTTGTTTACAATTGGTACATGTTTAGCACTGCTGCTACTGGTAGTTTCCTTCTGGTTATCCATATTGTCAGCGCTCACGTTCTCTTTGTTGTCCATGATCGCCGCTGTCTCGTTAACCGCCTGCTGCTTGAAATTGAGCAGAGCATCAGCATAGGATGAGGAGGAAGCATGATTGGCGTCAGCCTGAGCACCGGCGGGGTGCATTCGCGTGGCTGACATGAGTATGAGTGCGTATGGAGGTGGTGCTGACTGCTCCTGGGGAGTGCAGAATCGAGCGTGTGATTGCGCTACGAGCTGATTCTAGGCGAGCGAGAAGCGTACAATATGGGTACCCACCATGTTGATTCAAAACCGCATGGTGCCCGTTACTGAGATCTATTCAGCGACCGCACGACACGTCCAGCGATGCAAAACTTCTGCTACAAACGGTCCTCGAGTCCTAGAGGGCGGACTTGGAGCGTTTCGAGCACTACAAAACGCAATGGTTGCACTCCACACTGGGGAATGATATTCACGGTGCTCCTAGCCTATGCTTCAGCACGTGTTCGCCAGCGCAATGCCGATGCAAGCGCGCTACGTTCGCCGCTAATGAAACTCACTGGCTTCGCAAGGCGGATAGGATCAATGCTGGTTAGTGTGGAGCACTTATCCGTGATGGGGAGCATTCATTGTTGATAACAAACTTTACAAACTCTTTCACGTGCGACAGCACGATGAAAATGATGGAAGATTCCGAACGCATCGAGCGTGGCGTTGCGCTGCGGCACTCATGCCCACACAACATTCACGATTACATTAATCGCATCAATTTACTGTGCAATCAAATACTACATGCGATAGACACACAAACTTAACTAGTAATTGAATAACAACTGATAAAACTTCAAGATGCTGAAATCTTCACGAAAAAAGATTTCTATTTAAGTGTTTTTGTAAAATTCTTATTTAGTAATATTAGAGATTGACGCTGATTGGTTACACCACTAAAATACACCCATGCGATTGGTAGATTCACGTTGCAAATTCAAATGTACGCTTACACTGTTGCCAAGTTCTATCAATCCTCAATTTGGTTTGAGTCAATCATATAGTCAATCAAGAAATTTTAACATATGTCGGTGTGTTATGCTCGTTGAGCTATTCAAAATGCGCCCGAGTGCGTATTTTTAGTTAAATTAGTATTGCCATAACAAGGTGAGATACAATACATTCGAAACATGCCAGTTGCACATATGCGCGACGAGGAAATCAGTATCTAAACGTGGTGAAACATATTTATCAGTCTTATACATGTCGATGATGTAACGGAGTGATAAAAATGCATATGCTAAACAAACTTTGAAACGAGTGTGTCAGGGCAAAATATGAAGGAATAAATTTACAAATTCAAAACGCAATAAATGCAGTATTTAAGTGTCATTTAAAAGTTAAATATTTCTTGAAATGTTACATTAAACTTATTGGAATATGCAGCTTTCATAGTGTATACGTTGAATTTTTCTGAAAGCATAACATTGTGGTGTTCACGACATTAGAGTAAAAAAAAAACGATGGAAATTAAGAAAATCAATTTGGAGCAACTAAACGTATTTGCAAATGTGAACCGGTTTGAAAGAACAAGAGCAGCTGTTTTTGAGCCATAAACCAGTATTACATCATTGTTTTTAAGTTCCAATAAGAAGCTTCCTTTTTGTGTGCTTGTTGACCCAAAATTTGGGTCATATAGATAAGTGGGTGTTGAATGACGTGATAATTTCAATGTTTTTAGCATATAATTAAAAATAGAATTTATATTACATTTTTGCAATTTAAAGCATTTTAATCTTTGTTTCTACAGGTCGTTGAAGGAGTGTTTTTAAAATAAGACGTTGTTTTTAAACTTTCTTTTTCATTAAAATAATGTTCTCTCTGTTTGGTTTATTAAACTAATAATATTGCAGGAATTAAATTCCTATCTACCACAAGATGGCGTAATGTAAAAATAATGCAATTGTTTCAAATAAAGTTGCTGTGACATGGTACTCATGACTTCTGTAAATATCTTTATTTGACAATTATTAAAATATATAATACATATATTGCCGTTTCGTACACATTGATTGTTTATAAAATATAGAAATGGAATGTTTATTACTAATTAACTATCAATATATTTGTACAATGTATTTCAGTACTTAAAAATATTCCATCAATAATCTTGAACTGAACGTGTGTTGACTGCAATTGCAATTCTGAGAAATTCAATTTTACAAAAATACTTTTTATCACAGCCAATTCAGATATTGATTCTGCCATTGACTTATTAACCCCGGTATTATAAACATCTCACAAAACATCAGCTAATTCAGTTGAACAATTCGATTAACTTAACATCTGTCCTCTTACAATGGCTAACGCTAAGTTATTCGCAAACTGGAATCTGACCTGACTTTATAATACCGGGCCTTTGTTCGTTTACATCATTTGTCATAGGTCTAATTAATAACTTCTCTAGTTGTCTATCTACAGAGAGCTTCCCGGATGTCGCGTTCAATTCGAGCAGACAACACGCAATTTGAATTAGAAGTAGAATAGTATCACAATGGAAGTCTTCGAAATGATGATGCTTGTCTCAGGGCTGCACATAAATATAACTCTATGCCGCCGCATTAAATTGGGCTAGAGAAAAATGATTTAAAATACTAACAGTTCCAGCGCGTCCATTGCTCATTCCTTTCCTATGAGAGCATTAAAATTAAAAATAAACCGTCATTTTTCTCCAACTCGTGTCGCAAAAACTATTTACACATTTTACATTAGATAGCTTCTTTGAAGATTCAGTAATTCCTTATTATCCCTTGGGGTTGCTGCTGAGGCACTTTAATTAATTGTCAGTCTGATTATAGCACTTATTTTGATTGTCAATTGTTCAGTAGCACTTGTTTGGTCCGGCTTTAAGTTCAGTTAACGTGAACACACTTTAATCAACTAGATGTACGTCTTCTTGATCTTTTTCTGTAACGTGCCATCGCTGGCAATGTTTAGATCTTTGCTGGTCTCCAAGTTGTCTTTCTTGGGAGGCGGCGGGATGTTGACATGTACGTTCAAATTAACCGACTTATTCGGACGCGGCGCTAAAAAATTCGACGGATTCCTTCTGAAACAAAGTAACATCGGCATTAAAACATTGTTTATGCTTCAAAGAGAAAATATTATGTATTAATATTATACATCTTGATGCATACCCCTCGAGTTGATTGTGCTGCTCGATAAACGGCGCCGTGAAATGTGGCTGAGGGTGAAATTTTCTTGAAAACACATACCCCGATCCAAAACCCATAAGCAAGCACAAAATGGCAGCGCATAACACCCACATCTGCAGAGTTTCCGCTGTGTAAATCACCAAACGTTGCTTCACCGCACAATTGATATTTCCATCGACTTCGTTTTCGCAATCATTCAAGTCACTCACACCACCGAGAAGAGGATCATCCTTCTTGGTCTCTTGTATTGTAGACTCTATCTCATTGTAAATATCATTGGAGATGATCTTCGGATTGAGTTTAGGTTCTTTCTCTGCCGTAGGCGTTGGAACACCAGCACTCCTACACTTGCCTTCCTCTCCTTTGAAGACATCTTGAAGCAAAGCCCGTTTAATAGTCGTGGTTCTGTCTAAACTCACGCAGGCATTTTTCTTAGTGTCCCAAGCACAATGTGGATCTTGTAATTGAACGCAATCCCTACAGGACTTCATGGTTGAGCAGTGTAAGATCTCAGCTAACCTTACTTCATCTCTTCCAACAACAATCACCTTCCCGTGTCCTGGTGCTATTTTCATTTGCGTAATGGGAGCCCCATTTGGAAGGATAACATTCTCAGAGATGACCACAGCTTTCGCCGTCTCATTACTCAACGCCACATTGACCAATTTGAGGACTTTGCCATTGTCGGTGCCGACGTAGATCACATCAAAGAGGTTATCATCAACATTGGTCACCTGTGCGTCAACAGCAATAGACGTAAAGCGGTATTGTAAACTGACTCGGATGAGTATCGGTTTGCCAAACATGGCTGGGACGGCACTTTCCATCAATGAGTGGGTCTTAACAAAATTGACATTGTTCTCGGGCAGGACTCGACTGTCAGGCACGCATTGACCTGGCCGCGGACTTGGGATCTAAAAAAAAAATAAAAAAATTAAACGTTTCAAGAATAAAACAAACAGCAACTGCGAACTTCGTTTGTTCGATGTGGGACACTTACTTTCTCTTTCGAGACCGGAAGCCAGTTAGAATTGATTCCCTCCTGCTGTTTGAAGTTGCCTTCGAATGCGGCAATCACGTCGCGCATGTTGTAGACGCAAATCGCAGAACCACCAATAGCATTGCTCGGAGTGGTCAACGTGCCGTAAATCACATGATTTGTTAGATTGCTTCCGTATTTGCCTTCAATGACATCACTAGTTGATTCTGCGGAATAAAAACAAAATGAATAGGATTTGTAAGACCAATGTAAGATTGCTTAAATTACTTACGAATTTCATTAAAATAGAAAGGATATTCCCCCGGTACGGAGCAATTCAACCTGGTTTTCAAGAACGATGTCCATCTGTCTCTGAATTGATGAGGACCGCCCTTATCATCTTTACAAACACGAGCAACTCTTGAATAGATAACCTATAAATCAAAATACAATCAACAATTTCATTCTAACCTCATTTGTTCTCGCTTGCTTTGCTTTGTGGCTGAGTGTATTTGTTATTGCGATAATTACCTTGCCACAGTTAATGTACTCAACAGCAGTCTCGCGATAGAAGAAAAAGATGTAGTCGTCATACGGCACCGAGCTGACAAAGTTGGGAGCTGCAACAGATAATAAGCACGTTGTGGTAATGGCGTCCAGCGGAGATGATTGCGGGTTTGCGCTCACCGTTCAGCTGCTTGAGATCGGAGAGTTCGGTGCGCTGCGGTTCTCGGTAAATGAGCGGATCACCGCCGGAAAAGTCGGCTACCGTTGCAGAGTACAATTGCCCATTGCTGTATACGGCTGTGCTGTTATGGGATGGGTCGTAGGGACACACGCCGATACCTTCGAATTCTCTTTCAATGGTATATTTACCATTCTGAATGTAAAAAATCAAATAATTTTTAATAGATAATAACCACAATCGCGTTAAAGAAACTCTGCTTTTACTTACGTTTCGCGAGTAATATCTACACTGTGGCTTGAATGAATTCGTCCCACAAATCAAAAACATCCCAGGTGATATTGGATGCATAATCCTGATGTAATTCTCGCAATCTTCCTCCGGACTCTTGCCTTTCAAGACACACAACTGCATATGAGCATCTGATGACTTCCATTCTATCCTAGATTCTTTCCTCTCAATAAAGTCAAACACACTCAGGTTATAGACAGTATTCCTCGCTCCAAGCAGAACAGTCTGTTCATCTTGGTTCAACACAATAAAATGGTCCGGATAGGAAGCATTCCCAATGAATTTAATCGTCTGCAGTTGTCCAATATCACTGATCACTTTCGATGATGAATCAGGAAGCCATCCCTTGACTGATCCCAAAAACAGAGCAACCAAGATGAATACATTGAAGTCAGAAGAGAAGCGCCGCCATGTTGTTTGGTTCGACGCCATGACGAGCTGAATACCAAACAATGAAATTTAGATCTCCTATTGCAAATTCAGATCCATTATGTCCTGCTTCTGCCAAGAAAGGAAATAACAAAATTAATGAAGGTGTAATTTCAATTTCAAATTGGTTCCAATAGAAGTTAATGATGATCATCTACTAATGCAATTGCGGAGGCAAGTTGCAGTTGGAAATCAAGTGGATCGGACTTGATGCGAACTGTCCTGTCCCTGACCGTCCTGCTAACGATCAAGGAGTTTGAAGAACCATCACGATTACCCGAATGACCGTTTCGAGTTTCAAACATACAAGAAGGTCTTTCCATGTATTGTAGTAACTCATAAAAAACTCCCAAGTAAAATGTCTAGCAATAAATTTCAACTCACAACTTAACAATTCTGTGAAAACCCTTCGTATCCCTATTTTACTATTTGCATGTGTTTCCTATCTTTTACGTCTACTCAGCTAGGGACCGTGAAGAAAGCACTTGTTGCAATGTGCATGTATACGGAACGGGCACGTCGTATTTATACATCATCAACGTGATTAACATCCTTACAATATGTGTATTATATATTGTATTCATGCTCGTGTTCTTGGTACACGTGTGTAATTAACCGTTGATTCTTTGACGCTTGAGTGACTTCGTTTTTAACAGTGAAATTCACACGAAACAAGCGGCTTGAATCTTTTTTCATTCATCTACTACGTCGAGCTATAGTCTCAGTAATGATAAAGAAGATATAAATGAGATGTAATAACTGAGGAATATCTGTTATATTCGTTCGATAGGTCTCAACCTAATGTAATCTAACCTCAAAATCTCTTCTATTTGGACCATATTCAAGGAAATCCTGAGAATTGAAGAAAGTGTAGAGACTTTCTCGATCCATCCAGATGTTTGTTGCTTGAAGGAGGTAGTAATTACATTCAAAGATTAGATTATAGTTTATTAAGTTATCTAATTAAACATTTCCATTTTATTGTTTGTGCTAACAGAGTTTTGTGTGTTTATAGTGTCCTAGATTGAGTTGATATTTATCAATATTTACGCAAGCAAATTTCAAGCAACTTTTCAATTTTTGCACGCAGTTTGAAAAGAAAACAAATGCAATCACCTCCTCCTCCATGTACGAATACGATTAATGTCTTTAATGCCTGATAAATAATCAGCTTTCTCTTTGACCTATCATGCCACACATGGTCTATGTCTATTCGCAGCGTGTCGTGAACTTCAGCCAAACGCAAGCAATGCATGATTAGAAGAGAAGCCCGCGTGCTTTGTACTCGCCGAAAACTGAAAGTATGCTGGAGTAAGTATTCGATCTTGTCATTACAACAATGATGCTCACGATGTCGGCAGAAGGCGACATTTCATTAAAACCTCACTGCAAGCAATGAACACAACAACTAACGAATGAAGAATGCAAGAAAGTATTTACTGACTTGCTTTTCTACTCACGCAATTTGCCAACATGCCGGAAACAACATGGAACATGACCTGCTTTGTATGATGGATTGATCAGAAATTAATGACAAAGACATAACGAATCTCTGCATCTCTCACGGGGCGCAAAAATTTGAATTGGATCAAATCGCTGCTGCTTATGACATGCTGAGAGACACGACACACTGAGTAATTGTGCTTAGTCAACAAGCGACCATGTTTACAGACGCCATTCGCCGCCATTGTTGGTTGTCTCGGAGCTGAGAATACAAGAAGCCTAGATAATTGCGGCCAGGCAACAAGATCGCACAGATTTACGAGCACGGCTATTGTTTTAATTGGCGATTTTTGACCGGCGAGCGGGAAATGCTGCGTTTTGATGTTCTTGTTCGGGTGGACTGGCAGGTGGTTGCCGCATGCTTTTGTAATAATGGCCGACAGGCATGAGAAATGAATGCACCTTTGATTCTATGCCTAAAGAAGATCTAAATTGAGGGTAGATCAATGAATACTCTAAAATCAACACCGGCTGATGGCAGATGGTAGAGAAAGAATACACAAATGGAGAAAATATTTCGCCAGCTGGATGTAAACAAGATGGAGATAATGCAAGAAAATATGATGTAACTGATTATATAAATAGGACATCTAAATTCTAAGCTAAAAGACTTCTTGTGTAGTAAAAACCCTTTACTCCTTTGTTTTCTTCACCTTGACTTGTGCCTTTGTTATAACACATACTCTCGTTGTATTCTTCGGGATGAGACAAAAAGATTCATTTCTCTTCACATCCATCTACAATAAAACATGGTGAATGCCCTGATGCTCTGATGACCGACCGGCTTGACCAGATCGCGAAAAGCTTTATTTCTCCGTACTTGACTTAACTACTTGGACCTTCCCTTGAACTGCTCGCTTCTCTCAGGAAACAAAGCATGTTAACGCCACGCCACAAACAAAGATTCCGTTCCCGAACTCGATTTAATGACCTTCAATATTTATTACTTTCAATTATCTTATTTCAATCAGCAGACAAAAACCTACCTTCGAGACTCACCTTACATCGAAAAAAGCACATCAAACGAAGCGAGCAATTAGCAACAGCCGCCATATTATCAGTTAATTTACGACCATAATGAGTAAAACGAGTGCCTTTTTTCGGCGATAGACGAGTTAAAA
This sequence comes from Diploeciton nevermanni, assembly GCA_027575565.1. Classification (NCBI taxonomy): domain Eukaryota; kingdom Metazoa; phylum Arthropoda; class Insecta; order Coleoptera; family Staphylinidae; genus Diploeciton; species Diploeciton nevermanni. The sequence goes on along the minus strand of JAODIE010000004.1, from coordinate 4,769,905 downwards.
TACTGGGCGCAAGTCCACCAGCTGATGAAACAGCTGAGAAGCGTGATGCCAGAAAAACACCACTGGAATCTCGTTACAAGCATTAGCAGGCCATTTATTCAGGTCTACTAGAGTGTTCAATTGATAAAATAAGAACCGTGATAGACCATGGGCAACTTGAGTGATCTATTCCTGGCTTACAGTTGGTGGCAAAGTGAAGAAAAACAACTGCTTACGATATTATAACATTGGATATGCGTTGAGGTAGAAGAATATTTGCAAAAAATCAAAGTCAAGGTTTTGTTAGCGTTGTGCTGGAGTGACTTAAGTCATTTCCGCATTTATGAGTGAACACTAGATATTATAAAACGGCGTCATGCAACACCGCCTAGCAAGATTGGTTGAGAATACAAAAAGGATTAGAGTGTTTGAATAGTGATAGTGTTTGGTTATGCTTACAAGTCATTCTAACCTAAAAAATTAACATAAAAACATGAAGAGAACGACATGCTATTATTAAGATAATAAATAAAATGGCGTACCAAATTGAGAAAGAAAATCTACCAATTTACATATATATATATGTATATATATATATATATATTGAAATCTATATACTTATTAGTCTATTTCTTGTAGCTGGTCAATTTTAGAAGATATTTTTCATATTTTTACGGGATAATAATATATCATTATTTGTGTTGTTTACCTGCTTTGCCAGGTCTTAAAAAAGTCAATTTTTATTATTAGCGTCTCTTTAAAAATTACTACCACCGACACAATGTTCAAAACTTTCAGAAGGAGTAAGCGATAATCTAAAATAATGTCAATATGGCAACTGATCAGCTCCCTAACCATCCCCGCACTAAATTCCTCCGAAATTTGTTTTCCGGTTATTAATAAACATCTCTTATCAACTTTTGTTTATATATATTGTAAATAGTTATTTTAAAACAAAAGGCAAAAAATTGTTCTACTAGATATTGCACTGTTGCTAAAAACTTATGTATTATTGCCTAAAATTGAAGCACCACTAATGGTGAATAATAAAAATTAGGAAGTACGAATGTTTTTCAATATAAAGACTATAATTACACGCTGGACAATCTAAAAGCAATTTGTGGCCTGCGTGTCACATAGTAAGTTGTAGATTACTAAAAGCATTCACGATCCTCCCTGATGAGTCGGCTTCCACATTGGAATTACGAAAATTACTGTCATGTATCCTCGCTGCTGGAGCTCATAGTTGTGCAAACAAGATGGCGACATTCCTCCATGTTGACACAAGCTCAAATGAAAGTCGACATAAATTAAACCCGTTAAAAGCACGTATTAAATTAGCTTGATTACACGTCCCCACCGTGCGCAATTAGTCGGTAGACACGAAACGCATCACTTTGTGAAAACCAACAAAACAATTGCAATTAGAGGTGAAATTATTGCTCTAGAGGTGAAGAGACTGTCAGCTCGCGCATCCTCCTTCCTCATTCATCAACCACTGCACGCTGGGAATATTTCTAGCGGCGAGAAATTCCTGGGAAATTGCCGAGCGTGATAACAATTGCGGCGATTAATTGCAATTGCATCGTATGAGGTAGGTGCGCGTACACCATGCTGGCTGGCTTGTGAGTTAATTAGTGAAAACCGCAGTTTATATTTCTGTTTATCCTGTGGGCATTGTTTCGTAGACTTGCCAGTTTCAGTCACAGCGATATTAAATTCTATTCAATGCAGGCTTGTAATACGATGCAACGGCTGTTGCTGCACATGCTGAGCATGGACGTAAGCGAGCGTAGCGACAACATTCATAAAGCTTCATCACATGCGGATGGGTGTTGGGACTGGCTGGCAGTCATTACTTTATTAATTTACCTTGATGCATGAATGCATATGTCGATATGCATTATGTATTAGATAGTGGATTGTTTTTCGTAAGTGAATAACAAGTGCAGGCTGTTTACTTGCATTTATTTACATGATGAAAGAGGGTAGAAAGTTTCAAATTACAACGTAGACTCATAATTGCACATATTGCAGTAAAAATATAAAAAATCCTATTAAATTAATAAACATTAGTCGATAACAGAAAGTTGATTTCACATTTGCCCATTCCACTAAACTAGCATGAAATGGAGAAAATTATAATTACGTTTCGAATCTTTTTGGAAATGTGTATTCCATATCAACAGTAAAATAGTAGAATAGAATTAAATATAAAATTTTAAAGTTTGCGTCATCAGTTGTTTTTTGAAATTTATTTATGAAACTATTATTAAACATCTTGCGATTTTCCTAAAAGATAGAAGTTTTCCAATTGCTACAAACCTTCAAAAACGTATCCATTACATTTACTATTTCAAAGGAAAGTGCAATATAGTAAGAGGAAAAATATTATTATTGTAAATATCTCGATACACCTACAAACTCAATTGCATTTAAAAAGCAATTATATCAATGGTCACATGTTTCTTTTTTGAATATATTAAAAAATAAAACCCTAACCCCAATACTGTTATAGTGCAACCTATATTGAAACCCCATTAACACCCATTCCATTAACTTATTCCCCCTGCAAATTAATATATATATATATATATATATATAACACGTAAATGAGTAAAAATCGAGTTTCAATAAAACTCGAAAACGAAATGCGTCAGAAAAAATTGGAATACTAGTGTCGTATTATGTAATACGACATACGACATCATACTGAGTCAAGTAAACATAACATAACATCAATACATTCCAAATATACATTTGTTCGAAATATACGTTGATATCCGCGTCTGCAATTTTTCAGATAAATTCACTTTAATAACTTATAGCTTTCGAACCATCAAAGATAACCAAACTACGTTTCCACACATATGTTCGGTATCTATTCACAAATTGTTAACAAAGACATCTAAATGATCTAATAATAATTATCAAAGTTATGGGACAATATATCATATCCCAACCGAAATGTGGTCAAACACCAAAATCAAAATTAAAAAAAAAAAAAACGATAGCCGATTCATAAATTTTGAGAAAACCGTTTTTTTTTTAGAACATCGTGATTAATTGAATGCCGTTAATGCCATCTCGATCGGAAATTTGCTGTTCTACAATGTAATCAATCGCAAATTACACAACACCTAATGTAATTGCACTCCACAAAACAAATGTTCCAATGCAAGGCATCGAATAGAATTAAAATCCAACATCGTTTGTAGTGCCGCTCGCCGAGCATTCCCTGTTAACATGTTGGATGTCTATTAATGTATTAATGAATAGATTGTTGAACTTAGACCCGCAGCGCACACATCAGAATTAATGATCCACTGATCGCCTAGCGAACGCATATGTATGACTAATGCAACTTTCCCCACACTCATTTGCTCTAACTGCTTAGGTTAATGTTCCTAATCGAATGTTTCGACAATCTTCACAAAGAGCATACAGTTACCTTAGATAAATTGCAAATTTTTAAAGATGTTGTGTCATGGCATCGTCAGAGAGAGGTCTTGACTTTGAAATTTCAATCTTACAACGGCGTGAAATGGGGGAAGGGGGGGGGCGTTAATTGCACCTGGTGTGTGTAAAATTTGGGCAATTTGAGAAATTATAATAAAATTAATATTAATGCAGGTTGGCGACTTGAATTTGAATGATTATTTAGTAATGCACCAGTCGGGTGGTAGTCAAGTTCAACATCTCTTTACAAAGGAGCTATTGTTTTTAAGTGCTCCGAACAAACTCCTTGATTATTTAATCCAAATTATTTTTAACAATCACCATTAATTATACCTCCGTATAAAAGTATTCTTTTACTCTCAACAAGATTTCGAGACTGCTTTTCAATAAAAAGGATAGAAAAATGCTTTTGCACTATTGCAGTTAAATTATTAGTTAAATAAAATTTTCAAATGTGCCAATCAATCTTAAATGCTTCAAATAGCAACATTCAAAGAAACTCTCGTTTTTAGGTAATCACAAAACTCAAATTTCTGTAGATCGCCACAAGTAGCTTTAATATTTTTTAATAAATATATTTCCACATTTAATTTTCGTGTAGATGCAGAAGATAATTCTGCAATCCTTTTGCAGTACTTGTGCTTTGAATTGCTTTTATGAATCATGAAAATTTAGATGCTCTTGCTTTAAAAATTCCACGTTTTTTAAGTTTATCTCGGAACAGAGCTATATAACAGTACATTAAAATATCTTAACCCATCTTAATCACTTAACATGGTAAGCTCCTCATAAATCCCATTTCCAAGGTGTACACCTTTGAAATGTTTTTAGGTGGTCCCAAACCACTCGTTTTATTGACGCAAGTTCGTTCGCCACCATTCATCCAATCAAAAGCAAAAAGTGCTGAGATTGCGATGACGCAATGATTTAATGGATCTCAATTGATTTCACTCTTTCGTCTTACGAGCATCGCCATTAAAGAGTGCCATCAACACGCGCGGAGACATCAAATACGACTTAATGCACAATGCACAATCGCAAAACGCAGATAACAACGATGTGCAATGACAATGTTCTAGGTGGGCGCAATTCAAAATATAAAAACCAAGAAACGAAATAAAAAATTTCTACCAAACTTAATATATTTCCGTGTGCGGATGATAAGTGCAATCATAAATAAATGTGTTGACATCTAATATTGTTTAAAATTCACAACGATCCAAGCTTAAATTCGCGATAGAATTACGGATACAACAAGTAGGTGTTGGTGTGATTTTATATTTATTATTGTTAAACATCGATAATTTGGATTGTTTATCCACCTGTATCTCTACCTTTGAGAGATACCTGTATTACCAAAGCATTATTAATGATGTTTTGAATATTCCCACCAAATTTTTATAGTTATTTAACTTGAATCCAAGAGGATGTCCTGTACTTTAGTTAGATACTTGCAGAAGCAAGTAGTCGGCTGACCAGCAGAACAAGACAGGTTCAAGTTTATAGCAGCATTTATAGTTTGCACTTTGGACCTGTTTGCTGATGATGATGTTCTGCTTTGGAGCGCCGTCGCAAGCTCGACTTTCCTCTCATGAAACTCTGACCAACTATCAACAGTTTACCAGGTGCTGAGTTGTATTTTTTTACATTTAAAGAGAACAACCATCATATGTGTAGTAAAGCAGTAGTAACCTTCTCCTTTTCTTTTTTTTTTTTCAGGTTTTTCATGTTTGCCGAGTTAAGCGTTGGATGACTAAAATATGAATCTTTAATTTCTACGACGTTACAACATTTTCTTTCGTGATTTTATAAATTTACAAGAAGCGATGACGCGTTTACTGTGAAATTTTATGTCTCTGATGACTCTTCTTGTCTTCTTGTTGTCGTAAACATGTACTAATTGCCGCAATTTTCTTGCTGCTCGTCACTGCTGCTATTCAGTAAGTCAATCCGCACCAAATCATAACATAACACAAACAATTAATGATTTACTTTACTTCCTTTGATTTTCTAAAGCAACAGCAACGATGACCTGTCTTCTCATTTTCTTTGCTTTCTACTAGAAACGGTGTTTTCGCCAAGTGTCACTACAAGCATTCACGACCGTAAACTACGCGTTTCGCAAATTTACATTATCATTGTCCCATTCTACAGTTACTCGGTTACTTGTGCCAATGCACAGTTCCTGAGAAATGTGCGCGTGCGCGCATAAAGCTTTTTCCGAGCCGCGCACAAGGTGCATGAATAGAAGAATGAACTGATACATTGTGCTCCGTGCCAGAATGGCCGATTGTATTGGATTATCGTATGCGAACCATCGGGAGGTGATTGTAAAAGTGGAACGAACGGACCAAGCTGCTAAAGTGATAAGACAGAGAGATTTATAAGGAGGCAAATAATAACCTTCTAAGTGCTTTATAAGAACGTTAAGAATTGGTTGAGTGATGAAAATTGTACATTCATCTCAGTTTCATTGTCTTAAAAAGACTAACCTAGAAAGAAATATGAACGAGAATATTAAAACCAAAAGATGTTAATGAGATGGAAATCGTATTTAGTTCACTAAGATAAATAATAAAAGTATTAAGGATACAAAAGTCTGAGTTGATATTGACAAGCTCTAAGTCAATTAATTGTTAATCTAATTAATGAAAAACTGATTTCTGTACATTCTGTACAAGTTTAGTAAGCTTTCGCAAGAAAATTAATCTACTTAAACCATTCAAAAAAAAAAAAAAAAAAATAATATCATGAAAAAGTATTCATACGAAAGGAAACAAAAAAACGTTCAATGTTTCGTTTCACAATAAAAATTAAAATAATTTTTTAGTTGAGTCAAAATTCTGCCACATTTGCTAGTAACTCAAATCCTACTAATATTGTAATACTAAATCCTAAAATACACTTTTTCGGCTTTTTTATATATCCACAAACGCCATTATCATTCATCTTTCGAATGCCCTTCTAAACCTACTTAACGTGTATCTAAAATATATAACAGGATGCAATATCGTCATGTAATGAAACCTATAAAACGCTCAAATGTCTTTTGTCCTTTTAGGCACTTCTTAACAACCCGAGCAACAAATGGCCAACGATAAACTGCACTCATGCGACTAACTCTCCTTACTCGCTCGTAGGTTGTATGTGGCCCATTCCAATCCGCCTATCCTCGATCCTAATTTGCGTCGCCGCATTCATTCTACACGCATGCAAAATCTACCCATTTACCACTCTGCAGAAACGCCACGGAAAGTAAATATGCCTGAATTAGGACATTACTTGATCATCACCATGCTTCCTGAGACTCATATTTTAGGAGAAAATGAATTGAAATAGTACTTAATACACATCCTAATCGAAAATAGCTCCTGCCATCATGTTGCAACAAACATAAGATTTGAAATGGAAACGTCGGTTCGAAAAACGACTATCGAATCAAATTGGATACGATGCGTCCTGCTGTCCATATTCACCGTTCTGCCGGTACAAACCGCGCAAATGACAAGCGTAACGAACGAGGAAACATTAAATGCACTAACGCAATGGAGCAAGACAGCAAAAGCGTGATATAAATTCTTGTTAGATTCATTTTCTCCCGCAGCTTCATCTTGGCTGGGACTCATCCACTCTCGTCACACACTGAGCATTTAAGTCGTCGATAAATCTTCATCATGCGAGATCGTAGCGTCATTACGTAACAGTTTTATTTGAACACGGACAAAATGACGGCGGAAAAAGGTAGGAAAAAAGTTGATGGTCAGGTTGGAAGGAAAATGTTTTATTGTTAATTCTACCTGGAGTAATGAAGGAAGTGTTCAATTAAGGTTGATATTTTTTGTAGGATTAATTTGAATTAATTTATTACCGAGAGCAAATTGCATGCATGATTCAAGATGAATTAACATGAAAATGCTAAATAATTGCAAGTGATGACAAAATCAAGGATGTAAAATAATTGAAAATAATTCCTGCCTTCAGAGTATGCCTTTTAGTATTAACTCTACAATAAACTATTAAGCTATAATGTTTTTTTGATTTGTTTTTATGTACTTTTTTGCTTTTATAATTCCTGAGTGATCAAAATCATCTTTGCAAAGGTACTTTCATTAGACTCTTAGTCGAATAAATTTCATCTATTTTCCATTGAATTACAATAAGATCCTTCTTTTTAATTCTTGACAACAGTTTTATCTTATATCCTTGTTGTAACTGTAACTAACTTTGAATGAGAATACTACTAACTATATATATATAAAAAAAAAAACAAATGAAAAATAAAGAATACTTACAATATTTTTACGTCTTTATTTTACTTTTATACTAATCTTCTTTCATAGTCCCTAGCATCATTGTTAAGATCGAAAATAAGAATATATCTTTATTTATGTTTACTCCTTTGCATGGCTCCATTCCCATTCCCTCATTCAATCCGACCAGCGCTACACCTGACTAAATTCACTGCCTCGCAGAGAAAAATGACCTCAAGCATTCCAGATTGCATCTCCTCTTAGTCTTATCGTTGTAACCGTATACCGGAAGCGCCACAAACCGCAATAACTGCAAAGTGCAGCAAGGACTTTAGCAATGTAGGCAGCTTTTGCATTTTCATGCGCACACTCCAAGGCATACAATCCGTGCAATGCAAAAATTATATTTACAAGTGTAGAATGTGCCAAACTGCAATTTGACTTAACTCAACTTGGCACAAGTCAAGTGCGTATTTTCACTGCCCACTATTACCTACCTCCACTTCAACTACATGATGTACAATTGATAAATTTGGCGGCAGGCTAAAATAGCAGTATTTTCACGAATTGCATTTTATTCTTTCCCATCAGAGCAAGAATCAGATCATACTACTCAAGCCGCGCCCAGCCCAGAGTCGCGCCGTCGGGTAGGAAAGAGAGAAAAGTCTGCTCTTGATGAGCTCGACCGAAATTACCTACTCCTCCCCAACATGTTTTGAAGTGTGTTAAGATGTGTACAAGTGGAAAAAAGATAACTGTTCCTCATCTATGTAAAGCAGTGCAGTCGATTTGTTTGTTTCCAGGTGCAAATTTATAGCAGGATGCTGCTTACATTTGAATGTTGTACTAACAAGATTTCAATCCGACACTGAAACAAATAGACGGCCATATTATCGGTGCATTAACAACAGTACTCCGGCAATAACTGTTCAGTATTTCCGTGTCGCCAATTGTGCCGACGCTGCTTCCGCTGCGAACGAATCTATTAATTTCCCAAGTTGCGCCAAAGCGAAAGATGATGCAGATGATGAAACAAAGTAAGTACAACAATGTAGCACACTGTGTAACTTCTAATTCCTTGCTGTTCAACTAATACTCTATAATTTACGGTGCTAATAAATTTCTCGGGGCGAAGAAAGCATAAAACAGTTAGCAGTTACTAACAATCAGTACGTGTTCTGTTTGTTATGACTATTAATAACCGCTCGAGAGAAGTAACAAAGCGAAAATAAGATACTTAATCACCAATGGCACTAATGAAGCTTCTTAATGATATTTTCACCACATTCACCGTGATTATAGTGTGTTGTCACTTCATAGCCGTGTGAAGAAGGAAGACACCGTTTTGCCGACCGCCACAACGGTACCACGTCAAAATACTACTCGTGCATCAACAGACCATCATCAGAAGTTGAAGACTGAGTCTCGAGGAAGCTTGCTTTAAATCCGGTTTCTAGACACACAAGCGGAAGTTTCTCTTTTTAGACGCTCCCAAATTGACAAAAGGAGGTAAAGTTGAAATCACCGGCACCTCCGACAGGAAAGTTGATTTTTCTTTCAGTTTTCCTGCGGCTGTTGGTCTAGACCTGCAACATCAACTTACCGGGAGAAAATAAAGAGTGCGTCCGGTGCGGTAATTGTTTTGTCACGGAACTATTAAAGTAAAGAGCGTGCAACCGAGGCAGATTGGAGAATAAACAATGAACAAAGAATTGTTTTATGACATTTCTGCATTCTGCATGTATTTCCTAAAGTCTTACTTAAAACTGCCGTGAACTAAGTAAGTGCATTGCTTGCAACGTAAATCAACGTGTAGTTCAATGCGGTTGCTTTCACTTTGGACTAATTGAAGTCGTGCAGACTTGAGAAGGAAATAAACTGGATATTAATTAAGAGATTTAAAGCTTAAATTACATTGAAAAATTGTTCACTTTTACAACTTGAAAGTTGCTATTAATGTTATACCGGCCACTTCATGTCTGTGAACTACCACTTGCGGAGATTTTAGTAGTAAACATTATTCAAACTTAACTGATTTAACATAAATTACCACTTTTAAGTTATCGCCCTAAATTACTGAAACAATCGGGTTAATATTATTTTAGATTCTAGAGAAATAGTAGTTAGAAATTATAGACCTAAGTAATCGAGCTGACAAATTACACTTTTTTCAACACATTAAACCTCGCTACCTCCTTTCCTCTCTCCCCTCCGTCCTTCGTTACCGCCACGCTGCCTGCGGTTAGGCTTACAGCCTGTATTTCGTCCCGTTATAGGCTATATACATTATATTCGGGGTACCGTGCGCATATGAAGATAACCCAAGGGCAGGTTGCGAGCCTCACCCAAGGGCGAAGAATACTTCTCGACAGTCAAAGTTGCCAGTATGACTGTCGGAGCGAGTAGTGTTATTGAACCTACTGGGAATCGAACCCAGGACCCCTTGTGTCGTACGCAGCGACCGTACGAGTTGGGCTACTACGCTCACAACCTCGCTGCCTAATCTGTCAAATTTTAATTTTCATGTTAAACGAATAAGTTGACTATACTTGCCATAGAATGTCAGTTGAATTGTGTTTCTAGGTCTAATCATTTAAGAGTTATTAAGATGTGAAATTGCACCAAATTTAGTCATTCCAAAAGGAATTTATAAAAATATAAATTACTCTTGAGAAGTGAATAATGTAATTTCAAATACATTACTATATGAAATATTTCTACTCCAATCGTCCTGAACCGAAGTCACTCCGCTGAAACCGGAAGAATTTGTATGTTGGCATTTTATTGCAATTTGCCGCCTCAATAAGAGTCCAGCTATTGAATTCCACTTGAGCAATGTTTCTAGGACTAGTTTAATAGCTATGAAGTAAAGAAAAAGTAATTTTTTGTCAATTGGAAATAAATTTCGTTTTCTTTTTTTCAAAATGAATGTATTTATTTTAATGAATATCTTGATTCCAGATAAATTAAAATTCAGCAAACTAATTTTACGTAGCAACTTTGCTTAAGACTCTTGTGTCCGAAAAATTAGCATCGTGACCAATAAGCCAATCATTCCCCTGACCACAATGCAAATGATCTATAATTAAGATTAGCAAATACAAATCCAATGCCTTACGCTGCACTACATTGCCATCGCAGTTGAAAACACATGGAAAACGCACGAAAAGCCAGCGATAGTCTCGCTAACAAATGCCCAACATACACGAAAGCCATGCTTAACTTGTACTTAATGCAATACGGAATAAATAGAGCACTTGTCTAAATATGGCGCTTGCTTTGTTGGTAGACTGCATAGGATAATATCAGCAAGTGAGCATCAATGCAGAAAATGTTCCAGTCGTCAAAGCAATGCTTGTAATGCGGGTAATGGTGAGTGATCACAGTAATCGTGCACGAACCGCACATTCAATATGAAATAGTAAATTATTTAATTATTAAAATCACGATGGTTCATTCAACAGGTTCCCGCTTTTCGCGCGGTATTCGAAAATGGCAATTAGGATGCGATTTGCTCACAGAGTGTGCGCAATTTAACAATGCGCGTGATTACGTAGATTTCTCCGGGTCATTCACGCGGAGATCGTTTATCATTATTTTTTTCCGTTTATCTTGTAGCACAGGAAATTACAAGCTTTACCAGGTGGCTTCAAAGTTGAGGTTTTTCTCTAATAAATTTATTTCTATGGTTATTGTTGGATACAAGTGTTGTAATGTATGGTGACTTGGCTCCCCTTTCTTTAGTTTCCGCTGGTTTTGCTTAGCTGAGCAGAAAACTTCTGACATTACTATAAACATTATACATTAATTCCGGATGCTTTTGTAAGTTTTTTTTTTCGCCTTCTTATGATTTTCTGCGTTTCGAGCATAATTAAAAGAATTAAATATTCTACATTGTGTTCCTTCAGATTTATGGTTTTAAAAAAAGAAAATTTGTTTTAAATGTTAGTTTTCTGTAACTTGTCTGTTCTGAAGTCAATAATGCCTCTGAAACAATATTGATTAACAAATCTTTATCTTTGAACTTCAACCATCTTAAAATGATATAGTATTTTTGGTCAATAAAATATTATATTAGTTTGTACAAGATCTAAACGACTTTAATTGTTATTATGAAAATAAGACAACTTGAGTTTAAAACCAAGATTTCAATGAGATCAATTGAATGCTTTCAAATCTAAATAAGTTAAGTGATCTTCCAAATTTCCCAGGAAGATTCAAGATATCTGCTCAGAATAAATTTGTGTTGGTAACAATAACATGACATGAATGCAATCCAATGCATTTTAATAGCATATAACATACATCAATATAAAATCAAAGTATTAGAATTAAAAGATTTTCTACTTGATTCGAGTAACGTATTTTAAGAAGTAAGCGCAAAACCTACCTTATTCGGCTCCCAATAAGATTAGACTCTGGATCCAAATAAAATCTGAAACAATACAATATAAAATAATTACATGGCTACAATTGAAAATAAACACAATATAATCGATTTAAAATCCGCTGCATCTGCTGACTTGGCTGCAGTTTCGTACAATCTAATTGTCTGCACTTGCTTCCTTCTGCTCGACGCAATGCGCAATTTCAATCACTCGTTAAATAGTCAGCGCGATTTCAATGCGTCGTCAATACGCGCGCGGCCGGTGACATAAAGTCGAGAGATTTTAATTCCATCCAACTATTTATTAGCTGGCATTAGGTATTTCGCAACAGCGAATTTTACCTTGAGCCATACGAGTGTCAGCATAGTCGAGCATTCCTCGGCATGTTTGCGTTTGTTGTAATTGTGTCCCCGGCGGAGTAACGCAATTAAGCATTAATTTTGATATGTGCTGCTATTTGTTAGGCCGCATTTTATCTATGGCACGTGTCAACGCTGCAGCAACGCAGCGTGCCATGACTTGATATGCAGAGTGCAGATAGTTGTTTTTCCTTAAAATGGATTTTCAATGGCGATCTAAATACACTGAGTGCATATTATTATGCAATCAGCAAGATATTTCACTCGCTGTTTGCGCAGTGTATAATGCAGGTGTTATTTGCAAGTAAATATCGCAAGATCATGGTGCCTATTTGGAGTCCGCTGCTTTCGGATTCTCCAAAGAATAACCCATCAGGTATTTAATCACAACGTCAATTTATATAGTGCAATCAAAAGTGGAAATGCGAACACTACCGAGAATTGATACCTATTTAAGTATTCAATATAATTTAAATTGTTATTAATAAATCAAAAACGAATTGGATACAGACAGAAATATGTGCAATTTAATGTTTACATTAACACTTTGCCTGCCGGGTGCTCCACGTTGGAGCTCGAAAGAAAAATGGCAAATTGCCAGTGACAGCAGGTTGGTGTCGCGCGCTTAAAATTTCTAATCGCCGGCGACACCACATTGGTGTTGCGCAAAATGACTTCAGTATTGTTTGAGACCTGTTACTATTGAGTCAGGTGCCCCAACAACACAACCTTTTCAGTCGGTGGGCCAGTGCTTGTACCCTTTTATCATGGCAGATGAAATAGACAACATAATAATTTCTAATATACGAAACAAACAATTTTTGCATTTATTTACGTATGTATTTCTATGAAAATTTATGAAAGTAAAGGAATAGGCTTGAGAACTCATAAGAAGTAGCGACGAGTTTTACGTTACAATTTATAATTTCGCGATAATATCAAGAATGCTCGGCGCCAGGCTAAGAAAGCCGAGTCAGCGCTGCCGGCGCAAAACGAACGAATGTTGACGAAACACCCGGACGGCATAGTGTTAAAATATGACGAATTTGAGAAAAGTATTAATATGACGTCTACTGTATACGGGCGAACTACATAAATAAATACGCCCAATACTTATTTCGATTCAACCTAAATGTACTCTCTCGTAGCACGCTACCGAAGAACATCAAACATAGAATTATTGAACCCACCAAATAACATGATATGAATGACACTAGAAGGTTGACACTAGACTAGATGTTCCGCCATCTATCGTTATTATTGCAAGTTACAAACGCAACGCAATCTATTTATATATAAAACTGGACTAAGACTATTTTATTAAACAACCCATTGCGTAATTTACTAACTCCACCAAACAATTGCTAATAAAAATTCATACAATTCGAATGACGTAATGAAATGCCACGAATTAGGAACACGCACACCCGTCGTGGGCACCTCAACAGGTGTCATTCACATTGCACAATCAATCGCATACGATTACCATCATTAATCATTTGCAATTCGTCCGAGTTTAATTAAGCCCAATCCTGCTGTAAAATTACATTGCGTTCCATTACAATTCATTCCGATGAAAATCATGATAGACAGCGCATGTCGCAATGCCGTGCATTCGCTCGCTGGTACTGGCGATTCAAGATATAAGAAGTTGTAAGTTGTACAGAGTTAATATGTGCTAGCAGTAATAGGTCAACATAGGTTGTGGATTAATAAACGCGCCAATGAGCACCGCATGAATTTCGAATGAATACGAAATATGATTGAAACCTGTCAATCTGTTTGAATGTATTGAACGCAATAAACGTCGTAAAACTTAATTTAGAACCTAATATTACCAAGTTTGTTGGTTGCTTGGCAAAGGTGATTTGACCAGAAATTGATGGGTGTATTGACGTAGCCGATTGAAACTGAACTACTTTCCAAACATATGACTAGATGTGACTGTTTTATTATTATATTTTACCTGCTGCCATCTATGCATGGCATAGATGGAAGTAATAAAGTGCCATATATACATAACCTTTTTAGGTTAAGCAAATAGCATATAAAAAGGCGCCATCTAGCGATCACTACAAAGTAGCCACAAAGACTCTCTACACACTCACCTCACTCATAACTCTTGCAAATGGTCCAATCTACATAGAATAGAGTCGTGATTTAGCCAAACTCATGCGTTAGTGTCATTTTTTCGTTGCGCACGCGCAGCAGGCAACGGAAACAGTGACGATAATCCCGTTTGATAAGCATAAGTGCGCACATGTAAAGCAGGCAGCCTTTCTCAGCGAGCAGTTGTGAAGCATAGCAATGAAGAAAAAGCGTTGTCAAGTCCTTGTCAGCTTGCTGCTGGGCGCGCGCAGCAGTTGTACAAGCTGAGGATTTAAGTCGGGTTGCTGTTCTCCTCGCGCATTCATGGCGATGCGACCAACGGCGGAGTTAACGCCCGCCCGGTGGAAGGAACTTCAAGGTTTTACTTTCAAAACAGACCGAGAGCGATGACGCGTTGCGATTGCCGACACAGCGACCACTATACCCCACCGCACCCAGAGATAATCAATTTCTTTATCTGCGTTTACGAAAATTACTCCGTTTTGAGAGGATTTTTTATGCCTTTCAAGAACAAACATTCGCATTGAGCGATTAGGCCGAGAAGAAAACATGTTTTTTTTTGCAATTCAAGGGAGATTTAATTCATGCCCCACCCAGAAGGCGATAATACAAGGCACATTTTTATTACAACAATTTAAATTGAAATATATGATGCACTTTGATTTATAATGATTTATAAATCACAAAGAAATATAAATTAAGTTTCGCCCATAAGACGCCTAGCGACTACTACTACTACTTAAATGTGCGTTATAAAACTAGAATCCTATTATTTTAAACAAATGCAATAGAATTGAAAGAGAAAACATGTTTTTCTTCCACTGATTTTCCCACTCATATACGCTTGTCAACCAAATAAATTATTTCCTTCTTCCTTTCTATCGCCACGCACATGCGAGTAGTAATAATAAAGTTAACACCACATTATCTCCTTACAAAGTATATGCAACACATAAAATGTTTCATATTACAAACCGAGTAAGTATGCAATAGTGAAAATGAATTGATTCACCGTTGATTTCTTGATTGTTTTTCGCTGAAATCGCTTGAAACTTAAAACACGTCTTCAAGTTACACGTGTTGACTTTATCTACGCGCATTGAATATTTAACTCCATCGACTTGGGTGTAACTCGACGAAGTGAGTAGTAGAGAAACAAAATAAAGAAATATGCTGAAGCATGACAATACTAGTAAAAGTATGAATGTAATTTTCGACATTTTTGCAACTCTACAAGACAATTTTTCAGCATGCGTTAATTTCTGCACAAACTGCGCGAGACCAAAATCCACTGCAGGCTAACTTGTAGCAAGGCGTAGAAATGTACTCAATAAATGTTTTACTTTGAAATTGTCATTATTATCCTGCACCAGCCCGTCGTGTTTATATTGAAACAAGAGTTCAATTCGCCCAAAAAAGATCAAAGCGGCATATCGATGCTAATCGAATTTAAAATGGACACATTTTTATTGAATTGTGAAACAATCAACAATGTAATCATTTTATATTATCATCTGAAATTTTGAGGCGCGTGCTGTAATTGCACCGGTGCAAGTTTTCATCAAGTGTATAATTCTCTGGGTCCAGGCGAGTTAAATACGATTTAATAACCAGTCCAACGCAAATGTTTACCTACGTTTCTAAGAACAATTACATTACAGCAGAATTACGCGCCATGAACAAAACGCGCATTTGTTCACTTTTCTTGTCCGGTGCGAGAATATTCATAATTTACGGCAAGCGGTCCACGGCGGCGCTAGATAATCTCCAGCGAGTAAATCATGAGTGCGGCGAAAAAACGCGCGCCCATGTCGCAATAATGTACGTAATGCTCGCAGAGCAAACATTCACGAATTAGGGTCTAGCGGCGGACACGACTAACTGAATTATTCGAGACGGCGGACGCGAGCGCGCGTGCAATTGCAGCAATGCGAGCGACTTTCGATTGCGCGCAGAGACGTTAATGATTTCGATTGATTCCAGCGATCAGCATTCTATGCTCTGATTATTCGGAGCAAATAATTTATTGAGGTGTCTGTATTTAAGTTACGCGCTGCCGTCATGCTACTACTAGTACGAGAGGGGCTAAGAAAAAGTGAGAGGGAGAAAGGAGATCTCAATATCTACCAGGATTAGGCAACACTTCAAACAATGCATTTGGAAGAATAATAGAACTTAAAATTAATTGCTTATTACGCTCTCTTGGGCTCCCTCAATTCGACACCTAGTAGCTGCCTTCTGAACTTACTTCTTCTTGAAAATAATAGGGGAAACAATAAATAGTTATGAGCATTAAATGCCACCTAACTGCGTAAGTCATTATAAACTTTTTATAGATACCTTAGAAACTAATTACTGCGCATGTGCAATGGGCGGAGCACATATGCAATAAACGTACTTATGTAGACACTTAATGGCAATAAAAACAATTATTCATTGGTAAATCAGCTTAAAAGTATTCGAAAACCCATTACAGTTCAGTAAGAGTGATAATTATGCATGCGTAATCAAAAAAGAAGCAGAGATACCAGATGTAAAAAAAGATTTTGATATATTTCCCCTTTTCCTTGGGCAAAAGTGTGGTAACATCTCAAACTAATTACTGTGCATGCGTATTATCTAACTTCCTCTCCTCCAAGTGTGACCTTCTCTATAGTAAACATGTTTGTTTTGCACCCATTGTTCACGCATGGCAATCCCTGTGCATTCTATATCAATATTTATTGAACCAGCACGACATTTAGTTGCACTATACGCTCCACACACAGATATAATAAACCAGTACGTACGTACTTTAGAATTTCTAGATCATATTCTAGCTTGAGTTGGCATGCCGCAAATGGATATGTTCGAGGCAGCCGAACAGCTAAATGCTTCCCACAGCCACGCAGGCAATTGATACACCTAATACCAACACGCAATGGAAATTGCACCCGTCTGCAAATCTTCCGACTCTTCCTCAAGTCTTCAATGAAGATGCGATGGAATGACGCCAAAGCAGCCAGTTCGAATAATTTATATTAATTATGCAAATGGTGGCTGCGTAGAAAAAACGAAATTGAAAACGCGCGGAAAATATCTGCATCTTAATACGCTGAAATTACGCCATGGTTAAAGATGTGCACCTTTCCATCCAAGTCGCATTGAAAACAAGCTGGCGAACACCTAGCAACTACTACGTGCAGCTAAGTGAAAAAGCAAGCGCATGCATTTCTTATACTTACCTGAGTATTTAGTACTTGGTATTAGAGAGTATTGAGTAGTGAGTTAAACTTGTTTCGTGTTTCTGTAACTTCTGTAGCTGAGATGGTATTCCGCTTCCTTCTTCGGCACAAGCCAATTGCCAATGGTAATATAATTGTAAATGGTTTCATGTATCACGGGCGTTGCAGTATAATTTAACGACGGGCTTCGGAACGAGTTTGGAGCGTTTCCGGTATTGGCATACTTTATTAAGATGACTAAATGACAACATTTATATTTAACGAAATGACAGTAAATTGGAATTTCTTTTATGGTCCGAGTATAATGCACATGCGTATAAGATACTGCAAGCGAGAAAAGTGAATTCATACGAATATATTCAGTTCTTTAGAAGTAAATATTTTTAAATAGTAAGTTGGTTTGCAGTGTTGGTAGTTTTTAAGCGTAATATTTGCGCGTGCGCAAAATATACTGTCCATCAATCCTTGAAAAATGCAGAATCTGTCGTAATAATTGAAACTCAAATTAAATAATAAATCTCCAAAGATGAATAATCTCTCAATTTCTGAATAAAACTTGAGGAACGATTTAAGCTTTTTATATAACACCACATTGCGCATGCGAAAGGAAGGAGATAGAATAGTCACCAATCGTCCCCAATCGCAATCCATTAAAGCTGAGACATCTTATTATCTGATTCATTCGGCTGATTCAACTGACCTTAAACTCTCACTCCATAATTACACACGCCGTCAATCGTACGCAGATATGTTACTTAATTACCACTGATTATACATTCCAATTGAAGGCGATAATTATATTCAACGTACAACTCGACAACGTTTACTCGTATGACTCGATGATAATTAATTACTTCGATACGCTACAAATGCACACAAAACACGCATTTTTCCATTGTCTGTCGCAAGAATTGGAGGAATTTATTATTATTTATAATTACTACTGCTGCATATGATGACAAACCGTAAATGAACGCATAAATTAGCGCCAGCAAAGAACGTATGAATAGCGACTCATCATTTCATTACGGTAGCAATAGATAATAATCATGAAAATAACTAAGTCGATACAAATGCCTCAACAGTATTGTTGTTCTATTGCATTGTCATTGAATAATTGTACATTCATCTGCGACGAATAAAGAATTTATATCGGCATATAGCGAGTAAGGTTTCAGACAGTTTGTGGATGTGGTTGATGACTACGATGCATGTTTTACATTTTAAGAGGTTGCAACTTACTGGGATGGATACGTGAAGACATATATGTGGTAGATGTAGACGTAAGACTGCAAGACGGACCACTAGCGTCATGGACGGCTCCACAGCGTAGCAGTGGCAACGCTGCCTGACGTTGCCGTGAGTAAGGAGAATTCCTACCTTTACGGATGTGATGAGTGTTACCATGACAACGGGAGTGTTGTTGTAATTACAGATGTGTAGTCATCACTACGGATGTTCATTGGAATAATAACGTGTGCTGATATACATAGCGCATGGTCGTAATGATAGCACCAGCCGTGTGCACTTAGCACTTAGAGTACTTAGACTATAGCTCGGGGGCGGTAGGGTGGTTTCGACGAGCTACTGGAGCTCTTTGATAGACAGAATTTAACATATGTTTATGTCGTGAACATTTGGAAGTGTGAGAAGATGACACTGGCAGCAGGTATCTAAGTGAGTGCGAACTGCTGAGTTGAATGAAACATGTTTTTCGCAGAGCATGTACGCATTATCTATATACAAGTGCGTGCAAGTGTTAACGTGTTTGCTACAAACCAACTGATTAGATGTGTTGACGTGTTTACTCATCAGCTGATGTAAAATGTTAATGAAGAGAATTAACATAAATTGAAAAAGTGAATAAGTGAGACAAGCACTTAGTAAAAACAGTATTCCAAGGTTATAATATTATTAATGGTTTGAAACAAGTAGTAGCGGAAAACTATACTCGCTCATAAATTTAAATTTTTTTTTTGAAAATAAAAAACAAAATGTTTTACCTCACTAATAGATTATTTCCTCTCAACTGATTATTATGTTAAAGTTAAGTATTTCAAATTTATTACTTATAAAGATTTTATTCATTCCCCAAATTCACTTTCTTAATTTATTAACATTTTTCATCCAAATAAAATCTAGTCTCCAAAAGACAACATACATTGAATATTTATATATATATAAAATATATACTTCAGTATCTTCAGTTCTATACTATGTAAATCGAAAACAATCTCAAATTATTCACATACTGAAGAAGGCAACATGCCGAAAACGTTTTATAAATCAATTTTAAGTAAGTGTTATAGTGCAAATTTTCAACAATATGGTTAATTTGATTTATCTCGTGCTATCTGCACATCGATCTTGATTTGCGGTTGTAATTTGAACACATGGACTTGGACGGAGATGTGGCTGACACGTGGACATGTCAACAAATCTCTTTTAACGACCTCTTAACTGAAAAGCACCACATGGAAATGGGCTGAAAATTAAAATAGAACATTCGTCCATTTAATTTCAGTATTTCTAGCGTTATGAGACATTCAAGGCGGTTCAGAGATTGTAACGCGTGCCATGTGTCTTATTTGGTACTTGACATCAAATATTCAAGATGTTCTCCAGATGTATGTATGTTGTCTTTTGGAGACTAGATTTTATTTGGATGAAAAATGTTAATAAATTAAGAAAGTGAATTTGGGGAATGAATAAAATCTTTATAAGTAATAAATTTGAAATACTTAACTTTAACATAATAATCAGTTGAGAGGAAATAATCTATTAGTGAGGTAAAACATTTTGTTTTTTATTTTCAAAAAAAAAATTTAAATTTATGAGCGAGTATAGTTTTCCGCTACTACTTGTTTCAAACCATTAATAATATTATAACCTTGGAATACTGTTTTATATATATATATATATATATATATACTTCATATAGATACTGAAGAAGGCTACTTATATAAATTATGAATTCACATAATACTGAAGAAGTGATACTGATACTGAAGAAGGCAACATGCCGAAAACGTTTTATAAATCAATTTTAAGTAAGTGTTATAGTGCAAATTTTCAACAATATGAATCTTAAACACTTCGTGACCACACTCAACAATACTTCAAATTGACCAATTAGTCAACATCTTCAGAGAGGTGATGAAGCGTTACCTTGAAAAGATTTGGTGATTGAATATCACGTAATGGTGAGAAAAATATTAAAAAATTCACGACATCCATGCATGCGTAAATACATTATTCTATATTCTACTTGAATAACTGCGCATGCGTCCCGCACAAACGTCAACAATCGACATAAGCTCCATCTTCAGTCTTTACTCACTGCCTGCTTATACGCAATCAGCACACGAGTAAATTTCAAGCAGGTAACCGTAAAATGCCCGGCACGTTCCCAGCTCGCTCGTGCTGCTGATTGCGCCTGCGCAAAAAAAAACCAGCGAACGAAGCCATGTCCGCATGTCCTTTCTCGCGGTGGGATATTTTAGATGCATCTAGATGCAAACCTCTCCTAAGACCCACATAGGAGCTTGACCGGCAGATGTAAGCAAATAACGAAAAAGGCGCATGAAGAACTAGTCGTCAAGGCATGTGGGCATGTTAGCACAACCTGTCGACGTGGAGTGCAAGTAACGGGTAAGCGTATGTTCATAACGCAATAAATTGTCTACGTGCACTTGTTAGGCAAAGAAAAGGAACAGCGAGATGCGAGAATGCACAAGAAACGCGCCAAATTCATATGGGAATGGGACACAACGGTTTTCTAATATATTCTGATAGATTTAAGTCATTCACGCATGCGTAAAGCAAATACGTTGTTGACTTAGTTGCATTAATGATAGAGGAACATCTTGACTTTGTGATTGGGTCCGACAAACATGAGCAAGTATTTGAAGAAACAATAAAAATGAATAAACAAATGAGAATTTTATACACTAACGGCGGCAGAGATTAAAGACGAAAATGAGAATTAATTTCTTAGATAAACATGTACCATTCAGAATATGCAGTCACAATATTTAGTTACCATCGTGCAAATTGCATTGCAAATTACATAATTTGCCAAACAAAAAATGCCAGGAAATCATTAAATAATAAAATATTTCACACACCACTCACATGAACAATATACAAATATTGTGCATTCGTTACGTCATTTTCGATTGTTGATTGTCAACTGTCACGTGTGATTTCCGCTCATTCCGTCAAGTGTTGATAATTCCGGATATTCAATTTTATATCGCCATAACCACCATACCATGTCATTACTATTTTTCTCTGGTAATGTATTTGATTACGTTGATGCACACAGTAAAAACGACGATTAACGGTAATGTGAGCATGTGAGGGACGCGCTTAAAATCAGAAATTGACGCGAATGACATAAAACTCCCGCTAGCGCCGCCGGCGAATGTGGCGTCCTACTTGACAATGTGCGAGGGGCCATATACGATGTACAAAGCGAATGTTGACAACCGTCGATTAGCGATTATTTAATGAAGAAAGGAGAAAAATTTCCGGCAAAGGTAAGCAGAAAACAGAGACGGGCTGGTTGTTGAATAGTAATGGTTTGAAAGATTTGGTGGAATATTGCTGGCGGCTTATTACTTGAAGGCGGCAAGTGAGGAATCATTGTATTGCTTGGTATTTTATGACTGCGCATTAGTGGAACATGGTTATTAATGCAGGTATTATGTGGCTTGAGCGTCAAACAAACGTGCAAAAGTTAGTTTTTAATTTAGTAGTGGTTAATTTCCGACAACTAATTAAATATGTTCGCAGAAATTGCTTTAAATCAATATGATGCCTCTAAGGAGTGTAAAGTCAATCCGAATTTCATCCTTTCGAGCAGTTTTAATTTTTGCTGACCCATGGTTAATCTGTATTTCCTAAGAACAATTTTAAGAGTACAACAGTGAGCTGATTTTATTACCTATAGAATGTCAATTGAACTATATCTCTGCGACTTGACTTGTACATGTGAAGGTACTTATAGTGTACTTATAGTTATTATACCATATTATGCAATATTGTCGCAAATCCGCTCAATTTAAACTTCCTTCTTTGATGCGTCCCTGTCTTCGAAATAAAATCCCTACCGACGTGCGAAACGGCCTCCTCTGCATACACGCATACAAAACGAAAACCCGTTGCCGCCGCACATCGGTGTAGGGTTACTTATTAAAGCAGTGAAAGGATAACATGCTGCGCGTTGTACAAACTGCATGTAGCCGCCTCTGCGTACCTCTCCATCCTTTCCGCACTTGTCCGCGCTGCGTACCTGCAACAAAGTGTAAGATCGTTTAGCACCAATGCGATTAGGAAATGCACGCGCGGCATCATGTCCAGATGCACACGCCAATAAACGCGCATTAAAAAACAATCATACGCTGGGCTTGATAGCAATATTAAATACGTGAAGGTGCTTGTATATTTAATCGGTTGGAAAGCAGTTAACGCAGCCATGGGTGGATTTAATGGATAGTGTTGTAAATGGTGATATGGCGAAGAAGTTTAAGATGAAGAAGCAGCTGGTATTAGTTGAAGAGGAGGATGATTTTCGTTGTAGCTATTGACAAATTGGAGATGTTTTAAGAGAGGTAGTTTAAACGGTTGGGATGCTTACCTAATTGAAGAGTTATTAAAGATTCTGAAGCACCTTTGGATAATATGGATAAGATAAAATCAATTGTGGTCTGTAAAATTTCCTGATAATTGGAAACTAGTTCGGAATACATTTTATGCAGCGAATTTAAACATTGCCTCCAATTTTCAAACCGTACTATCCAATTGACTTCCTTGGTTGTTTTCCCATTCTTCTGGGAATAAATCATCATCTCTTTTATCTCAATCTTGCTCTTCGAAATCACAATCCAGCTCTTTCTAACCGTCTTAAATCAAGTTCTCTCAACCCAGAGAAACTGTTAAAAGATGGTTCTAGATGTTATTTCTGATCGATGCCTGAAACCATTTCATAATTCTTGGTAAAAACCATCTAATTTCTTTTGCTATTCCTAATACTCTTTCAACAACAGAACCATCATAAAAATTACAAAATCCTTCCAAGTAAACCCTTTCAAATGTCAACCCCCACGTCTAATACGAACCTCCACATTATCTAAATCGCTCTAATTCATTGTCATTCCATTTGCATAAACTATGCATCATTTCCGCTAAAAGCGATTACATCGTGTATGCGCGAATTACATTATTACACTACTCTAACCAGAGCACTTTGCCGGATTGATAACTGACAGCGTCTTGATAAGGTTATTGCACCACGTCCTCCTCTGCCTACATACATTCTAGCTGGACTACTCAGAGCGTCCGTTCTCATTTAGACAATAAATAAATTAAGCCTTCCTTTTCGGCCCGTGAATGTGTCGAAACGTCTCCGCATTCAACAGTATTCCTCAGCCAAGCATATTGTTGTTATATCCAGTCTCTATAGAGTATAGTTGTACAATCACCTCCTAACTAAATGCTTAATCCTATTAGTTCATTATGCCCCAATGCATGATTGAACATGCATTATTCCAAATTAAGCACGTAGCAATACGAACAACAACTGGCGCAGAGTGGTGTTGTAGAAAGAGCCAAAAACGATTAAATTCATAAATTCAGCTCTAAAGTGACTCAAGTACAACGTACGCAAAATCATCAAGTTAATAACCATTATTAATGGCCAAAGTTGGGAAATTAAAGCTGGTTGAATATGGATCATGATTTTTGGTTTGCTTTGCGATCTGAAAACGCATGCTCTAAATGGAGCCGAGTGATAATTATGGCCGTTCACGCACGTTCATTAAAGTTCATTGAAGAAAAAACAAGTCGCGAGAAGGAGGACAGCGTAAAGAACCAGTTGCCGTGTTTCAGGGGAAATAAAAAAAATTGCACGGACTGCATATTCAGAGAATTACTTTAAGAAGAAAAACTCGAACCAACTGAACGAACTTAAGATCACTTGAACTGAAATAAAAGCTATTAAAAACGAGTCTACATATTCTGTAAGCTAGAACATTCGATACCACCCCTAATTCAATAACCCCGCTGAAAATTGCATGCCACTCAAAATATTAATGCGTCTACGAGCCACACGCGCTTGTTGAATTCGTTTCCACGTCCACATCCATCTTGCCCTTTGTGTTTTCCTAGTACTAAGCCCTAAGCATATGGACAAACACACGACTTATTCATCATGGGGTTGTGGACGTCCACCCCTCAACTACTCACGTGTCGCTCTCGCAAGGGTGCCAAACAATGTCTGCATATGCACCCAGGAGGGCAATGCCACCACCATGACCATCGCAAGCCCATTATATTGCCAATACCACCCTTCGTCGATAAAATAAACGCAACATCAGATTAAACTGAAGACAATACAGGGACTTCCGACATGTATTTCAATTGAACCTCTTGCTTTAATAACATGGAGATTATATTACACCGTGACGAGAACTTTGAATAAAATTGTCTTCTAACGTAGAGTGTGTAGTGACAAGAAATCAGTGCATTTCTAGTTCTATTACTAGTGTTTGGTTGCTATTGCTATTACTGGTGTGGTTGGTAGACATGATAAATAATTGTGGCGCATGCACTCCTAGATGCCGAGATTACAGCGTTAAGCCAAGGCTGATTTATGAAATGCGGCGATTTAATAATGTCGCGCTGCAATCGATATATTCCTGACGAAGGTGCAGCCCATACAGCTGAGCCAATTTAGAACGCCATTGACTGAAATATGCATACAATTAGCAAACAATTGCAAATAATCCAGCGGCATATCGTAGATATCTACTACGCTTTTTCATTTCATTCCACGGCTTAATTCAGGTGTTTTCACGCATTGAATGCCATCGGGGTGATGCAAATCCAAGAAGTAACCAAAAATACATGTTGATTCTACATAGTTAATTTTGAATATTTTATCGCTAAAAATCGAAAATATAAAATTGTCACTATTATCTAAATCGATTTATATAAGACCAAAGAAGATCTTTTTATTAGTGAAAGCAGAATTGAATTAAGACATTTCATACAATTTTTTTTATTAATATAATTACCCCTTCTTCTGAATAATTTTTATTCAAGATTTAATAATAATTGCATCATTTTGAATCTAGGTTATGATTGAAAATTGTCGTTCTAACCATAGCTAAACAATAAATTTATACCCTTTTCGGTTCGTATTGTTATCTTATATCTAGTAATATCCTACCAAAAATAAAATCATCTCAATCCAAAAAAAAAAACAATCAAGATGTCCTCCCTCAATTGTTATCCAAATAACAAATTCTTAACTCAGCAATACTAATTATCTTCCAATTCCATTCTTTCTCCTTTTCTTAGCATATAAACCGCTTTTTCAATTCAATCCTCTGAAAAACTTGTACTACAACTCCAAGTAAGCAGTTTATTTTAATTGCACCTTGATGTCTCGCCGTCCCTCGTGGGGACACCGCCGCCAGTGATCGGCGTAATCGTAGCAGCATTAAATTGACCATGCAGGAGAAGTAAGGCGAGCAAAACCCTCGGACTTTCCAATTTTCTGCGTTACAGCGCTTGGCGGCGTCGCCATGTATAAATAGACGTTGGCGTCGCTTGCTTTTCTTTATGTCCCCTGCATGTACTTGCTGCACCTAGGCGTACACTTACGAGTTTATTGTAGTTGAGTTGCGTTCGCGTGCGCCACATCGATTTGAATATGCACGCAGCGTCACGCGACCGAACAAACAACTCAACAACTTAAGCCACGATACGACGAAGGATAAGCAATAAGGACTAAAACTGAAACACTAAGGCTGTAATTTATGAAGACTGCAGGAAGAATTAATCGACTTGAATTTATGAACAGCACAACATATAACTTAGTTTTTCTCCATATATAAAAGAAGATGTATTGCTAAAAATGGAGAATCTTCAAAAGTTTCAGTTGTTGATTTTCGATGCGAATGATATTTGATTAAACTAACATGTTATTTTATGCTACAATTGCTTAGGTGCTCTAAGGCTCTGATTCATAACCATTTCCCAAATGAAATTTTCCTGCTGCCTGATGGCAATGAGTGGGCTTGATATACGCCCGGAGGATGCCACGAGTTGATATGACGGCGACATGCGAGCCTGCGGAGCTATGAATCAATCCGCACGCAAGTCGCAGGATAATTCAGTTACAGCTCGTCGAAATAAGTACCATAAATAATTTCTCATTGCTTTGAAATTCCCCGGAATTTAATTTATTATGAAGTAATTGTGATGATGAAAGAGATAAAGTAAAAGAAAATTAACAACTAATTCAAAGCCAAAGAGTTTGGAAAATGGCAGATATACGTTAATGGGAGTTTAATAGCTGTAAATATAAATAAAGAGAAACGCAGTATGTTGTTAAAGAATATTAAAAGCGCAATAATTCACTTGAAACAATAAAAGATGATATGTAATAGAAATGGAAATTAAAAGTGCAAAAAATGTTTTCTCGCAATTAAGTCATAAAGTAATTATAACTAATAAAATTTATTTAGTGTCAACATAAAGTATACTAAATTCCCTATAATGGCATCATGGTAGTGATCGTGTAAGCGCATAAGAAAATGAGAATCAAAAAATAATTCGAGCAGATAGACATGTTTTCATTTCTTTCCGAAAGTTTTTTGGTAAATTAGTGTTGTTAGCAGCGTTATTATAGTAATAGAAAATTACAGTACAATCTATATAATTCATAAAATTCATAATTCATAAAAGCTTGTAAACAGAAAAGTTAAAAGAGAAGCAAAAAATATTGAACTTCACCTTTAGATGTTTAATTTTCTTGTGATTTACTGCTAAATTAAAAAGGCTACAGAAATAATTCTGGTATCAAAATGAAGTACATTGAATCCACAAGAAGATGATATTTTTCGGATTAATGTATCAGAGTACGTTAAAACACAGTGTTACAAATGTGTAATATAAATTGTACTTTAATGAAATTTAACAACCACTCTCACCGCATTCGCACTATATATTAACATTTAAAAGTCAAACTTTATATCCATGCTAGAATTCGACTTGGAGGCCATCGGAAAATAAAACGTATGCAAAGCACGTGCTCATTGTATGGTAAAACGTATTGGCGCGAGTCGGGTCTCGTTGAGCTATAATTTAAAAAGTCGTGAGCGCCGTAGAACAACGGCGGTTCGGGCGGAAAAAATCGCGCCGATCTGCAATCGATATCAGCGCCACAATGCGAAAATATGGTGGCCCTGATGCTGGCACTCGGGACACAAAGATCGGTGATATTGTATTGTACGCACGTTTCATACAACTCTCCGAGATGGAAGAAGAGGACGATATGATTTTTTCGCAGAGCGCATATTCACAGATGAAACATTGGCGATGAAAAATGATCTAACAATAGATGAGGAAATCGGCTATTATACAAGATCAAGAGCAGTTTATACAATTCGCGGTGGAATTGTATGTGAGTATAATTCCAGGAACTTGATCATCTTGAATCACATCGCAAATCACGACTTTGAGCGATTTGTGCAAGTTGATAAATTTTATATTTCAGTAAAGTGATGCTTGTCTACCATAGCTTACTCTTATTGATTGGGAAGACAATATTTGGATTGATATATTTGATATGAATTTAAATCAATCGATTACTTAATGGAGATTTAATTAATTAATCAGTGACTAATTCAAAGATGCTGGTAGAATTGGATATATTTAACCGCCATATAACTATGATAAAATATAAAAACTAAAGAGATGCAAACATTTTCTTCAAAGTTACATATTGTTACTGTCATTTACTGTTTCCATTGTAAAGAGCCTACGTTTCACTAAATTTGTTGAAAATATTTGTTCCATTAATAATTTATACACTGGTGGGCTTGAAATGAATAAAACTGCTTTTTCGAAAAAACACCATACTGCATGTCTTATAATTAAATTTAATGTTCAAAATTGATGAAAAGAAAAACCAACTCAACTAATTTAATTCACTGCAAAGTTCTTAACTTTTCGGTACAAACTAAACTTTTTTGAGTAAAATCATATTGATTCGAATTAATAATTAATGGTAGATGCTATATTAGTATGAAACATACGCGCTAAAAAGCTTCATCCTTGAATTATCCTCATTCAATTTCCTATATAATACTCTGAATATTAAGCGACCACCAGAGCACAACATGAAAGTTTCCTCTAAAATTATTTGAAAATAAATTAACAAATATGTGCCTGACTTAGTTATTTCCTCTATTCCTTCGTGAGCATATTTAATTTAAATTGTTTATCTCAGCTTTTCCCTCAATTATCGCTTGCGAATCTCGTGTTGACTTGAGCGCTCAACACAAGGCAATATGGCATAAAGTGTAAACCATAAACGCTGAACGACTATAAACAAAGTGCGAGCAGCTAAAATAAATGCCTCAACTGGAACACGTGTCTTGAGCGTGCGCTAAACATTGGAAAGTTGTTATAATTTCTTGACAACCGCACCGAGCAACCAAACGCGCCTGATATCTATTATATTGAGGAAATCCCCGCATGTTTTCACTGCACTACGAATAGCCATCCAATGGTTTTTCAATGGTTTTTCTCACCAGTGCATCATCAACATGTTTTTCGGCGGAAAATTAATCACAATGTAAATATACACAAAAATTCTATATAAATTCAATTTACTTGCACATTTTATTCTTCTAGTGTTAGAAATTCAACGTTTTCACATGGTATTTTTTAATATAATTGATTTATAATTGTGATGGATTTGACAGATTGTGTGTTTAGTTCGAAGAAATTTATTTTGTGAAAATAAATTCGTTTGTTTCTGCTAACTTAGGTTTGAACTAAAATCAGTTCAAGAATCAACTCAGTGATTATTTCAAATCATTTGTTGCTATTTGTCTGTTGGTTGGTGAATCTCCATCATAAGAAGACTAGAGCATTATTTTGTTAAATTGTAGAACGTATTACATTTTGTTCTCTAGCGGAAAAAGAGAAGTTATTTTTACAATGTTTGAATTGAAACTGACCAAATTTTCGAATTGTTTCTTCGGATTCAATCTAAATCAGGTCTAAATCTAAATCATTTCTTCTTTGGTTTTGACATTTAAAGTTTCCACTGCTAAATAACTAATATTTGTCGAAAATCATCAACAACTTTTTCGGCGTAAAATCATTTAACCTCTACCAAGCACATAAACCTCCTTTCGCGTCTACAAATAGAATAAATTGGAAATTAATCTTTTAATACACCACCAACTGTTCGCCGTGCATTGTTCTCAGTTCTTTTCAGTAGTCCCGAATCAAAATCATGCTCGGAATTAAACGTCCATAAATATCCGCCAGTACCACGAATCGCGCGAATGATTGACACGTCTGCTGTTCTAATTCCATCACAGCATTCGCAATATGAGAAGCTTAATTCAAGCATGCAAGCACACTCGTGCGCTGAAGTGGATGAAACAGCCACAAATCTTTGCCGCTGCGCATTATGCGTAAATAAATAAACCGAGCATTTCATGTTGAGCTCTCTCTCGTAGTGTATTCGCGTTGCTTTGGCCACAGTCATGCATTGAATTTGCTTGTGTCTGAGCGATAAATTTAGACCGCGTTGGTTCTTCGCGAGCGCTTTGACGCATTGCTTTCAGACATGGCGTATAATGGACGCACTTGAGCGCAAGCAGTTGAAGTGAGCTTTAAATGTGTTGAGATATTAACAATTTTATTACGCGTATTTTGGCCTTTCAATCCGTGAACAATGATAACGAAAGTATAAACGACAAAGTTGTTTAAAGACGCAACTTTACTGTGATTACTGGTTCAGATACGACAACGTGTTAAAATCAAACAATGGCATAATTAATATCAAACGTAATTTTTTGATGTTTTCACTCAAAATCAAATGAAATATTATAATTTGGAAAACAATTCTAATTCAAAAATAAAAACCAATAAATTTTCTTCAAAAGGCACCCAAAAACATTGTTTTATCATTACGAAAAAAAAAAAGGTTAGATGATATCAAAGAGTCAACTTAAAGAAATAAGCAGTATAATCATATTTCACTTAAATAATTCAAAATTACTCCGCAACTAATTAATTTTCGAGCAAATGATTCAAGCTCAATGTACATCAAATTTTCTAAAGACTGACTCAAATTTCGCTGCCAGAGAGCTCCTACAATGTT
This sequence comes from Diploeciton nevermanni, assembly GCA_027575565.1. Taxonomy (NCBI): domain Eukaryota; kingdom Metazoa; phylum Arthropoda; class Insecta; order Coleoptera; family Staphylinidae; genus Diploeciton; species Diploeciton nevermanni. The sequence goes on along the minus strand of JAODIE010000004.1, from coordinate 4,738,942 downwards.
CTATTTTGATTTTCTGCAATTTGCTATCCAACCAAGGAACGAGTGTGCCTCACACGTGAGTCGAACAGTCTCTGGAGGCTCAGTCCAAATTACCAAATCTCCAACTGCGACCGACTCCTCACTTTGGCCAGCAAATATGCAATATACACCCAATCAACCATCTTGTTTGCATCTTAATTTATGGCACAACTACTAAAATTTCTGCGTCATTTTTTTCTCGACAATTTGATTGTATGAGCCAGAAGACGCAGTAGACATCGTTCGTAATAGATTGTAGGTAAGTGAAAAATGATGACTTTTGTTAACTTTCTAATACCATGAAGGTAGTTAGTTACATTGCTAATTTACACGCGTAATTGATGCCAGGGCAATCATAATAAATAACAAAGTAATGTCTCAGGTTTAATGATCGTAGGTAGATGGTCACAACGATAATTTACTTTGAGCTCTATTAAATAATTCAACCGGTATTAGTTAAGTCAGTTGAGTTTAAACTTGCATCAAGTAACTCCAGTCGATTTGAGTTAATTGTTTTTTAAATGTCGTCGGCTCTTTTACAAAAATAAAAACAAATGAAACTGTACAATGATTTCACTTCGATTGCTTTAGGCTAAGTTCATCTCCAATCGAATTCGTGCTATCGCAAGATCTCTCAACATTTTAAGACAGCGTACATTCACCCACATCCTGTCTGATCTTAAAGCACTGTAGTACTTAGGTTGAGCATCTAAATCAGAAATGTTTAAAAGCATGTAAATGATGCTACACCGGTTAGAATGTGAGGATTGTTTAACTATAAGTCAGATCGACTATTGTTGACCGAAATATGGTAAATGTCATCCATTCCATTACCCAGTATACACTTGCTTAAACATGCGCATCTATAATAGAACGACGTGGGATGGAAGTGACTTTAGTTACAGAGATGAACTAGTTTTTTATGATTTCAGTACGCGAACAACGCGAAGCATGTGAAAATAGACATTGGTATTCAAGTGTTAATTAAGAACAATAAAATTATCAAGTAAAATTGCGTTAGATGAGACAGTTACTTCCACCATAATTAACCTCATTCAGGTGTCAAATTGCCTGCTAATTTGAGATATTATATTTTTAAGGGGCAAAGCACCAGACACAGTGATACTGCTGATCCAGACAGATTGCCAGACGGATGGCATCGCTTTATTTATAACTGAGACAGTTTTGGCACGGTGCAACACGTAGATTTGAATTTCAATGTAATTTATAAAAACTATGTTGAACGTTTCCGCTTGTGATGTTATAAATTATTGTTTGTTTGATGTGAGATTTTATTTAAATATATTTAGTTTAGTTTAATTTGATCTATTCCAGCTATTCTTATTGGGACGTTTAATGAAGTTAAATGTTTTCAATAAATTTTTGATCGTTTTAAAATTCTGATGGCAAAAAGGTTAGGTTGCTAGGTAGGTAGGTAGTGATATTGATCATTGCATCGTTTGAAATTTGGTATTAGTTCATAAGGAATGCTACTGCTTGATACCATACTCCGATAATTACTTTGAAAACTTCACCGTTTAGTTGATATTTAAAGTAATCAAAAAGGAAACAAAACTGTTTAAATTCATCTTTTTTTATATGCAGCGTATTATTTGAAATTTATTACTCATTAATTTTGTATTACGCTATTTTTGTAGAACATTTAATGGCTTTAAAGTTATTCAACAAATATTCAACAAAAATATTAAAAAAAAACATTTGATATGTATAACATACATTGCACGAATTATTGAAAATATTGATTTAACTGGAACTGTTGATAAATATTTAAATTGTCTATAGTTATTCCGCCGAAAGAGAAGCACTGTTAAACACACTGACACACGAAAATTGTTAGCAAACACTTTGTGCCAAAAATGAAAAAAAAATAAATAAATACTGAATTGTAATTTATTCCGCGTCAGCTCGTTCACAGTTTCGTAGAGTCAAACTTCATTTAAGATTATTCCTCATTGTTGATTGTAATTTACAGTTGGACAGTATGACAATCAGTGTGTAAACTGCAGCTAGAGATAAATAAATAAACAAACAAGCAGACAGACGGGTTAAATTGCATAAGAAGTAACGGCAATAGGAAGAACGAAGCCCACAAAGTCGTAAAACATAGTAACATAATAAATGATATAATAATTATAGATTATAGTAACTTGAGAATAATTCCTCTTGCCAGTGTCATTTTACATTTCAGCGAACCAAAGCGGTGGAAAACTGATGAAACTAATATACTTTAGATTAAGTACAGAAAGACTGCTTTAATTTCACGTCCACGAAAAATCAAACAAGAAATGACCATTTCAAAAGTTTCAATCAACTTGTACAAACAGCAAAAACGTATGAAATTTTTCATTAGCTTTCTCAAATGCACCAATAATAAATTATCGAACTTGTTATATTGGTATCTAATTACGGAATGGAATTACAAAGAAAAAAAACTCATTTAGACTCGTTCCTATAGTTTCATACGCAGAATGAATTAAAGTGATATTTGTTGTACTAAGTAATTTTTTAAATTTTATTTAAAATCACTGTCATTCAACTACACCTTACTTAAACTATTCCAAAGCAAATTAAGTGGCAAAGCCATATTGGCAAACAAGATTCAGACAATATATTCTCAGATTATAAAATTTTTCCAGCCTCAATCTAGAGAATAGAGATTCCAATTGCAGATTTCTTGCCTTACATCAGACTGTACACTTTTAATTTCGCTTTAATTAAAGCATACCCATCATCTCCCCTAACAAGATGATAGGAATTCCCATCCATCGGTACCTAACATTTTCCTCCTACTTCAATAAGGTAAAAAGCGCTATGATATGTACCGTTGCTTTCGACATATTCATTATTTATCATTATAACCCACAGCAGTCGCTGGCAGTGCTAAGAAAATCTTTCCGAGCGCACCGAAGGAGACCAGCGTAACGCAACATTAAACAGTCAGGCAGTCACACTTCGCACGTTTCCCGCAGCGATGGCGGCATTTTCCGCGGTCCTTCCTCCCATCACTTACAATTGCTAAACATTTGCAACAAACTCACGACACAATTCCATACAGTTCTATCAAATCGAAGCATCGAATACTTCCAGATCACAATTCTACCATGCAATCAACTCCAAACTTAAATCTTAGTTACTTAGATTTAGTTGAGTGTGAAATGTGCATTTGAATAGGCTTTCTTTTTGTGCAGCTCTATAGTGGGGATTAGGTAATAGCAAACCTGTGAGGTCCTTTCTCCTCGTACGGTACATGCGGCTGCAATAAATCAGTGATTGTTTTACGAGTGTTATGCGCAATGCTTCATTGCGCGGAGTGAACGCATGCTATGTAGATCTCCGCGAATCAAACTACAGTTAGATGCGTGCTGGTGATAGGATAGCACCCTTTAAGCGCATCTATCTGAGACAACTCCGCTGCAACAGGTGCTAATGCACTTTGCGGATTATCGACTGGCGTGTGATAAATTACGTGATTTTGATCGTTACATTACCGAATTGGATATTTCAAAGACTCAACGAAAAGCGAGAGAAAGCGAGGATTTCATTTTCATAGACTTACTTATTTAGAGAGATAAAATTGAAAAGTCAAATTACCATTTCAAAAGTTTATAAATAATAACTGTTGCAATATTACTACTTAATAGTAATTGTTATTCAATAGAGTGTCGTCCGTAAACATTACAATCGATATAAGAAGCCGCTTCTCCAATAAACAATAATTCTCTTATCATCGAGGCACTCTTCAACCTAACCTATAATTGAAAATTCAATTAAACTTACTTGTCCAACTTTTCTCAATTTGCGGTAATCATTCCCAAAATCTAAAATTACACTCCAATTTCCCGGCGTGGTTAAATTATGGCAATGGCAATTTGTGGTTTTGCACATTTTGTGGTCTCCTGCTCTTTCCAAACTGCAAATATCACAACAAAACAATTGTTGATTACGCCTAAATGTGCATCCTCTCAACAAGCCCCTCTAAGACAAAATGTTAAACATGATCTGTATTGTTCTCCAATTCAGCACATTTCCATATCCTACGCACCCATAGCTTATTTTGCTCACAATGTACGCCTTCGTGCCTCAATATTGGCACACCGCCGCAGAAATGATATCAACAGAACGCGCTTACTCAAAGAATGTCACAATCAAAACGACTGCACTGACTTTCACGCAAAGCAAATGCTCTAATAGGGAAAGAAATTAAATCATTTGACGCATTAAATACTTTCTTCAATATCGAGCAGAAAATGGTTTAAGTGAGCAGAGTTATATAAGCATCTTTTGATATTGTTTGAAAGGGCGATTGTGTTTGACTTTGGTTAATTTGATAAAGTCTTGTGCTTGATTGAACTTAAAGTGAAGAAATAAACATAATCGAATCACAAAGTTCATTAGTGACATAGAACCGTGTCATTAATTTAAAAGAAATTTCCGAACTTTCCAATATACATTCAACGTCTATTGAATGCCTATTTTCTCTCTCCATTTAATTTAAAGTAACAATAGCTTTTCTCCTTTCAGAATGAAATAACGTGCCAGTAAAACCAACCACATAATCCTGGTTAATATATACATTATTAATATGGCAGATATTTGGTGCCATCAATAGCAAAGGCACAAGTAAACTGAAGAAGTATCTTCAATGGTTCATGTGAAAACATCTCCAGAATATGTTTTTCTCATACCGGCTTTCTTGAGAGATTCCACACGTACCAGACCTACTGCCCAAAATAGAAGATCACCCACAAAGGAATGGACTTCACAGTTCCAATTCTGGAAATTTGCCCAATTTGTTCTAAAATGTTGTCAAAGAGAATGGAAACTTTATACGGAAATACATTTTCTGATGGTAGATAAAAGATTATTCGTGTGTTGATATCCGAGTGAAGAATAATCTCTTTCATAGCATGTTCCGAGTAAGAGATTAAACTATTTTAAGAATCCGCGAAAATGAATTATTTATATCAAAAATCGTTTTCTGCCATTTTTGATTTAGCCGAACGTAAATCCACAAATCACACCCAAGGTGTCTTCCGATCACTATATATATATATATATATATCTATTGGTATTTTTCTGCATCCTAGACTACCACAAATAATAAATAGTATCATTCATTCATATATTGAACACACTGCATCATCAAGATTTGACATCAAGCTACCAGTTGGTTGGTAGCATAACAAACACCGAGGCACTGATAAACCTTGAAGGCGAACATCGTTGACATGTGGGCGCTGAACATTCGTACAATCACATACAATCGCCACTCATAAGCTGTGATGCTCAATTGAAATTGAAATGTCGAATTATCTCTGCATTATGTGCACTAATGCAATGAAATCGAATTAACTGCAGTAACCACAATTGGGACAAGTAAGCCAACCATGAAAAATACTAGCGACGAAAAAGAAAATGTAACAAATACACCAAAGCAACACAAAGGGATGATAGAGAAGATATGTACGTTGAATATGTGTGAAGAAGATGCAAATGTTTTCTGAGGCTAAAGTTTATTGTCATTTGTTTTCACGTTATAATTGATTTCCCTGGTCTAACCAGTCGTCTACCATGATTTCACCCAGCAGTTGTTGCTGCGAGGCGAAACATAAAGTATATCAAGTCTTTACAACGTTGTTTTATAGTAATGTAATTATCGTTTGTCACTTGTTTTTCTTGCTTGTTTCCGTATAATGTATAAGAAGTAGCCTACCTTAATATCTCACAAGTCTCACAATGTCTTGCAGTGATCCGGTCTTTGGCACCGAATCCACAGGTGCAACCGGGTAAGCAAAGTCACTAACACACTTTATCGCCCAAGCCAGACGCCAAACGAGTCTTCAGTTCTCTTCACAGAGCACTGACACAACAAATATGGTTTAGTCTTATAGCTTCCTCCGCTTTCCTCAGCACTCAGTCAATCAATCCACCGAACAAAATCCGACCGAAGGCACTTGTTTTTATCGAACACCGCACACTCAACGACGCACAGTAGTTGCAATTCTATTGTATAACATTTGTACCGATTGTGTTAAGTTTGTTGAGGTGTACTGAAGGCAGCAGATTAATGTAAAATGGTAAGCGCAGGAAAGATGCAAAGGCACGAAATGTTGTTTGGTAAACGAAGCGAGCACGCGTGGACGGCACGACGACCGCTCGACGAATGCGAGCGAAGCGCGCCAACGAAGTGACGCGAAGCATTTACGAGGAGAGGAGGATGGCAATCGTAGTGTTTGTTGGACGCAAGAGTAGGGAAGATGACAACAAACACACAACGCTGGCTGAAGTTGGTGAAGTTTGTAGAGTTAAGGTAAAGCTCGAATGCAGTGGCGGACGTAAGCAAACTTAAATCTGGCAGGCTGGCAGCATTGGAAAATCAAGAAATGCAACTGCACGGAAATTCATTCATATGTATGCTACGCCATCTTACGCGTCACTTGTCAAGTTACACTTCACCTGTCAACAGCTTACAAATCTTAACCTTAGTAAAGAACTAAAAATAATAGTGAATAATGATTAGAATAAGGTTGGAAAAGTGCAATGAAAATAATGGTAACGATGCTTGTTCGATAGAAAACGACAATGAGATTACAAGAAATTTGGATTAAATTAACGCAAGCAACTTAAATATAGTTGTCCAGAAAATAATTTCGAAATGGAATTGCATACTACATACTACTGCGCCATCTTATGTCTCGGAAATGAACTCGAATGTTAACTGTCATCAGCTTATAATTTATAATCTTAGCAACAACAAAACCTTCGAGAACAGTTTGAATGTTATCGGTGCAAGGTTTTATTGAATTGAATATTAATTAGAATTAAGTTGATCAAGTTGCATTTATGATATATACTGTCTATGTATAGCATTCAGGTAACATAATTTCGAATCCCATAACAATTTTTAACGTTATTTTGTGTACACCGTGACTTTATGAGCTTGAGACTGCTACCTGGATATATTTAAGCAGCTACCTGGCATTAGTCTACACCAACCTTTGTATGCTGTACGCACCACTGCGTAGGCTTGAGTTAAACCCTACCTCGTAAGACTGAGTTAGTACCTGTTTGCCTCCTTCATAATTTATTATTTTCTTGGCGGACAAAAGAAGTGCGTCGACTGTGTGCCCCGAACACAGGAAGAGCCCAAAATCGGTGCACAACTGCATACTGAACGCACACCAGTTCGAAATCGCCTTTTATTTCTGGCGTTTTCTATGACGTTACGATTTTTGGTGTTTCATAATACCACGTTTATTGAAAAGAAACCGAGGTAGGTTCCTTTAAGAAGTGGAAAGAGTACGGTAGATTTGTATATGGTCATTGTTTGTGTGTTTATTTGGAAAATTGTTTCGGTTTCCAAGGCGCGGAGAGCTTTGGCAGCTGACAGAAACCCACCCAAAATTGGAATTGCTCACGATTTCAGAAATGTTGAGGTTTTCTTGCTCGATGCGCATGCGTAAACACAATGAGCGATAACCTAGAGCGTTCTCGCAAATTATATATTATATGCATAGTATATGCTGGAAGCATTCTTTTGATGATGAATTTCATAACATAATTTGCACTATGAGGCAAAACAGGTTGTTTTTATTTTCTTTTTGCTTCATTAGAATGTCGACAGATGTCTTTCAACAATAAGTATGATGATGAAAGAGAATTTGCTGAAAATAATATTTAGACATTTTAAGACGTTAACTAATTGGTTATTAATTTAGAAATCAACTGCCGCCACTAAATTTGGCTACTTCTTGTAAATATTTGGTGCTTCGTAATTAATTTCTGCTGAAAAATAATTGAAGTTATGTTTACATAAGCTATTTTAGTCTTGACAGGGTAGAGTAATTTGCGGAATTTGGTTATGTCATAATAGATCATAATTGATACATCAAAATTGTATTAATAATATGTTAGTTTCTGGAAGTTCTTTTAAACTATCAATAATTAGATAAGGTGCTATGGGTTGCTAGCGCTATCTGTTGTTTGTAATAGACATTGACTTAGCGTAATATTAGGAGAAGGTAACGCACGTGAGGTGGTCTTTGAATATTTGAGGAGAACAAAAATGATATTATTAAATGCATGTACATTCGTATATTCGTATATCATGTCTTCATATTTTCGGAATTCAAACGAAAAAAACGAGTTTGTGGTTTGCGGGGTGTATATATAATTGCAACTTTGGCCATAGAGGGCGCTATGCAATAACAAAGGGGGACACTTTAACAATTTTAAAACAATATCTTTGATTTATATCACTCTTAACATGGATTCATTTATTACATGTGCCCAACAAAACTTGATTGGAGCAAGCAAGTTCCTCCTGCAAGGAGCATTTTCAATTTAATGACGCACACCAATTGATTATATATATATATATATATATCCCATTGCTTTAGTGATCGTTGCATGTCGTGATTGTTTCAATCGCCCTGCTTGTTTGATTGTGCGATTGTTCTGAATGTCCTGATTAATGCTGCTGATCCACGTCCCTTCAGCGTCTCCATTCACCAGCTGCGGTATAATTTGCCTTGCGCCTTTCGTAAGCTGCCAACAACATTCAAGCTGGCGATGTGTAATTTGTAACACCTCATAATAATCCGCGTTCGTCGCCCACAATTACCTTCAATCCGCGCTGGATTTATTGGTGTGCGCGTTGCGGATTTGAATCAGGGCTGCTTATCGTGTGCAGTGCGTAGTAAGCAAAGGGCTGGGAACGTCTCGGCTGAGAATGTAAAGAATCAAGGATATATATGGAGAAACAAGAACAACATGGACGACAGCGACGAGAGCACTGCTGGAAATAAATACTAGTCGTATCTTATTGCAGATAATCAAGAGAAGGAGGACAGAAGAAGAATATACAGGAAGATAGAGGAGCGAGTATTGAAGTTATTTAAAGCGCCATCTATATTACAGCATATTAACGAAAATAATTTTGATAAAACGACCAGAATAGGTTTGTTCTGGTCTATTTTAACCTAATTTAAAACATCTTTTTAGAATAGTAGTTAGGCAATATATTTTATACAGCAATGTTGGTATCGAATATCAGTGATGTACAGCGCTATCTATGAGCTAAGAATATTTAGCAGAATATCTCATCACAAAAATTACCGCCAAGATACAATTAGTTCGGGCTATCACCAATTTATGTTTCTGTTCGGATTACATCAATCTCTTCTGTGTGAATGTATAATTCTTAGTTTGCGTTTTATTTTGTTAGTAGCAAGTTATGCAACACTCAATACACGCAATACCCATATGAATATGATAACTGCGGCGATGGCGGCACGATACAATCGAAATTGCACTCGTTCCAATGCCCTCACATCTCGCCTCTCGAGTTGGATGTACTCTGCGGCAGCAAAGAAGAGCAAAAGAAGCTCCTTTGGCGGCAGAGCCCACCGCAGCATCGAATGCAAATAGAAAACGCGCGACTTTATTTCTCAATTTTATTGCCTGCACTCCCGACGCGTATCCTCGGCCATCCTGGCGCAATTAGTTTTTATTTAGTGCGTGCCACTAGGCCTGCCAGTTTTACATGAAGCCATTCGCATTCAATACAGAATCATCTTTTTACTACTTTACTATTATTGCTTCTTCACAATCCAGCATATAATATCATTTCAGATTTTTATCATGGGAAATGAAGGTATAATATAATATTATTCTCATTAGGATTACTTACTATTGAATAATTTACTACGCCGTCATCTTGATGGATATTGCAGTGGCGGCAAATTTGAATTACAATTTTTCACGTCACACATATGAATGTCCTAAATAGGGAACAAATCTGGGTTTGTGAATCTAAATTTGCATTTTTAAGTTTCAATTGAATTTATTTCGGTGAATTAGTTTCGTTTTGTGTTCAGTTGGGTGCTTCACCTACGCACGAATAAAATTGATAAATTATAATACTAGAAGATACAAGCAGACATCATAGACTTGTCTAGTGAGAAGGAATTAGAATAGTTAAAACAGTGTGTAATTTGTTGATTTACGTGTTTGCTATTGTGCAGTGGAACGCATGCGTATTTGTTACACAATTGTTATTAAGTCAAGCAATTCCTGTAGAATGAAAAGAATGGAAAATTGTTAAATAGAAGAATTCGGAGCAAGTTAGTTTTAAATGAATTTTAAGCAATAAATTAATGAGGAATAAAAATAGCATAACTAGTTTTATAAAGGGTGGTTATATGAAGCAATATAATGATAAACATCTACTGAATATTTTAAAACCAAGATTTATATTATTTATGTCTGCTTGTGATCTTAGTATATAAAGTTGAGTTGTAAATTGAACATTTTCGCCACTTAAACGTTTATCAAGATGACGGCAAGGTGACTTCTCTAATTTACATTCTAATAAACGTCGGAATATTTTAATATCACTGAAATTTTCAAACAACAGTTTAATCCACATATTATATGACATCAGACATTTTAAAACAATAGAAAATTATCAACAATATCGCCATCACCAAAAATATAATTTTATGATCACTTTATGTTGTTTCCACTTAAGTCAATTTGTTGTAAACTTGTTGTAATTGCCTAAACGCTGTTTTCCTTCTCCCCATACATTTTGCAATTTGTCTTTTTTTGGCGGCTAATGGCGTGATGGCCGTAAATTGCACACAGTCGACATGGCCATGAATTTATTATCATTAATGTAATATTAGTATGTTGTTCGTGTGTTAAAAGGTTTAAATGTTCATCTTAGATCTGTTTTGGTTAATGTCAGCTGGACACCAATCTTTATTGCGGCTGTGCTATAAAAATTGATATGTAGAAGAAAAACTCAAGTAAAAATAGTCAAGAAATTTGATTTGTTTTCTCACTTTAAATTAACATATAAATCGAACAAAATTAGAAATGTATTGAAGAATTCAAGAATTAAGAAGCAAGGAATATAACTAAATTCAGACTGCATGAAAACATATTACTTATTATTATTCATATTATTACGACCATGCTTTACTAAAACAAAAAAAGTTTGAATTATTCGAGGCACTGGTGAAAGGTATAGGAGATATTCTAAAGAATATATCTCATTTGAGTAAGTACTTGCAAATTCATAATTACAGAATGTACCGTACTTACCTTGCTGATATTGAATGTGATATTGTTGGCAAAATACAAACTTTCCACAGGAAGCAAATTGTAATTTTAAAATAGATTGAATTAATATATTCAGATTAATATCATACGTATTGCAATTAAAAACCGACATAAAGAACATCTTAAATAACCTACTGTAATAACATTTGGGGACTAATCACATTATAAAGCAGCAAATTTTCGATCAACATGACATTAATGGCGCTTTCTTTTAAATTTTGGTTTTAGGGTTTGATTAAATTTCAAATTAAAAAATTGTTCCGTAATTATTATTAGATCAGTAAGGTGTTTTCAATAACAATTTGTAAATAGATACTGAAGCAATGTGTGAAAACCAAATTTGTTTATCTTTAATAGTTCCAAAGTTATTAGTTATTAGAGTGAATTTTTGTACAAAAATGCAGACGCTGATTTGAACGCAAATTCCGAACATATATACATTTGGAATGAAATGAAAGTATGTTCGCTCGATTAAGTAAGATTTGCTCAATACGTCACTAGTGTTCCAATTTTCTTGGCGCATTTTTTTAGTCGAAAAATTGAAACACAATTTTGATTCAATTACGCGCAGTTGAACCATCAAACCATGTTAAGGCTGAGTGAAGAACAGGTGCACACTTATCAACACAGTGTGTTACATCGCACATACTCACACTTACAATACAATTTTGCCTCGCGTAGAGTCGAACCATTCGAACTATTGCAGTCGCGTGAATAAGTCAAAATCAAGAATCAACTTAAGAAATAAACAATTCTATCTCAAAAATTAAATACGAGAAGATAATTGGAATAATAGTGTCGTATTAGACAACTAATACTTTATTAATTGAACATATCTTTATTACATTCCAAATGTATATTTGTTCGGAATATGCGTTCATATAAGCGTCTGGACTTTAGCACAAAAATTTACTTTAATATCTTAGAACTTTTGAATCATTGAAGATAAAGCAATTTTGTTTTCACATATTTTGTCACTATCAATTAGCAAACTCTTATAAAATTTTTCAATTTGAAGTTTGATTAAACACTAAAATCGAAATTTAAAAGAAAACGATCAATCGCACGTTTATTTATCACATCATTTGCTTTCGCACAGTTTTTCATAAATGTATTGCATAAAACGGTACATTTTTTCATGGACATTAATATTAACATTAACATGAATATAAAACACTTTGTTAAGAAAAACAAAAAAATACCTGCAATAAATTACTAATATGTAGATGAAACGTAACTATAACACTTAGTTATTATTTATTTATAAAACGTGTTGAGCTTGCTGCCTTCTTCTTTTTTGTTATCTTCAGTTATGTTCATCTATATAATGAATATTAAATACTTCGTGACCACACTTAACGATACTCTGTAATTAGTAATATATCTACAGCTACTCAAAAAAAAAGAATCTTATACATCTATTGTTATATAAGTTATGTTTTGTATTTCCCTCTGATTTGTTCTTGTATGTACATATTTCGCATAGTTCACGTGAGCCAAACGCTTACAATAATTTATTTGCTTAGTTATCTAGTTGTTAGGCTTGCGATTTAATTGTAATTCATGTCGCAAAATTGCTGACCAATCGGCAAACGCTGTTTGCCACATCGATTGTCCGAAATATCCAATATGTTAATGAATTCCTGCGCGCTGACAAAATTTGCATGATTTCACTTTGTGTTTGGTGTTTTGCGCGATTCTAACATTTTATTGTTCGCTAATGGAATTGATAAACCAATGAAGATTATGACACACAATGGTATAAATTTTGCATAATTGTCATTCTTGCGTGATGATAGGAAACATAAATGTGTTTTAAGATGTAAACAAATCTCAAAAAGAAGAAGCTTTTAATTTAACATACAGAGGAAAGAAATTTATTTGGAAGAAAAGCAAAATTTGCGATAAGTTCTTCCTTGAATTAAGAGAAAGTAATATAATTAAAATCACTATAATATTTAGAGAAATTTAATATTGGCACCTTGTTTTTTGTCGCCTCGCGAGCAAATCGCTTGAGTATGAAGCAAATTTGATATTAGCTTCTAAGTGTGAAAGCCACACACTTGGATACACATTCAGTGTTGCCTCAATGGAAAAGTTACTTTGTTGTAATTAACGCTCTGACTTTTTTTTTGCTACTTAATTTTTATTGACACTTTTTTTATACTTTGGTATAGCAAATAGTATAAAATTGGTTTAAAATTATCCTTCTTGCCTTAATAATGTGTGAATAATGAGTGTTTTTAAGAATGCAAGTCGTTTAAGTATTTTGCGCATGTGCAGTAAAGCACAGTACAAGATTGTGGCATGAGAATGTCAGTACAAAAGTAATTTGTGCAAATTGTGCGATATGACTAGTCTTTAAAATGCTCGTGTATTGCGCATGCACCAAGATAAAAGTAACTTAAGTTATGGGATAAAACCATACCATAAGATATACTTATGTCTATTGGATATATGCAATGTTGAAAGAATAGAACAGACACTAAACTTTTACATTAAGTAACGTGAAAAGAAACTTTATTTTAGTGTACATACGCAATAGATGCATTTTTTATAATAAGAATTATTCTTCATAAATCACCTTTTCATCTATATTATTTATACCTAGATTTAAAGCAAAAGCCTTCTACACTTATTGTATAACAATAACGTCTTTTTAATTTCGTATGGCCTTTTATGTCCTCTCTACCTGGTTCAAAGACAAGCGAATGATGCACAATGTGTGAAGAGCGTGAAGCCCATCACGGCCGAAGATGACAGTCAGAGTATAATAACACGACGGCGGTAGTGATAAGCCAACGGTATCACAATGCGACGAGGCATTTGTTAATTTGACAAGATTGATTAATAGCACAGTTGAGTAAGACAACGCCAGCGCCGAAGATGCGTGGCGGAGATCAAGAGGTGCGCACGTTAGAAAGCGCGTCGTCCTCGATCATTTAGTAATCAACGTATACAGATAAAAATGACGGTGAAATTGGGAATTATGTAAGGATCTAGTCAATAAAACATGTTGATTACATCGCTACACGGCTAACGTGCTGGTGTAGTATATTGATGCAAAAATGTTTAAAAGTCGGATGGGATGGATGCGATTAAAAGAAAGTTCGTTTTATGGATGCTTTGTAATTAAAGAACTTTACATAAATTAAGTTGGTAATGTTATAATTTGAATTGAAAGTTAATAAAAGCAGAGTTTATAAATTGACATCTTTTTTAAGATGAGTAATTATTATGTTGTTGATCGATATTATTTTGTAAATATTCGATCGATATTATTAAAACGTTATATTATAATTATATAATTGAACGTAAAGCAATTCAAATAAGTAATGTGATTACAATAAATATTTTACTTATATTTCTATTAATCTACTCGATTTCTTTGATAAATATTTCATTTAATTGATATTATCATTAAGGTAAATCTGCTTGCATGTTTATACTCTTATTTTCCTAGCTTTATTCTTTATTATGTACCTATGCTGCTCATAGAACTTCTATTAACTTGTCTACAATAATATAAACTTGAGCGAATTGTTGCAAATATGAAATACAAGCAAAAAAATGCTTTCAGCACAACTACATTTTCAATCATACAAAAATTAACAACAAATTAGCTAATCCAAACACAAACAACAAAATGAAATGCAACAGAGTTAAAAGTCATACAGTGTTATAGTGCAGTTTTTTAACATAATAAACAAACTTTATAACATAAAACAAAAAACAATACATAAACTATTAGCGCACATCAACATCTAAACAAACACATTAACCACAATATACTATACCATACATTAGACAAAATTAATCGAAAAATAGGCAAATTAATGCAACACAAATATTAAATACAAACACAATAACTAACAAAACTACACCAACACAAACCAAACATACACAATGCACAAACAAATGTTTAACAAAAATCAACGTCACAATAGCAAAAATAAATTAATTAAACAAAGGTTCTAAATATAATAAAAAAAAAACAAATTTAATAATAAAATAGCAAATATAATTACTGACTCAGAAATAGTGAAAGACACGTTATTGAAAACATCACAAAAACTCATTAAAAACACGAAAATCAAAAACCATTATCTAACAAAGAAGAAAAACTAAAAATAATAATAACTACTGACTCGCTCCGTAGTCCAGTCGGGAAGCCGTCTACTGTAGCAGTGACAGCGAGATGCATAATCGAGGGACACGGATTCAAATCCTGCTGAGAATATATTCGATATAATATATATTTCCTCCGGCATCAGTTCCCATAACTGCTAATAATTCTGGTTGTTGATGCAATATGGCATGGTTGCAGTACGCTTCAAAAAATAACAAAATAATAACTATATGTGGAAATGTTAATAAACAGATTTTGTTAAAATAAAATTAGAGGCAATGTATAATTGCCTCTAGAAAATAATTGATCGTAAATAATAAATTAGAAAACATATCATTAATATTAAATATTAAGTTGATTTTCGGATAAATAATGTGTTTAGTAATCAATCAGGCAATGAGTAACATTTACTAACATTTAGCTTCGTGTTCAGTGAGTTAGCGGCAAATAACGGGTAGCGGTTAACACGAAATACGAGTTTTCGGCAGACATCGTGTCGTCCAACTCACATCCGATTCCCAAGCGTGACAACATAAAATATAAATTATGTCGGTCTGAGATAAGCACACTGGCTGAGAGTGAGATGGAGATATTTTAGAAAGATCCATAAATTATTATTATTAAACATAAATTGAGGACATCAAACGAATAGAATTAAATCATAAATAAAAAAAAAAAAACAAAACAAAACAAAATAACAATTATTAATGTATAGTTTAAATATACATATTTATGTAAACAGAAATAATAATGGCATGAAAAACGTAAAAAATATTATTTATAATATTTATAGAAAAGCGCCTCGGTAGCACACTTAGAAGCATGCTGGCTAACGAATCAGCGAGACGCGGGTTTGATTCCTGGCAATAACCAACTCTGTTCTTGGCAGCGTCAAAGTTTAAAACTAAGCTGAGAGGTCTGCATCCCGCCGAACAGAAGAACGGTGCAGCTACTGATCGGTTAGTAGTGGGAGGTCAAGTACGGTGTCGGTCTGTAACCAACATGATTGCAGTACACTTATACAAGTATCACACCACAACGCCCTACGCCCAAAAATTAGCTTTGAAAGAGTTGGAAGTTGAGAATTCCAGACAAAATTTTGTAACATATTCTTGAGTAAACTTGACTCAACTTTAATTCTTTCGACTCAAAATTGGAAATAAGAGTCCAACGTGATTTGATTTAAGTTCATGAAATTATATCAAGCAGATTGATATTTGATCGTCTTTAGCCTAACTCTAGCAAAATATAACACAAAAATAGTACAAGATAAATTCATAAGAGAATATCTTGAGATTCTAGCGGTTCATCATCAATGTGACCCGTTTCTGGTGTCCGGTTAATTACTTTAATTTGCTTTATAAGTGAACACTGATTACTGTATATTACTAGCTGTAGCAGTGACTTAATATAGTAAGATATAGATGCACGTCTATATCAAGATAATATATATATATAATAGACTCTATATAATATAGATATTATATATATATATATATTATATAATTATATAATATATATATATATATATATATATATATAGAAAATATGTTTATTCTAACAATTATCAATCACAACCCTTTTGTACCCAACTTTCGGGTGTAGAGTATTGCGGTGTGTAACTTGTGAGCGGACTGCAACCACTTCGTTCATAGCCCGACACCTTACTTGACCTCCTACCACTGATCTGTCAGTGGCTGCACCATTTTCTTTTAGGCAGGATGCAGACCCTCAGCTTGGTTTTAATCTACAGCGTTGTCAAGAACGAAGTTGTAAGCGGGGATCGAACTAGCGACCCACTGACTCTAAGCCAGCGCGCTGCTAAGTGTGCTCCCGATGCACATGATGAAACAATAATAATTAATTTTAAATCAAAGTTGAATCTATTGAAGTAAATTTTACCTCAGCATCTTTACTTCAAGATAATTTTTGATTATTTTTTATATAAAAATAAGTCAGTATTAAGTATGGCGTCTTCTTCTCACCCGGTTAATAAGTTTTCCCGACTCATCTTTTCAATCAAAACAATTATCCTAAGTAACCACGAATGTATATATGCTTGTAATTTGCTGATCATTTCATGTCAACACATACTAGGCAATGTAACTAAACTCTAAGCATAGAAATATCAACTAATCAATTGTCATTTCTTTATATTTGTAAGCTGCAATTATGTAAGTAATAAGATTGTTAATCTAAAAATCTTACCCAGTTGACCTGTGTTCATTTCCGGTCAAGAAGGTGGAAGACAGGACACTTTAAAGAGTTTATTTAGAAATGATTTCTAGAAAAAAAAAAGGCCATAATAATAAATAATAAATGTTGATTAACATAAATGAATACAAAATTTATAAATTGTATGTAAAGCACAAATATCAAAGAGAAATCTTATAGTCAATTTTTTTTGCTAATTTTCTTGCCAATGCACTGAAAATTAATAGACTCTCAAATAACTTTGATACATCCACAAATGATTACATCGTTTCTAATCCCATTCGGAAGAATTATTATCTCACTAATATCATTCTCGGGTATAGTATCTTTCTCATGATTGGCAAGCTGATGGAATAAATACTCTTATCTCCTAGGAATATGTTGTCTATCGATGTCTCAGTCAGTATGGTTGGCCCACTGCGCAACGCATCCGACTCATCCAACTTCATCGTACGTCGCCGCCGCACCGACATCGTGGCCATCGATATCTTCGCGAGCCGTAGCAGCCGCGATTTCACCGCCATGCCGGTGCGATGTGCGTCTGCACGTGCGTACACAACGCACCGAGGAAACCGGTCCGACAAGTAGTTCATTTGGATATTTACATTCGCCTTGAAACCACGCTTGCCTATCCACGACGCAGTGGACGTTGTAGGTCATGTGAGAAATAAAAATCGATTTCATCGAAAACTAGTCTTGAGCTAAAGAGACGAATATATTGAGCAGTATATAGAAAGTTAAACTATTGAAAATATAATAAACATAACATATTTAATATGTGCTTTTTGAGTTTAATATTATTATTTGTGATTAGTAGATTGAAAGTAATAGTGTTTGTGAAAATTGGTGAAACTAATGTTTCATAAATAACTTAATCTATAAACTAAATGATAAAACGTTTTTGGCATGTTGCTTCCTTCAGTGTCATCAGATCATACTGAAGAAAGCAATATGCCGAAAACGTTTTACAAATCAATTTTAAGTAAGTGTTAGTTAAGTAAGTAACGTTTTATCAAGATAATAAATCTTAAACATTTCCTAACCACACTGAACAATTCTCCAAACCAAATGAATTAACACAGAAATATAATACTCGTATCCTCACAAGTATAATTCTTCTATTGCTACTTTGTCTGTATGTAATTATTAATTTCTTAATGAATTGTAACGCACTAAAAAATAATAGTTATAGTATTATATGGACTAAAATGCGACAAATGCGTTAAATAGTAGAGAAGTTGGTTTATCCACCGGACAAAACAAAATTGAGCTAAGAAGAGCTTGAAGCTAAAACGTATGCAGCAGCTATTAAAAATATTTAAAAGGAAAATAGATGTCTTTGACTAATTCTATTATTGCTGGCAGATGGAGCAGCCATTTCTTTTCTTTATAATTTAGATGATACTATGATATCTACAAATCCAAAAATAAATTTTCTTTGCTTTTTTCAGTTAAAATATAACATAAGACTCTGAAAACATCCAAATATTTGCGCAATCGGTTACAAGATGCAGAAAAAAATATACATATTAATATTTGACAATTTACAACTCGAGTTAGTTGATTTGCAATCGAACAATGCATATAAAAACAATTTTGATGAAATTATTTGATTGTCTTTTGTTCAAATCTACCGGAACAAGATTTGTAATTTGTCTAACAACAATTTCTGCAAGCAAACATTTTCAAGAATGAATTTCATAAAATCGGAATATAGAACGAGGTTGACGAATAAAACTATACAAAATTTGTTTCTATTGAATTATAGTAAAGAAATATAATATAGAGATAAATTATTTTTAATATTTTATATATACATATTTATGCATATTTAATTAGAATCTTTTTTTTGGTTTCCTTAATAATTATAAAATTTGTGTTCCCTTGCATTATTGTTATTATGGCATGTCAATTAAAAATATATTCTTCCACGTTAATTTTTAATAATATTTTTATAACTTATTTTTTATTTTGCATGCCGATTACCGACAACGTACTTGAGACCTCCATTCTATTATACTGCATCAACTACCAGGGTTATTAGCAGTTATTGTGGCTGATTTCTGTGGGAAAATATTTTATATTGAATATACCCCCAGCAGGATTTGAACTGATGTCTTAAGAATATGCCCCTCGCTGTCACTGCTACAGTCAGTCGGACGGCTTACCGACTGCGCTACAGAGCGGGGTATTAATTTGTAATATTTATTTAAGTCACATTTGAATGTGCGGCTTGCATAACTTTTTTTAAAGACCTATTGTCCGAAAAAGATTGCCGACTCTTGCATTAGATAGTTTACAGCAACCATAGTGCCATATGCAATCTTAATTGAATCTCCTATATTCACACCACATTCCCACTCATGTATACATGTGAAAAAAAAAATAATAGAAACAAAATCCAAATCAATCTAAATTATCATTGGACAATAATTGCATTTAATCAATATCATTTTATCAATTTCCAATAGGTAACGAATGATTGCAGCAAACGTATTCTAATTGAATCGGATCGGTCGCACGTTGCGGTTGACACGACACTCGTCGAATTCTATTTGCCAATTCTCAGTGTTGAGAATTGCTGATTGTGGTCGAAGAATGTTGTGTAATTCGATGACAGTTTCTACATTTGTTACATTGCTCAAATTGACGGCAATTAATAACTAGAGATACCTGTAATGCTGATATTAAATTTAGAGTGTAGGAATGATTTAGTTAAGTTATAACGCATGCAACTTAAATATTGAAATTTGTTAGCTAAAAAAATGTGTTGAGGAGAATAAGAGATATTTAATGTTCTTTAGTTTTATTATAGTTCTGTACAAAATAATTTTTAAACGAAAGAAAAAAAATTAAGTAGATAGTTTAATTATAAAGTAAATTATAAATTATAAAGTGAACTTAATTATAAAGTCATTAAATAAGTTTTGAAATTAAATTTAAAACTACTAGTCAGCTGAAGGGATTTTCTTTAAACTGCATCTAAAATTTTGCTCAAATTTAAATGACGCTACAGAAAATCTGCGACAATACTGCGTCAAAGAAGAAAAGTGAAACAGTTTGTGGAAAATTTTAAAGCAGACCTCTATTTTGAATTTAAATAATTTATCCAATTTTAACATTTTCGAACTTGTTAATACTTTAGGATGTTAATCTCATTTTTAAATAAATTAATAATTACAAGATTTGTTGTAGATAATAATTTTCGTAGTAGTTTTATTATAGTTATGTGATCTCAATTCAATAATTTTCATGTTTTATTCGTTATTTTACTTTATCACACTTTTATTTTGTTAACAATAAAATTATTTGTCAAAATTCTTCTTTTTTGAGTTTTTTTTTGACATTAAAATACTTATAATTTTATCTTTATTAGAAATTATGACATTTTTTGTAGTTATAGGAAATTTGAGAATTAAATGAACTCGATGTTCTATTTACGAACTTAGAAGCGCGTTAGAAGCTCTTTTATCTTGTTTTGTCGATAAAGAAATTAAAATAAACCTGTTAATTCAAAACAGGAACAATTTTAGTTTTAGATTTAATACACGCCATGAACATGAACTTATTTGATAAAATATATAATATTTATTGGAGTTTTTGCAGTTCTTTCATACAGCTTAATTCTGTTTACTACTTACTAACCTTACTTGAGCGCTCATTATATCAATGACACTACAACATTTCTTATAATAACAAAACAATATATTTGATTATGAGAATAAATGTCTAACTGTTCAACACCAGTCTACTTATATTAACTGTTCTTGAACTGTTTTAACACAGGCCTCATCGAAAGTTTTTACTTGTAGTCTTGAATTAACAAATAACTCATTCACACATTTTATACACAACCATATTCGTCAATATTCTCCATCAACTTAATCAATAAATCTCACTTTCACGTAGGTTTCAACTCCAACCAGATTTGATCAATGAGTACCCACTCACATTTATTATCAATCCTATCCGCAGCAATTTGCATGCGCTGATCAAGTCTATACTATATACAAGCCTATACACTCGTAGATGAAAAAAGAGAAAAAGCCCACCTTTCGCAGTGCTGCCAACGCAGCGGGGTGATAAAGGTGGCGAGCGACTCATTCAGGCATTAAAACTTACGTAATCCGGACACTCACGCAGCTCGTGTTACCTGCGAGCGCGAGAGATGGCTTAAGATTGGATTCGAATTGAAACACTTGTTTGTGCATACTTACAACGCACTAAAGAGCTGTTAGCATCATCTCAACCAAGTGCTATCAATTTATTCAGTGTATATTTCAATTGACTTAATTGATTGCTCTAATTTTTGGCGGAATTTAGAAATTTGATATACGCGAAACAGATTAAGAGATAAAGATAATGAACTGAAGAGCATGTTGATGCAGAAGTCACCAAGAGATAAAGGACAGGTATAAAAGGATTGCATAAAAATGAAATGTTGCCAATGTAGAATGCGTTATCACCTTCTAATGTGATAATTTTAATTTCATTGATAATTGATTTTCTTTTCTTTTTAGCACAAAAGTTATAAATACGTATAATGAAAATATTAAAAACATTTTTTGATTTTAATATTCTCTTAATATTCTAATATAATATCAATTTTTAATTGATTTTCTTAAAACAGTTTGAACTGGCAAACTAATTTAATTAAAACAATATTTTTTATTTTTTTTCCATTTTCAGAGAATTTTAAAATTACTTATCAAATTTAAACGTACTTTATGTCTTCTATTAAAATTTAAAATCGATTTTAGCGAGTAGGGCAATAGATTGTAATATATATATATATATATATATCAGTTGGTTGCTTATAAGTTTCTAAAATTGTACTCTTTTAGAATTTTCACTATATATTATATCAATACTTAACGCATAAATTTATTTTGAATATCTTTTAAGAATTAGTTTTATTCAGTTAATTCATTAAATTCTAAGTGAATAAATAAAAATTCAATAATTATTTGATAAAGATAAACACGCATAAGCATAAACACGCATCGAATTAAAACAATTGTCAGTTGGTATTTCTGACTTAAGTATGTGCCGGAAGCAACACAAGTAGAGAACAGTGTTTTCTGCGTTGAAATTTTTAGTTCATGCTTGTACCGTTTCGCTTTATTCATCAGCTCACTTCGTTAATACTAGGTTTTACCTAAGTAAGAACAACAGTAGATTTTCTGGTAACACTACTCTTTTAGAAAATTCATCTAGTGGAAAGATTTCAAAAATTTACACTGCAAATGTATATTACAAATAACTTTTATAGAAGTGTCTTTTAATAATTATATTATTATTTTTTAAGATGGAACGCTTCAATGACCAGATACCGACACCGTACTTGACCTCCATTCTATTATACTGCATCAACTACCAGGGTTATTAGCAGATAATGAGACTGAATTCTGTGGAAGTACCTCGCTATCACTGCTACAGTCAGACAGTTTACCGATTGAGCTGCGGAGCGAGTGGATTCAATAATTATCACGCAGTTTATTTACAATTAATAAAAAAAGACAATAATTTACCCAATTTATGTTGGCAAAATTGTTTGAGTTGACATTCCTCACTTCAGCTACAGCAAGCATTTGTAAGTGGCGCTGGCGGCGAACACAGACAACATTGTTTTTTGTGTTAAAACTCATACATCACATTTATGCCTCTTGGGTTTATTAAAACACCGACTATATTATTACTAGATATTATTAAAATCAATAAACTTACTTGGTACGATACTTTCAAAAATTGATTCTTAAAAAACTTGAAAATTTTCAGCAGTAGGTTATAAAGATTTTTTAAAAATGCTAGAAAAACACATTATAAATACCTAATTTTTAAAATTTATTTTAATTATAAACATCTTCATAAGTACCAAACATGTATGTATTTAAAAAGTTAGTATCTTTATCAACAAATTTCTACATGAATGAATATATTTTTTAAAATGTAATTTCTTTGTTCAATGAAATTATTAAATGACATTGTGGGTCAGCAAATATCCGATCGAGATGGCATTAACGGCATTTGATCAAGCATAATTTTCTAAGAAAACGGTTTTTTCAAAATTGTTGAATCGTCAATCTATTTTTTTAAAATTTTGATTTTAGTGTTACCGAATTTTTGTTGTAATTTGATATATTGTCTCATAACTTCCAAAATTATTGTTAAATCATTTAGTTGTCTTTATTAACAATTCCTGAATAGATATTGAAGATATGTATGAAAACGTTATTTGTTTATCCTTAATAGTTCCAAAGTTATAAATTCTCAAAGTGAGAATTTGTGAAAAAGTGCAGACGTTGATTTGAATGCAAATTACGAACAAATATACGTTTGAAATAAAATAAAAGTTTGTTCACTTGATTAAGTATGAGTTGTCTAATACGACACTAGTATTCCAATTTTTTTGATGCATTTAGTTTTCGAGCTAGAATTTTATTAGTCAAAAAAATGAAACTCGATTTTTACTCATTTTTGCGACTGTATTATTATTATTGCAGCATTTTTCTAATATTGTAACTATTTGATTTTTTTTAGGATTAAAGCAATCTTACCAGGTAAACGTGACGTCATATTTCAATCAAATATGGTTATTTCTTAGAGCTTTAGAGAATACGAGTATTTATGGTTTATCAAGCGTTCTTGATTGAGAAAGCAGTTATAGATATTAGTACTAACCCAGAATAAATTTCTTTGAGCAATGCTAGATAGTGTAATGTCATTAAGCCTACTGTCCATTTTGCTGTTATAGTTTCATGTTTAGGTATTTAAGTATAAAATGAATAAAACAAATGAAAGCCATTTACAGTTAAGTGCCAATCATTTCTAAGTTGTAAATAGTACATAAATAATTATTTCTATTAATTCTTCAATATTTCATTTCAAATGAAAATGTCAACATCACACTTGTTTGACGGGTCGTTGGTGTACATAGTAGCTGGACTTTTCTCAGCCACGTCAGTCGGAAAGTTTTGTTTCAGGTGTGTTTTAGATAGGGAAGATAATTTATTCTATTGTAGATTTACATGCGAGGTGCTAATTAATCAAGTGCCAACGTAGCCAGCCCGCAGACAGGTTGAGTAATTGCCATTTTCGTTTACAGCACGCAATTACTACTCCTACTGTAAATATATTCAACTAATAAGAAGGCTTATTATTTATCAATTAAGAGATGTAATGTGATACTAAATTGCTGTTTTCCAAACGAGCTTTTCAACCATAATAACTCAAGCATTAAATGATAAATTATTAAATACCAATTACAACTAAGTTATAATGAATCTGGAAAGACTTAAGACTTAAGAATATTCATAATATGAATGACTCGTAACAATAACACATACTAAAAATTTTGGCTTTCTTCAGTGACAAGTCGAAAAAGTCTTATTCACATTATGAATATTAAACACTTCTCATTGTGTTTGTTCACTCACATATCACAATATGATATGTTTACAGTATTGACTATATAGCATGTGTCATTCGGTGAGGTCGGCAATTTTTGCTTATGAAAATAGTGAAGGAGAGAGTTTGAGTTAAATTTTTTGTAATAAATTTTATCAAGTATTCAAAAACTCTAGACAGTGATGTTTGGTGAGTCAACTTGGCGAGAAAAAGTGGTTATAAATGGTATGTTAATTCAAGAGGCCCGAGATATTTTTAACAATAATCCGACAAAAATGCTCAGAAAGTGAAAGAAAATGTGTTAAAAAATTGTCGAATCCCGAGCAGAGAAATAGCTGATGATTTTAATAAATTGTTTTGCTCATTTGCAAAATTTGCTCCGAAACTGCTTAATTTTGAACAGAAGCATCGTCGCATAAACACAGCTAATGATTATCTTGATCACGGGTTATGACGTCGAAACAAAAGCTCAATCATTCCTCATACGCCAAGTTCGTTTGAAGTGTGCATCAAGAATTCCTACCACAAGGTCGTATGATAAACAAGAAGTATCATGTTTATGTAAAACTTCACTACAAGACTTACTAATACTCAGTTGGTACAATTTCTGCATGTTGCCTTTTTGAGTATCTTTTTTGGCAACGATACTCTAAAAATCTTTGAAAATATAAAGAAAGAACGTAATTTTACGTTTAAGATTGATTAAAGTATTTCTCTTCTTAGAAAAGCAAAAATTGAAAAAATAATTTTAAATCCATTCTATTGGAAAAAGAACAAAAATTGTGCGTAAATTAGCATAATCCTTACTAATATTGCAAAGAGAACCTGTGCTAACTTGGCGACGGAGAATTTGCAACAAATATGGTCCATAAGGACCTTGTGTAAAATGTAGTTAGGTTTGCAATAGTCAAGAAGGCAATATGCTTTCAACGTTTTACCAAGTCACTAAAAGTAAGTGTTATAGTAAAGTTTTATCAACATAATGACACTTCGTAACCACACTCATCAATACCATTACTTTATGGTTATGCCGCGTTTGCGTAAATCAATAAGAAGAAAACGTCGAGATTTTATCCCCTACAGCTTTTTCCTCCTCCCAAAAATTGAAAAGATGAAGATTTGTGACGGTTGAGGAGATTAAGGCTGCATTGCTGGAGCAGCTCAAGGCAATACTCCGAAGTGCATTTCAGAAATGTTTTTACGACTGGAGAAAGCCCTGGCACAAGTTTATTATATCAGAATAATCAGAATAACCTAATTTTGGATAAATAAATGAATATTTTTTATAAAAATACAAAGTCACCTTACTTTGTGATCACACCATGTATTATGAATATTTTAAGGATCAGTATACTACTTTTCTTAAGTAAACTTTCTATTGAATTGATTTTTACGCAAGTGTCATCTAATGTTGTGCTCAAAATAGCTGAAAATAGTGAAATAGCTCATTAAAAATCAATTGTTGATACAAAGTTGTTCCAATTGTATCAGGTGTCGTCGCAACGCTATTTAAATTGAGTTAGTTGTTAAAGTGAACTAGGAAACTATTTGATTTCATCAACTAAGCAAGAACACATAAGTTCAGCATTAAATTCACAAAGCTTCAATCACTTCAATGAGAAATATCAGCAATATAATTGCTAACTTAATGTACTTAGTTTAATTTAAACAGTTTAGCAAATAGCAAGTAGAAAAATAAAAAAAAAAAAACGCTGCCAACTATTCCTGATCATTTGCTAACTAAGGGTCAACTTTGCTTCCTCTATGGAAATAGGGTTCGATATTCGTATTCGTATTAATTATGTCTTTATTTGTCATTTTGTGTGAATGCACTTTTGGCTTATACTAGATACGTATTTATTTTATTGTAATTTTGTTTAGAATGGATAAACATAGTTGATTTCCATGAGCTACTCATAACACTATTTAAGAGAATAAATACCAATGTCAAAAATATTCTTAATAAATCTAATAAAAACAAAAATTTGCCTCATAAAGTCAAGGTATTGCAATTAAATAAATTAAATTAATTCGAAGAAAATATGTTTTGAATGCCACGTCTTTATATATGCTTATCTAGTTAATGAATATAATAACTGTCACACACAAGTCAATAAATTATTACTTGTTCAATTAAATCGGTCTTATTACGAATAGTGTTTGTTTTACTGTTTTTCATACCTAGCATTACTGCTAAGTAACTTGCATTGCTTAAGACATAAAATGAATGATTTTAGGTCAAAATATTTAAATAGTATGTTTACGCATTTCTTGTTGTTGCCTATTGTAATTGATCATTGTTTCGGTAGCACACGCTAATTTGAAGCTTACCTAGCATTCGCCACACTCACACAACATCAAGTTGCCTTATAGATCTTAAGATTATGTGTGAATAGCTCACACATGATCATAATCAATTATAATTTGTATTATTTCAATGTTATGTGCATAAAACACTTGAAAATTTAGCATTACATGAAAGTTTAATAATTAAATTCAGATTTAGTTCTAATATTGTTGATATTATTATAGCAATACTTGTTTATATATACTTAGTTAATAATTGTAGAAAGAATTTCTATTTTTCCGCCTCTTCATACCTGTGTTAACTTGGCAACGAGAGCTTAAATTTTCTTCATAAGAACCTTATATAAAATGTGGTTCTCGACATTCTTTATAGGTTTGTGAAAATGTAATCTAAGGAATAGTAGAATCTGAATAGTAAATAATTAATATTTTTCCCCATTTACGAACTCCTGAACGAGAAATTGAAAATTACGTCAATTAGCAAAAACAAAATGCAAGCATGATAAAAAAATTGCATATGATGGTAACTATGGAAAATTTAAAAAGAAGAAATCTCAATTTTTCTGCACTCTATTTATGTTAGGATTGACTTAGGATTCCATAGATGTTATAAATATTTTTATCGACGAGTGTGATTACTTTTTTTTATTATTCAGTATACTGAAGAAAGCAACATGGATTTTACATTTTATTAAGTGAACTTAGGTAAGTAGTATTAGTAAAATGTTATCAACATAATTTTTCGTAAATTTCTTCAACAATTTATAATTAAACCGTTTGGCATTTGTGCCAATTGGTAGAATTTTTAATAAGCTATCTATTGATACAAAAGAATTTAAAATATGTGTTGCTCGTTTATTAAAAAACAATAAAAAAAAAAACGTTAAAAATGAATATCACTATAAAAGCACAAATTTTGTAGATATATTTGCTTTACATCATTTGATAAATAATAAAAAAATATCTTGTTGCAGTCTTTGTTTATGCACTTTAATGTTTATCAGTTAATTGCTGGGCTGATTGAATTGACTAATTTATGACCCTACAACACAATACAAACGTTAGACGTAGAACAATATAACTATTGAAATTTATTTTTTGCGCAACAATACATTCACAATACCTGAACTTTTAAAGAAAGGTTGGAGTTTGCTTAAAGTTTTGGTCAAAGATATTTTCTTGACAAAACACGTATATATATTTTTAAAGTAAATACAGATACAGAGAATCGTTGAATGTGGTTACGAAGTGTTTAAGATTCATTGTCTTGATAAAACTTCACTACAACACTTACTTTTAGTCACTTGGTTAAACGTTTCCGGCATGTTGCCTTCTTTAGTATGAGAGTAATTTATAATTGTTTCCGATTTATATAGTTTTTGAATTAGTTCTATTGAGTGGAGGGTGGTCAGTTGTTTCTTCTGTCGAACATGGGTATTTTGGGGATTAAGAGATTAGTCTTAAAGGTTTAAAGATTGATTGTAAGTGTGACTGGGTGTGTTCATTAAGGAGTTTTGTGTTATTTAGATTATGTTAGATTATTATGTCTGCAAATTTTCTTTTCTGGCTAAATGCCTATTGTCTGTTTTTAATATTGTTAGGATTATATCTATGTTGTTACCTGCGTGTGAATGTTTAATATATATATATTGCCAAAGAAGATACTGAAGAAGTCAACATGCCAATAACGTTTTACAAATCAATATAAAATAAGTGTTATAGTAAAGTTTTATCAACATAATGAGTATGTAGATATGAATAATGATGTGACAATTTTTTTTAATTACTTTAATTAGTTCACTTAAAATAAATGTAATCTGTAAATTAAATCAAATCTTCTTGAAATTCCGTTCTAAGAGCCCACATTTCAAACAAATATTGCCGCTCAATTCTTACCTGTAGACTACAAAAAAGTAGGTTTATAAACTTTTTTTTCATTTTCTATCAAATGATGTAAACCATATATCTAGATAGCTTACACTCATAGATAACTTATTGAATAATCTACAGTGTTGTGGTAATTTGCTATAATCAAAGTCATTTGCATAGATCACTTGTTTTTGAAATCATCGCTGATGTTGACCCTACCACCGCTCAATTCTTACCTGAAGAATACAATTAAGTAGACGCCATATTAAGACGCAACATCATCAAACAAAACTCGTCGCGGATCCTCCGTCAGCAAGTTAGCCCAGGTTTCCTTGGTGGTTATCTTTACAAGTATTTAGATTTTGCAACTTTTAATAAACATTATGTTAATAAAATTTCACTCTAACACTTACTTTTTGTCACTTGGTAAAACGTTCAAGGCATGTTGTTTTCTTCAGTATGAGCTGATGACACTGAAGGAAGCAATATGCCGAAAACGTTTTATCATTTGATTTGTGAACATGCATTGCTTCATAGATTAAGTTATCTATCAAGCCACTCTCCACTCAATAGAACTAAATTAAAGACTATATAAATCAAAAACAGTTCACAAATTATTATTATACTGAAGAAGGCAACATGCCTTCAACGTTATACCAAGTAACTAAAAGCAAGTGTTATAGTGAAATTTTATCAACATAATAAATCTTAAACACTTTGTAAACACAATCAACAATACTTCTAATAAACAGTTATAGCTATAACAAATACAATAAATCTAAAGTTATTCCTCCAATATTTGTTTATCTAAGAACCAAAATAATTTAATTAATCTTAAACGTAAAATTACGTTCTTTTCATATATTTTAAAAGGTTTAAAGAGTGTGCTTAGAAAGTGTTTAATATTTCTTTATATTGAAAGTATTTCATTCTAACACTTAGTAAAATTTACATAATAAAACATTTTCGGCATATTGCTAAAGAAAATACTGAAGAAAGCAATATGCCAAAAAACATCCTACTAAGTGAATTTTAGTAAATGTTATAGGGAAATTTTATCAGCAAAATAAAGATTTTAATTCACTTCAATTTCAAATATCTTAGTTTTTAAACGTTTTTTTTTATATTCCCGCATATAACAACTAATCTTTAAAACTTATGTTTTGCTTATAATTTGATCATATTTTGCTTATATAATTACTGATGAACCGAATTAAAACAATTCACAAATTAATTTTTCTATTTTTTTTTTATTAACATATCCCTAAAATTATTTATTTGTGATTCTGCTTTCCCGTTTTTTATCCAAAAAGTGAAGAAAAACAAATTCAATTAAATATATCTAATATAATAATAATAATAATAATAATATATTTTGTACATATACAATCGTACATACAATATATCTAATATAGTATGCTAGCATAATATAAATTATATTTTTTCATGATTCAATTCTACTAAACCAACACCTTGACTATTGAACGTATGAGATGGTAC
The DNA here is from genome assembly GCA_027575565.1 of Diploeciton nevermanni. NCBI lineage: Eukaryota > Metazoa > Arthropoda > Insecta > Coleoptera > Staphylinidae > Diploeciton > Diploeciton nevermanni. Next base: position 4,708,350 of record JAODIE010000004.1, on the reverse strand, counting down.
GAAATAGGAAATCCATTGCAAATTTCAAACTTGAAAAGATTCAATGTCAGGCACATGCACGAAAATAGCGACATTGAATGTTGATGATAGTGGTTTGTAATGAAATCATGAATATTTTATCTAATTGAGTATGTAGATTGTTAATAAAAGTGAATGATGTAATAATATTTAGACAACCATTAATTTAGGTTTTGATTGAGGCAAGATTAGCTTAAGCAGGTTTGTTACCTTTATTAGTTGTGTGTGGAAAAGACGGAACATAATGCAAAGCAAATGACAAATGATTTCTGTTGCGTGTTGTAGGCAATTAGGTTCAAATTATCCGGTTGCTTCATTCTGAAATGATGGATTGATTTGATTATTAAATCATTATTAATTTAACTGTTGCAGTATATACATTGACTTCAATTTGTACTTTTTCTTGTGTTGATTGCAAGTGTAGTGCGAATGTGAAAGTGCAATATTCAATAATTAAATTCCTATTTTTTAGATCGAGTGAAGAAATTAGAGACAAATGCACACAATTAATACATATTGACTAATTATGATATATTAAAAAAACGGTTTTTACAAAATTTTCGTATCGTCAACCTTTTTTTTTTCAGTCACATGAATGAGTAAAAATTAAGTTTCAATTTTTCCACTCAAAAAATTGTATTTTAAAAACTAAATGCGTCAAGAAAATTGAAATGTCGTATTAGACAACTCATACTTAATCAAACATATCTTCATTACATTCCACATGTATATTTGTTATTTGGAATATGCGTTCAAATCAACGTCTGCACTTTTTAACAAATTCTCACTTTGAGAACCTATACCTTCGAAACTATTAAAGATAAACAAATCACGTTTTCTCTCATTTCTTTGGTATCTATTTACGAATTGTTATTCAAAACAGCTAAATGGTCTAACAATAATTACGAAAGCTATGAGACAATATATCAAATTGTAACCGAATTGTAGTGAAACACTAAAATCGAAATTAATAATTTATTGAAAAAACTAATGATAAAAGCGTTTTTTTCCGCACATCATGATTAGTCAAGAGCTGTTAATATTATATAGATCGAATATTTCTTGCTGTTCCACCCTTCTATTGAAGTCTGGCACAAAGAAAAGATGCTGACAGAAACAACTGAAATATAATTAAGCATTTCTTATTTAAAGTAAAAAGAATATTGGTCAAACTATAAAACCTACAAATTTTATAGCTATGATAATTCAATAATATCATCGAGCCGATGGCAAAATTGACAGCTCTCTATGCAGTAATGCAGATATATTATATAGAATGCACTAGATAGTAATACTTGAAAACTTATGTTGTCATATAATAAACATCTCAATTTGTACAAACAGAAATCAAAAAATCTATTAGTTTTAAATAAACTTATAAACAAAACAAAAACCAGGTAATAATAATCTAAGCAAGTAATACCGCCATATTCTAAAATCTGTTGATTGAATATCCGTCAATAATAATTATGGATTGCCTATATTTAGTTTAGTTATGTGAACCATATTGTGCTAGGTCAAAATGTTTTATTTACATTTAATGATTCACTTGTCTCAACTGCATTATTGTTTGCTGTATTTAATTTGCATCTGCTTTAATTTCTCATGCGATTAAATTATGATCATTTCAGCCATTAGAGTTGGTTTTATTATTATTGTTGTAGTCGTAGTTGTCAACGCAGCAACCATAATTTCTAATTTATGTAATCTAGTACTGTTGCGAAGGAAATTGAAATAATTATTATAGTCAGGCGCGTCCACAATGCGGCCATGTACGACCACAGTACACTTGAATGGCTTGGATAACCACAATAAGTGAGGATTTAAATTAATTTGACAATGCACGAATGCGTTACAACGCAATGGAATAATTGTGAATTAGTTCCTTCAACTTACCGCAACTTATCTCAGATCTCCATTGCTAATGCAATAAACATAAACACGGGAAAAGAAATTAAAAAAAGTGAATGGGACTTCTTTTCAAATCCGTTTCTTGAGACATTTTCAACAATAATATTGTGAATAGAAGAAGAGATCGATGTAATGTTATGTTTAAAAGCAAATATTTATAATTTAAAGTTAAGAAAATTAATACAACTGATTTAAAATGTCTGTTTAAAATATAAGTTTTCTAACCTATGTAGTATAATTGTGTAGTAATGAAAATATAAAGCTAGAATTGATTAATTTCTACAAAAATGTAGACTGGATTATTTAAGACATTTTTGTTAATTTATCAAACATCAATGAATATTATTTCTCCATTTTTTATGTTTTTGAAAAAGTCACACCTTTAGTAATTATTCACTGTTTTTCTGACTTTGAACCCAAGTGAACTCAAGTAGCACATGTTCTAACTGAAAATTAACATACCAAAAAGTGTTGACAACGTGCAGCTTCGGTAGCTATAGTTAGAAATGCCAACCTAAACAATTGTACCAATTCCAAGCGTGTAAGTAGTGTTCGATTAATTTTTTCAAACATTAGCAACGGATATACTACGCAATAATTATCGAAATTTACTTTATACTGTAAACTGTTAGTTTAAATTCAACTGAAGTAAGTCAGAAATAAAAGAACATAATTTCTCATTAAACTTGCTTAACAAAGTCATACAATTTATCAAAACTTGTTCAATTATCATTCAGTAAAATTTTTCAAGGTCAAACTAGGTCACTTGAAGTCAAAGCATTTATCAATTTAACATTTTGGAAAGATTATTCTGTCATTTAATATCAAATGTCTAAGAGATATGTCAAGCATCAAAACTCAGCAAAGTATATAAAACAGTGGTTTCTAAACTGTCAGACATGTCGCTCTAGGGACACTATAAAGAGACGGGTGGAATAACTGGCAAATATCAACGTTTTAAAACATTATATACAATATTAATATATCTATTTCAGAGTATTGATGAGTGTGGTTACAAAGTGTTTAAGATTCATTATGTTGATAAAACTTAACTATAACTCTTACTTTTATTTACTTGGTATAATGTTGAAGGCATGTTGCCTTCTACAGTACAAATTACTTCTTATGATTGTTTCCGATTTATATTATTATTATTTTTATGGCTTTTCCAATCCTGTGTCTTGTCTCTCACCTACCCGAGCGAGAATTGAACCCGAGTCTCCTGGGTGAGAAGCAAGCGCCATGCTTAAAACTCCATTCTTACTCCGATTTATATAGCTTCTAAATTAGTTCTATTGGGGGGAAGGTGGAGAATCGAAATCCAAAATATTTTCCAACTATCCCAAGGCACAAAATACCTTACATTTATTTATAAGATAACAAAATTATTCGAAATTGTATATAGGACAAACAACAAGATATTCCAGAAAGTCAATAGCCCATTAAATCCTTTAAACATCCACAAATCCAGCGGTATCTACAAATTAACTTGCAACTCCTGTCTATCTATTTACATAGAAAAAAAACAAGAGAAATAAACAAATTAGATACAACACTAACAATACTAAAAATAGACAATAGACATTACAAACTAAATAACGCAAAATTACTTAATGAACACACCCAGTCACACTTCCAGACAATCTTTAAAACTTAAAGACTAATCTCAAAATCCTTAAAATAACTAACTACGGCAGAAGAAACAATTGACCTCCTTCATGCCGAAAATGTTTTACCAAGTAACTAAAACTAAGTGTTATACTAAAGTTTCATCAACATAATGAATATCCATTTCATTTATTATTGCGTATTTTTTATAATAAATTTTTGAAAAAATTATTGAACAAAAGTACAATTACAGAGGAATTGGTACAATTGTTTACGTTGGTATTTCTGACTTCAGCTGCCGAAGCAAGCCGAAACATGAAGTCGTAAATGGCGCTAGCGGCGCATGCAGTTAACATTGTTTTATGTATTGCAATTTTCAGTAAACATTTGAGCCGCTTGTGTTGACTAGAGCTAAAACCTTATCACGAGAAGACTTCGAAAATTACTTCTCAAAAAACTATGAGTTCCAACCGTGGATTTATGTTCAATCCAGGTTAGAAAAAATTGTTAGATAAACTGCGTACTCATTCATTCATTGTTTAGTGAGGCGCCATCACTTTAAGTATAGAGAACACTGATTCAGAAGAATTGTAAGGAAAACGTAAGTTAAACAAGTGAGATAACGTGTACCAAGTGAATCATGTCAGAGTAAAATAAACAATGCAAGTACGTAAAGCTAATTGAATAAATTACAATATAAGTCTGAGATTTTAATTATTACATTGCAAAATAATTCTCTGTGAAAATATTTCTCATCAGAATTTCACACATCCCTGAAAACACTGTCTCGACTTCGCTACTAATTAATTCAAATAACACGCATTTTCCATTATAAAACAATTTTTCTTCCTCATATGCATTTTATTTAATAACCTCTCGCATATTTTCACTGAGTTATTCAAATAAATTGGCTTATTCTCTAATAATACTAATAATTGCTTAATCAGTTCAATTTATAACCATGGTATTTTTGCACAGTGATTTCCGTTCGCGACGCGTTAAAAGCGCAATAAAATGGGAAAAAAACTTTACGATCGTTTTTACTGCCATGAGCCACGATGTGCAATGCGTGTGATTTCGTAGGTCACGATTAAATTGTTCTGCGTCTTTCATTCGATGCATCCATGAATAAGAACAACCTGCAGTAACAGCGTGAAGCAGGGCTTAAGATGCTTTCGTTGCGTGTAATGGTCGTTAAGTTGCGATAGACGCAGGTTGTTCCGTGATTAGTGCGATGAGATCATGTGGTGTCTTATTATAATACGCGTCTTATTGAAATCTAGCGGAAAGGGGGTTTGTTACGCGGGCTTAAAATGAAATTTATTGCAGGCAAAGCAAATGCGCGAGAATGAAAGTACAAAATTTACTTATTTTTAGTTGAGTGTATGTGACTCTCGAAAATTGACTTTGGTTTTTACTCAATCATTTATAAACAATACAAAGGATTATAGACATTAATAGAACATTCGGAAGCGTTTTTAAGATCCGATCAGTGAAAGATACTCCAATGCACGATTAGTTTTGACATTTGTTAATTGCCGGATTGTGTTAGATTCCCACACATGATACATTTCCAGACTGGGGGTGTGTCGATCATGCGTAAAGGCATTCTAACATGTTTATTATGTGTAAAAATTATTATTGTTGTAATAAAACCAAATGTTTTGTGAAGACTAACCGTGACATTCGTGAGTCATTTATCTGGGCTGCAGCGTCTTCGTCTTCTCTTAGAGACTGTACACACTACAGCGATAATATTACTGAATTTATTTATTTATATATCTACTTTTATATATGTTTACTTTCTTTATATTTTTTTATTTCTAGTTCTTATATCTTCTAATTGTTTTTTTGCGTTTTAAATTTGTAATTACCATATTAAGAACAGAGTATTGTAATTGTGTTTATTTTACTCATGCTTAATTTGAAATAATTTATATATATATATATAAAATAATGTTTCTTGTTCATTTCATCAAAGTTAGTCATTTTGCTTTTGGTTGGATATAATTTAATGTTTAAAGGTGCCACGTAGCCAATTATAATGATTCGTAGCAAGTAAATTAAATGAAAGCAGGAAATTGTTAAGTAACGTGACAGATCAATAGACCGATAGTTTACAACCAGACAGACTGGTCGTTCAGTTAAATCATTTTATATTTATGGAGTGCCACCTGTTTTACAACGAATTGTTAACAACGACAAGCCGCAACTGCTAATAAAGCCACACAAATCGATTTTAAATTTGAACTTATTTAATTAGTTGTGTTATTTCTTATGTACATGACTCATTTTTGACAATCTACGGTAAATTTATACCGAAAACTTTGGAACCAAATAAACACTAAAAATGAACAATAAGAATCCACTACTTATGAGAAAAAGTAATATAAATTTATATGTGCAAATTAATATAAACTATACGATTCAATTAATTAAAACTGTTTAAAAACTTTCATTTAAAATTTGCTTAAAATAAAAATATTCACGAATACTAATATTTAAAACATCAAATTACTGCATTTTTAAAATAAAATTATAGCAATCTAACTTATACTGTTTTAACTTAGCCAATAACACTGTATAAATTATTAATAAACTTTGGCTTAACATACGATGCAAAGTTCTCTAATAGGCAACAATGAACACTTAATCAATAAAGGTAAATTAACTAAAGCAAAATTTCATTTGAATCTTTTAAATAACAACTGAAGCACAAAAAGTATTGGAATTCTGTAGAAGAATATAAAATTCTTTGTTTTATATTTCTAACAAATTAATGCTTTTGTTAATTTAATCTAACCTAACTTTATTATTGCAATTTTGCGATTTTACACACTTCAAGTAATAATTAAATAAACAGATTGAGCAACATAATATAGAAAAATGCTAATACTATGCGATACACGATACAACCAATCTAGCCTTAACAGGTAATACGCGTTAAACTTGCTCCACTTTTCATTATTCAAATTTTCAAAGATTTTAAGCAATTTTAACCAATATAGTAGTTTAACTCAAATAGTAGTCCAATAGAATCTATTGGTAGAAAGCAATCGAAATCATTAGCGAGTCAAATTTCACAAGCCTCGATGTGAGCATACTGTTTCATTGCCCTACTGATTCAGTCAAGCATGAAGCAAACAAATAGACCGCCACACGTGAGGTGGATAGTAAGGCATTCTATTTGTGACATCATGTAATTCGTAAATATCCATTAATTTATTAGAGGTACGATAATCAACATCAATATCAAGTGTTATGTAACATGTTATAAACGTGCGACAGATGGAAATAATTAATAACATAGAAATGTTTACTACAGTAAAAATACTATAAATTAGGTAAAAGCAAATGATAAATTTATGAAAATAATTAATAAATTAATCTGTCAAGAAATGGCGTATTTCTTGTCAGAAAATTGAAGTGATAACAGAAACTGAAAACCTAATGTAAATTATGAAAGACGGTATAAATAGTCAATATTGTTGATATTAATTTAGAGCAATTAAAATACTGGAATATCATATAAAGTTTATTAGAGTTATAGGTTAGCAACCACGTTATACTAACGGCAAGCGCCATCTCATAATTACAATTTGCAAAAGTGTCACAATATATTAAGATCTTAATACTTAATATATTGTGACACCTTGCAAGTGAAATTGCAAGAACTGATTAAATATTAATATTTATTATATTTACTCATCCAAACGTGCTAAATTATCCAAGAAATATGAAAGAAATTAAATACTTATATGACAACCAGTTGTTTCCGTATTTTTTAAGGTGATTCCGATTGAATTACCACTCTGCTGACTGACCTAATCGAATTTCATGTAACCTAACCTCGAGTGCAACCTACCAACTGTTACAACTGTCACTGACACATTGTCGCTCTTGCTATACAACTCAACTGCCTTATTGCATATTACTACCACTTCTGTTTTTTTTTTATTCTGCTGTACATAGTATCATTTTCAGAAAGAAACCCCACTTCAACCTCAGCCATTTTGTGTTGAGAACGTTTGCCTAGTTTAATTTATTTTAGTTCAGTTTTGTATACAATACGATGCAGATATTTTATAATTGCAGAGTTGACTTTGAATTGTACGGGAAATAGTGCCGGATAAAGTATTTGAAGTAAAGCGGATTAATTGTTGTATATCAAGTAAGTAAGCAGTATAATAAAGTGAATATGATTAGGGTACATAAATAGTTTAGTTGGGGTTGTGCACTTGTAGAAACGAAGAAAAATCGATATAATCATACTAATTGGAATAAATGAAAGTCAATGGAAAACAGGATTAGAGAAAAGAGTGACGTTGAAATTGCATGTCATTGTTGTGCTATAATTGGTCATAGCAACGGCGCATTTACGTTAGAAAAAATGGAATTAACTAAAAGGAAATTGATATTGGTGCAGAAAATTATCTGTAGAATACCAAATGTCTGATGGCAATAACGGCATTCGACCAATCATGATTTTCTAAGGAAACGGGTTTTTCAAAATTTTCCCAGCACGCAACGTTTTTTTTTTAATTTCGATTTTAGTGTTTTTAATGTTTTGTGAAGACGTGATTTGTTTATCTTTAATAATTCCGAAATTATAAGTTCTCAAAATGAATCTTAGTGAAAAGGTGCAGACGCTGACATGAACGCATATTCCAAACAAATATAGAATTGGAATGTAATAAAAATATGTTTATTTCATTAGGTATGAGTTGCCCAATTTAACACAAGTATTCCAATTTTCTTGACGCATTTAGTTTTTGAGATAGAATATTTTAATCAATAAATTGAAATTCGATTTTTACGCATTTTTGCCTCATACTAGCATCTGCACTTTTGCACAAAAATTTACTTTGCGAACTTATAACTTTCGAACTATTAAACATTAACAAATCATGTTTTCACACATTTTTTTGGTATTTATTTACAAATATTTGTTATTCAAGGCAGCTAAAAGTACTAATAATAATTAAGAAAGTTCGGTCAAACATTAAAAACTAAATTTAAAAAAAAAGTTGACAATTCAAAACTTTTGAAAAAGATGTTTCCTTAGGAAATCATGATTGATCGAATGCCGTTAATGCCATCTCGATCAAAGATTTGCTATTCCATCGTTATAAAATAAGAATTTGGCATGATTATATATTTATTCTATTAATTGTTATAATGGAGTAAGAATAGAGTGTTAAGTGTGGCGCTTGCTTCTCACCCTGGAGATCCGAATTCAATTCTTTAAAGGGCTGATCCCCCTAGTAAAGGAACTAAAACCCAATCATAATTGGGTGGCAATAATCCGCAGGATTGAAAAAACCATAATTGTTATTGATCATTAATGTGATGTATTTGACAGAAAGATAAGGTCAAAATATTGCCAATTGTCAAGTGACTTCAATTGATGAGCGTTGTATTATTTATTAAAATTGTATCTGGACACTTCCTATGCTCAGCAATAACAAATAATAGCAAATTATAGAATATTCCGACGTTTATGGATACTTTAATCTAAATTAAATAACTAAATATATTTGAAATTAAAATTTCGACGCCTTTCAGGACATCAACTATTAGAATATCTTAATAATATTTTCAGGCTTTACTTTGACAATTTGGTTACAAACATAAAATGAAAACCTCAAAACTTTTTAATGATTATACTCAATCACATCTCTAGGCAATTCTTAAACTTCTACGATTAATCATATAATCACCGAAATACCGATGTCCGACAAAAGAAATAGCAGACCATCTCTACTCCAATCCACATTAAACAGAAGAAAACGATTTTTATACTAAAGAAGGTAACATGCTTTCAACGTTATATCAAGTATATCAATTTGATGTATTGTCCAATAACTTCCCTCATTATGGTTAAATTATTTACCTGTTCTCAATAACAATTTGCAAATAAATACCGAAGAAATGTGTGAAAACGTGACTTGTTTATCTTTAATAGTTTCGAAGTTATAAGTTCTCAAAGTAAAAATTTATGAAAAAGCGCAGACGTTGATATGAACGCATATTACAAATAACAAATATACATTTGGAATGAAATGATAGTATGTTCACTAGATTAAGTATGAGTTGCTTAATACCACACTAGTATTCCAATTTTCTTTACGGATTTAGTTTTGGAGATAGAATTTTTTTAGTAATAAAGTTGAAACTCGATTTTTAGTCATTTTTGATTGTAACAGTTCTAAATGACTCGACTCTCACTGCACAAGGCGAATGCTCATTTTCACATTTCTTTGGTATTTATTTACGAATTGTCATTGAAAACAGCTAAATGATCCAACAATTATTACGAAAGTTATTGGACAATATATCAAATTGCAATCAAAATTCGGCCAAACACTAAAATCAAAATTAAAAAAAAAAAAGAACAATATGGGATAGCAAAACTTTAAAAAACCCGATTTCTTAAAGAAATGTGATTGATCGAATGCAGTTAATGCCATTTTAATCGGAATTTTGCTGTTCCACAGTGTTATTCGAAAGTATTATAGTGAAATATTATAATTTTTAATCAATTACAAGTAAAACAAATAATCAGTATAATTTATTTAAAAAAATTAAACAGATTACAACATTATTCATTTTGGAGACAATTTCATAGATTGCGAAGGTTGCCTAACTTCAGTATATTTGCTCTTATAGCCTAACTTTAAGTATATTTCCTCCAAAAATGTATTTTAATTAATATGCATCAGATTGCTTGAAACTAATTAAGCCATTAGAACTCACTCTACATTATAGCAATCTTTATTTAAATGCACTCGGTCGTAAATTATACAAAATTGTTAGAAACAGCACGAAGCCCTAAGACCACCTAACACACCTTGCAACAAACTGCTAGGAATGTATTAATCATCAGTGCGTATTGTCAGCACACGCACACCTTGTGCCGCACGCATCGTTTAATCTACCCCTTATTTTATGCCAGCCGCCCTGGTGTACCTCTAGAACAGGTGAATGAGTCAAGTCATGCGCTGTTGGAAATTCTCGAAACTGGCATCAACTATGCGTCACTCTCAGTCACACGTATTAATAATAGGTCGGTAATAGGTAGGTAATAAAAGTAGAAAAACACTTAATTGCTTTGAACGTAATTATAGAGATTACTCAGGTGTTCCTATGGGTAAATACTCTACGCTTTTAAAGCAAACATGTAAATATAAAAAAATGAGTGAATAAAGCAAGACTTTGGATGATAATTTACGAAATAATAATTGACTCACAATATTTCATTGATTTCTTAATATAATCTAATATAATGAGTGTTTATTCCAAATATGTTTGGTACTCTATTTTATTTATAAATAGATTTATTGCTAGATTCAGTTTAATGGTTGCTACAAGCTTGTACAAACTACCCTGCCGCCCCCGAGCTTTAGTTTAGGTGTTCTTCACGGTTGGTGCTATCTGTGCGACCATGCGCTATGTGCGTTTGCATACGTTTTATGTTAGTAAACACTCGTAGTCATGACTACACATCCGTTGTTACAACACACACCCATAGAAGTTCTCTTAACTCATGACATCGCCAAACAGCGTTGCCGCTGCTACGCTATCGAGCCGTCTAAGATTCTTGTTGCCTACTTTGCTGAACTTCATCTAACATATGTATTGTCATGATAACAAGTGATATAATAAATAAATATATTTGTATTGCAAAACTTTTTATTATTTATGTTGCTGAACTAGTTTCGCTCTCCTTTAGAGGTTATTTTCGTGAACAGTATAGCAATTTTGTGTCAACATAGAACGTTCACCACCCTTTTACAACAAAGAGACATTAACGGAGAATCAAATATTATTGAACAAAAGGAATAAATTTTGAGCCTGCTTCTCATTTAGAAGACTTCGGTTCGATTCCCGGTCGAGGAGAAGGTGGAAGACAGGGCACCTTAAAAAGCTGATCTTCCTAGAAAATGATCTAAAACTCAGTTGGGTAGCAATAACACTGTGGAACAGCAACTTTCAGATTAAGATAGCATTAACTGCATTCGATCAATCACAATTTTCTAAGAAAACAGGTTTTTCGAAATTTTCCCAGCGCGCAACGTTTTTTTTTTTAATTTCGATTTTAGTATTCTGCCGAATTTTGTTTGCTATTTGATATATTGTCCCATAACTTCCCTCATTATGGTTAGATCATTTAGCTGTTTTTAATAACAATTTGTAAATAGATACTGAAGAAGTGTGTAAAAACGTGATTTGCTTATATTTAATAGTTTCGAAGTTATAAGTTCTCAAAGTGAGGATTTCTGAAAAAGTGCAGACGTTGATTTGAACGCATATTCCAAATAACAAATATACATTTGGAATAAAATGAAAGTATGTTCAATAGATTAAGTATGAGTTGCTTAATACCACACTAGTATTCCAATTTTCTTGGCGCATTTAGTTTTGGAGATAGAATTTTTTTAGTAAAAAAGTTGAAACTCGATTTTTACTCATTTTTGCGACTGCATTTGTATTATTATAATACAAAGAATTGAAAAAAACATAATAATAATTATAATAATAAGAAACAAATAACAGCAATTCTCTAAAACAAAAAGATTTATATCAACCGCACTCGAAATAAAAATGAAACATGTATAAATAACCAAAAAGTAACAAAAAAATATATAATTGAATCAAAATAATAATATCAGGAATATACTGAAAACTAAACTAAATACTTACAAGAATACAAAACTCTTATATCCAGCGAGAAAATCAACAAAAATAGATCTTCGCCTCAACAAACTTCACTGAAACAAACTCACATATCAAAGATGTGAGATCGAACTTAAAAATGCACTGCAAGGAAATGCGAAATTGGTTAAATAAGAAGTTGGTAATAAAAATATATTAAATTATTGTAATTTCCAAAATAAGAATTTTCAATTTGTTTTAGTTTACCATTGAATTGAAACATGGTTCTTAAATTAATAAACCTTGAAATATTTGTTATAGAATTGGGTAAACTCTTTGCAATGTGGTGTTATGTAAGACGCGTTGCTTGTGTAGCCCGGGTAGCTCAGTCGGTAGAGCATTGGACTTTTAATCCAAGGGTCCAGGGTTCAAGTCCCTGCTCGGGCGCTAAACTTTTCTAATTTAATTAGTTCGCTTCTTGTAGTTTTCTTAATAAAACGGATATATTTTTAAGATCAACAGTAATTAGAATCAATTCTAGAGTCTCTTGATTCTTCTAACTTATATAAATTGCTATCTATTAGCATAGTCTCTTATTTTGTTTTCTGATTTTATCTCATTACACTGCACTCCTTGCTTTATACTCTAAAAATACGCAAGACACTTCAAAGTATAGATTTAATTTCATTTTTTTTTTCTATTTATTTACTTTCCATCGCCTCCTTAACTTAAAATTAAAAACATAGCAATAAAAAACGGTACAAAATAAGGGAAATAATCAAAATATACAACACAATAAAACACAGAATCAAAACCCAAAACATTTTCCAACTACCTCAAGTCACAAAATACTTTACATTTACCTACACTGACAAGAATATTTATAAAATGACAAAATTGTTTAGAAAATTTAACTTCAAAATTGCGTACAGGACAAACAACAAGATATTCTAGAAACTCAATAGCCCATTAAATCCTCTAAAGATCCACAAATCTAGCGGTATCTACAAGTTAACTTGCAACTCCTTATTTACTCATTATTTACATATGAAAAACCAACAAAAATTTTCAAATTTGGTACAAAGAACACCTGCGCGCCCTCAAAGATTCCCAAACATTCTAACCACTTAAATAAACATTCACATGTAGGTAACAACGTAGACACAACACTAACAATACTAAAAACAAAATGAGCACACCCAGTCACACTATCAGACACTCTTTAAACCCTTAAGACTAAACTCCGAACCTCCAAATACCCATCCTCGACAAAAGAAACAACCAAGCACTCTCCACTTAATAGAAGTAATTGAAAAACTATATAAATTGAAAACAATCATAAATTCCATACTTCCATACTGAAGAAGGCCTTCATTATGCCTTCAACGTTTTACCAAGTGAATATTAGTAAGTGTTATAGTGACGTTTTATCAACATAATTCTATTTAATTACTTTTTGATTTTAAGGTTTGCTCTTTAAATTATCATCGACAATATTAATTTTTAATATTTTATAAGAAGCAAATGTTTTCAATCCCAAACTATTATTTAATTCTGCTTTGTAATCTCTATACCAATCAGTCATAACTTTGCATCAGTCACAATTCGTTACCACTCCCACATTTTTACCTCTGCCACGTCGCCGTCGCCAATATTACAATAATTTTCCATATTCGCAATCGCGTGGCTTAATTATTATTTCCTACAGTGTAGAACAACATGTCCGCGAAACGCACGTCAGCGTACGATATGCTTCGAGCGCTTGCTATTACAACAGCGGTCATTAATTTAGGCGTAATTATATGTATTACGGCAAAATATGCACGCCATGAGCTAATGTGCCAATGCTGCTAAGGTACGCGTGATATCAGTGCCATAAATAGAACATGCACGAAACAAACGATGGCTGATAAAACATGTAAAAAAATGCTTTGCATTGCGGAGGATAAATAAGAATAAATAGTGAGATTGTAAAGAAAAAGACGCAGCAATTAATTTACATGCCAAGACTGATTAGGACTGGCGCAGTGTCTAAAGCAACAACAATAATAACGAGGAATGATGAAAAAAAGTCAGAAAAAACAAGTTATGCAACAAATCATATTTAAAAGAAGACAAAGCAAATAAATATTATTTGTTGTATTAATTAATATTGTTTTGCAATACATAATTGATAAATTGATGAATTTATAAGTTAATCCTTTTAATATGTTATTTATACTTGACATAATTAATAATTGCACATTTTTGGGGTGTATTGAAAAACACTTCTAATGAAAGCATGATAGCATACTAATTATGTTGAATATAAAATATTTTCTTAGGAAATATTTCAGTTAAAAGAAATTAGCTTAATATATTCTATGACATTGACGATTTTAGGTATTTTCTGTTTAATATAACTCCAAATGAGATAAACAATCAATTATTTTCAATAATCCAACTTCAACTTTTTTTTTTATTATCAGTACATTGTATTGAGTAGTTCAATCACTGCTTTAAATTCATGTATTTTATATCTCTATGAAATGTGATTCTAAACAAGATATACAATAATCTTTATTCCAAGATTAGATAAGCAAGTTCTGTAACCTCAAATTTAAAACAATTTTTAAAAACAAGTAAAGTCTCGCTCTGTAGTTCAGTCGGACTGTAGCACTAATGCCAAAGTGGATATTCGGAAGACACGGGTTTGAATCCTGCTGAGGGTACATTCACTATAATATATACTTCAATAACCTTGGTAGTTGATGCGGTATACCGGTGTCGGTATATAACATGGTTACAGTACGCTGTAAAAAAACAAAGGAACAAAAAAAGATTATTACGTAGGTAAAAGTGAATATTAATTTATAAAAAGTTTTCAGCTTGTTGCCAATACTTGATACCGATTTCTTCATCCTGAAGAAGGCAGCAAGCCAAAAACATTGTATAAATCAATATTTACTAAGTGTTATTATAGTTAACTTTCATTTGCCTAATGAATTATATTCTAACTGGAGAGAGCAGAATCCAGTTGGGATATATAGATTTCTTAAAAGTTAATTCATGGAATTATGAAGTCAAAAATACATGAAATCATCTAAAATATGTAGAAAAGAAATTGCTGCTCTATCTATTAGAGAAAATAGAATTAGCCGAAACCGCTATTATTTTTTAAAAATATTCTTAATTGCTGCGGCATAAATCTTTGAAAACAAAAATTATTTTTGAAAAATTATGTTGCCAGAACTAGATCTCTGTTATAGATAAGTCTCATCCACATAATGTTAAATATTAAGCCTTTCGTAACTACACTGAAAGAAACTCGGAATTAATAATAAATTAACTGCTTTCTTCCAGAAAATGTGCGATAATTCAACATTTGCAACCGCTCACACTCTCAAATCCTCATCAAGTGACAATCACACCAGCTTCCTAGAAACCAGTGATACGTACAAAAGAAGTGATTTTCCAATGCCACCAAGTCGTGAGAAGGCATCATCTCCGGTCGAAAATCTTCGGTACGTTGATGAAGATGGCGACAATATGATGCGAACGTGCGCGCTGCCGATGCAGAAAATCTGCTACGGTCTGGGTCACGTCTACAACGACCTCTGCGCCGCAGTGTGGTTCTCGTACACGCTGTTCTACTTCCAGATCGTGCTGCGGATGGAATCCACCACAGCGGGGGCGCTCCTCATGCTCGGTAAGTGCAATAAATAATAATCGAATAGAATGTGAGTGCAGAATTTCTAAAAGCACGTACTATAAACACGATGCCATCGTGCAGGCAGAGGGATGATTGTTCACACCTTGGACTTATGGTAGCCCAATGAATGAAATGCTGAATTTCAAAGTCACGTACGAATCAAACAGAACTATATAGACACCATTCGTTTGCTTCCTACAACAATCCAATTAATTATTGTATTTTTTACAAGGTCAAAATACTTGAATGCAAGCTAAACAACAGCTACCAGTTGAAAATGCCACTAATTATCTATACATAAATTAAACTAACGCATTAGTTGGAATATTTGCAATTGTACAATTTAAATGCGAGTACAAATGTTAATGCATGTATAAAAGCAGTGGAAAACATGTATGCAATGCACAATTAAGTAAGAAAATAATTTCATTGCTTTCCAACTAAATCTAATGTCAGTTCGAGTTTTTATTACTGCTTGATGATTGTAGCTAACTGACTTGTCTTAAAAAGTTTGTTCCAGTTTAGTTCAGTCATTCGGCAATTTAGTTTGATTGTTTAGATATTTACTCAGAGAATATATTTAGATTGGAAAAGAGGATACAATGTATAATGGGTTGCGTATCATACAGGGAGTTTAGATAAAGTAGTGGTACTTTTGAAAACAAAATATTTCATTGGTTGAAATCAACTGATTGATATGAGGTATGCGGAACTGTATAATTATCTGAAAATTATTAGTCTTGATTTTAGTGTTTCACCTCAATTCGGTTGCGATATGATATATTGTCTCATAACTTTTGTAATTAATATTTGATAATTTATCTGTCTTTAATAACAATTTGTGAATAGAAACTGAAGAAATGAGAGAAAACGTGATTTGCAATGGTTACAAACTTATAAGTTACACTGTGGAACAGCAAATTTCCGATCGAGATGGCATTAACTGTATTCGATCAATCACAATTTTCTAAGAAAACGGGTTTTTCAAAATTTTCGAATCGTCGATCGTTTTTTTTTTTTGTTAATTTTGATTTTAGTGTTTGACCGAATTTTGGTTGCAATTTGATATATTGTATTATAACTTCCATAATTATTGTTAGATCATTTAGCTGTCGATAATAACAGTTTGTAAATAAATACCGAAGAAATGTGTGAAAACGTGATTTGTTATCTCCAATAGTTTTGAAGTTCCACAGTGTTATTAAAGTGAGTTTTTGTAAAAACATGCATATTACTAACAAATATACATTTGAAATAAAATTGAAGTATGTTCAGTCGAGTAAGTATGAGTTGCCCAATACGACACTGGTATTTCAATTTTCTTCTTGCATTTAGTGTTTGAGCTAGAAGGTTTTATTAATCTTAAAATTGAAACTCGATTTTGAGTCAGTTGCGCGCGGCTAGCAACACATGTAGTAGTAGTGGGCATGTGAGGTGCTGTTTGTTTACAGAAAATTATGAATTAAATTAAACCATGTTTAGTCTGAGTGAAGAACAGGCGCACACTATACGACACAGTGTGTCATGAGCTACTATTATATTACTTAAGCATTGCTCGCCTCGTGCAGCCAGAGTCGAATAATTCAAACTATTGCAGTTACGTAAATAAGTCAAAATCTAGTTTTAGTTTATTGATTAAAAAAATTCTAATTATAGATGACACACTTACTTATTATTGATTTGTAAAAGATTTTTATGCTAAAGAAGACAACAAGGCGAAAAAAACTCGACAATATCACAATGTCAAAAGCAAAATGCGAAAAATTTAAAAAAGTAGCATAGTATTAGGCAACTCATTCTGACTCAAGTAAATATACTTTTATTACATTCCAATTGTCAATTGAATCAATTAGATTCCAAATGTGCGAAAATATGCATTTATATTAGCGCCTGCAAAAAATCACTTCAATAACTAATAACTTTGAAACTATCAACGTTTTCATCTATTTACAAATTGCTATTAAATAGATTAAAACAATTCTAATGCCTATTACAGAAGTTATAGGACAATGTTTCAAATCGCAACCAAAATTAGTAATTTTGTACCGTTAATTGTCATGATGTCATGATTGTCATGAAAATGAAATAAATTGCAGATTATGACAAATGTGATTCAAAATAAGTATGGTCATTTAAGATTTGTTGTGCTATGAAGTTGTTTCAATATTAATTTTTATTTGAATTTATGCTATGCCTATTTTATTTTTGTTCATTGTGTTAAAAAAATGTCATTTATTATTATTCCTATATAAACAATATTATTAATACGACACAAAAATTATTAAAATCTCAACAATGAAAACCTGACATAAATAACTTAATTCCTCAAGTGACAACATGCTAAAATAACCAGAAATAATAATAATTTGTAAAACTTGTATAAAATCGAATGATAATTTAAACCTGACTAAACTACAATAAATATACACAAATTGTATTAAGCTTTTTACTAATATCAAAAGTTAAACTAATTTATAGTTTGGTTTCATGTGAAAAATCAATTTTTTAGATAAATATCACATAATCAATTATAATATGTTCATACAGCTTTACATTTCAAATTTCTAAATTTATTAGTTGTTTTGTTGTCAAATATTGTAGCCTCTCGGCTATATTTAAACATTCTAATTCTAGACCATCAATGCCCGCAAGGTGTGAAACTGGATAATTACGCTAGCCATCGAAATACGATCTTGATCACTATTTTAAAGCTCAATATTATAGTCTGCCAAGAATTAATTATGCTGCAATTAAACAATAATAATCAAGTTCGTAGCATAAGATAAAATTCATTGGTCATAATAGTGCAGTTTATAAATATTCGAATAACAACCGAGTCAGAAAGTGAAAAGAAAATTATGATGTTATTCAGAACACAACGATAGTGAATTAAACAGAATAATAGCCGATAGCAATAATTTCTCAAATTTAATGTATGAGTGCTTTTAGGAATTGAGGCTTGAGGTGATTGATTAACATCTTAATTTGGCAATGCTTCAATAAAAATGAAGAAAAAATAACCGCACTAGTTCGAACAAATTAATTAATAGATTAATATTTAAATGCTATAAACGATTTATTTGTTTATGTAATCTTTGAGTAAATAACTTTAAAGAACTAATATACTTGGTAAAACGTTTTCGGTCTGTTGCCTTCTTCATTATATTTTCATTTAAACATTATAGAGAAGCTTCAGATCTATAAACATAAACTAAATATCTCAAAACTTCTTAATGAACACACTCAGTCACATTTCCAAATAATCTTTAAACCCTTAACACTAATCTCATAATCTCCAAAATACCCATCCCCGACAGAAGAAACAGCCTACCACCTCCACTCAATCGCACCAATCCACAAACACTATAAAACAGAAATAAACACATTTTGTACTGAAGAAGACAACATGCCTTCAACGTTTTACCAACTGACTAAAAGCAAGTGTATAGTAAAGTTTTATCAATATAATAATAGTTTTTATAAAAAATCAATTTTATTTTGCAATTAATATTGAATAGACTGACGTGAGACAATTTTGTCTTGCAAATTGTCTACGTGGCCGAAATCAATATCGGAAGCTTGGTCTTCCTGGTTGATGTTCTCTCAAATGTATATTAGGAATGGTGTATATTGCAAAAAGATTTCACACGCCGCGCATTAATTTATACGGCATGCTTATTGCACTACCGGCTATACACTAGCGGGTATTAAATTGTTATTTAAAAAAATTGTTTAGGTAAATTTTTATTTCAATGCGCTAAATAGGTAAAAGCTTGTCGCAACATTTACTTGTGTAGGCAAATTAAACAATTTTGAACTAAGTCATCATTTAAATTACGGCTTTTTCATGCCTGCGGATTATTACCACCCAATTGAGTTTTAGATCTTTTTCTAGGGGGATCAGCCCTATAAAGTGCTCTTATCCTCTATCCGCGAACCCAAGTCTCCGAGGTCAGAAGCACTATTCTTTGCTAAAAGTTTGTTAAAAAACTATTTCTTTAAATTACTCTCAGCAAGCTTATTCATTTGGTACTCATAATGTAGAAATTGGATTAAAATTAACTAGCCTGCGATCTTGAATTTTCAAAGACATCAAAATTGATTTCCAATGTCTAGCAGGTACAAAAGAATTTTATTTATATTCAAAGCTAATAATAAAATGCCATATAATTAATTTTATGCCATCATAAAAGGCCATATAATTGTGGTTTTTATAAGATTATCAGTGATAATAAATATTGCAAAACTCATTTACATCTCGCTGTAAATTTGCGTAAAATTATAAAACCAGAAAAAAAAAGATGATTACAAGTTGTAATTACCTATCGACATCAATTCAATCATTGAGGCTTCCTTCTTGTGCAATTTCAATAATTTCATTGCTTAGTGTATTACTCTGAATGAAAATCTCGAGGACTAACTGAAACCGACTGGGGAGCTACAAGCCGTAGCTGCTCATTGTATCTAATTGCGGATCAGATCGTTTGAATAGATTTATAGGACCCGTGCGCGTTCGCGATTAAATACTTAATCGACACTGATGAAAAAACGTCGTAGTAAACCCCGATTATGTTTACGTTTACCTTACTTAGCCTTGGGCTACGATCGTCGATTGTGCTGATTTACATGCGCAATGTAGCTTGTTACAACTTACAGGTACACAATATAGTACAAGTAGTTTTTCTTCTTCAGAGTATGCGCAGTAGCTAGACCTAGAGTGAATCTTTTTGCGTAAATGGAGTTACATTAGTGAAGTGGTATGTACGTGAAGATAATTGGAGATGATTGGAGATGAGAGGATATTTTCAAAGTAATTATATTCATTTTTGAAAGAAGAAATTTAACTCATTACATGTATTTCATGTATTGTTTAGAATTATTTTATAGCTTGGCTTATGTTCGTAATAAAACGAAATAAACAATATTTCACTAATTTGATAGGCAAATCATTAAATGTTACATAAATTTAATGTGTTTATAACTCAATAACTGAGTTTTCGCTTTAAACCAGAATAAAGTTTAATTAATTTAACAAGAATTATAAGCGATTTAAAAAAGTGTCAGTGTTCTTCTCTGTCACTTTCTACAATCCCAAGCAATTATGCAGCTATATTATGGTAATAAACTGATTCTATTGATTATTGATTGCCATTTTAATTGTGTTCCTGTGACTTTTAGTTCAAAAGTTATTGAGAGATAAAGCTAAAAAAGAAATTCTTGATATTTCCAAATCTTTCTTATTTCAAGGGTGAAGTTAATTATAATTTTCTGTAATTATCTCTTATCCGAATTTAACGTAATATACCTCATTTTATAGGTTATGGTTCTCAATGGGCTGTCAAATAAATGGAATTGCAATTTTAACACAGACTGTATTAGTTATTAAATTCTGCTTAAATAATATTTATTCGTCTTCCCCAAGTTAAAATAAATAAAACCGAAGCAGAGAAAATGGGCAAGAGGCAAATAAGATTCGTTAGTCGTTATTGCTTCCTACTCCATTTTATTTCAGTGTTGCCTCAGATACACTGCTCGTGCTTGTACATGGTAACTAGATTGAGATTGATGAATAGCGTTGTGTATCAGAGCAAATTTGCGTGCGGCCGCCTTGAACCAATCGACGATAGGAAATGCCGAGGCTGGAAACGAATAGAGCAGCATCGCAGGTGTTGTTGGCCATATATGGCAAGGACCAAATGGATTGCGGCATAAAATATTCACCGGCCAGATTATAAGCATTACATCGCAGCGGCTCGCTTATTATTATTTCTGCTGCCATATATTATTGAATGATAAATTGGATAGAAATGAAGGAGGACTGATGGAATAAGAGTGGAAAGTGTACAAGGAGCTATTAAATTATGTTGTATTATAAGTTAAAGGTTTAAAAAGGAAGCGAAGAAAAATATCAATGAATGATATCAAAGGATTACAGTATCAGAGTATTGTTGAGTGTGGTTACAAAGTATTTAATATTCATTATGTTAATAAAACTATAGCACTATAACACTTACTTTTAGTTACTTGGTAAAACATTTTCGGTATACTGAAGAAGGCAACATGCCGAAAACGTTATAACAAGTGAATATTAGTATGTTCAGTTCTAAATAGTACTAAGAAAATAGATAAAATGAAAAAAAATATGTCTAAGGAATATTATGCTGAAAAAGTTTTCCTGTAACACTAATATCACTGTGGGACAGCTAATTTTCGAGCGAGATAGCATTAAAGGCATTCTAAAAAAACGGGTTTTTCGAAATTTTTAAATCGTTGATCGTCTTTTGTTTTTTAAATTTCGATTTTAGTGTTTGACCGAATTTTGGTTTCCATTTGAAAAATTGTCCCATAACTTCCGTAATTATTGTTAGATCATTTAACTGTCTTTAATAACAATTTATAAATATTGTTGAAAATGTGCACTATAACACTTACTTAAAATTGATTGGTATAACGTTTTCGGCATGTTGCCTTCTTCAGCTTTATTTTGTTGGTAGGGAGAATTCTGTATTATAGCTGTAGGTTATGCTACGAAATAAATTTGGATATCCCAAAAAGGGTATCAACAACTATTTCAAGTCTTTTTTTAAAGTTTAAACTGGTGATAATCAAATTTAATTTGTCCTTAAATATATTACAGACAAGAATGACAAATTGATTTTGAGTCTTGTTGAGTGTAACACTTACTAAAATTTACCTAATAGAACGTTTCTTCTTCCTTCTTCAGTATATATTCAGTATACTGAAAAAGCAACATGCCGAAAACGTTATACCAATCAATTTTAAGTAAGTGTTATAGTGCAAATTTTCAACAATATGAATCTTAAACACTTCGTGACCACACTCAACAATACTTTGAATTTATAAATAGATGTGTGAAAATGTAATTTGTTTATCTTTAATAGTTCCAAAGTTCTCAAAGTGAGAATTTGTAGAAAAGTGCAAACGCTGACATGAACGCATATTCCGAACAAATATACAATTGGAATGAAATGAAAGTATGTTCAGTAGATTAAGTATGAGTTGCCCAATGCGACACTAGAATTTCAATTTTCTTGACGCATTTAGTTTTGGAGATAGAATTTTTTTAGTCGAAAAATTGAAACTCAACTTATTTACTTGATTTCGGTATGTTGCCTTTTTCAATATAAGAATTGTTTATGATTTTTTTTGGATATAGTTTATGGATTTGTACTATTGTTGTAAAACTATTTTACTATTACTATTAGAACGATATACATCACTAATAGGTTTTAAACGGATAATAAGTAGTTAGAGAAGAAAGAATAGTCACACAATCTTTCAAACACCCATCTCCGACAAATTGTAACAGCAGACCACCTCCACTCAATTGCACCAATCCATAAACTACATAAAACAAAGAAAATCTTAAACAAATTTTATCAAGTGAATATTAGTAAATTTTATCAACTTAATGAATATTAAACATTTTGTAACCACACTGAACGATACACTAATTAGATATTTGTAATATAATTGAAAGGACTTTAAAAAGTGCACTTACACATGCATTGAAGAGTTTTAATTGACGTTCCTGACATCTATAGCATAAATATAGTTTCCAATTATATCACTTTAATTTTAAGGCATTTACTCTAATTCATATAGAGTAGATATAGAACAACTTTGGCCCTGACGGTATTTCAGCTAGATGCAATTTTCCAACGCGTGTTTATAAAAATTTTTAAAAATTGGTCAATTTTGCCAATAATTTTAACTAATTTTTAATCTTTTTACGTAATTAAATTCATCTAGCTCTAATAGCACTGTGCAACAGCAAATTTCCGATTGAGGTGACATTAACGACACTCGATAATTATGATAGTTTCCACAAAGTTTTCGAAAGATTGGTCGTTTATTTTTTAATTTTGATTTTAGTGTTTGATTAATTTTTGGTTGGGATTTGATACATTGTTCTATCATTTCCGTAATTATTGTTAGATCATTCAGCTGCCTTCAATAACAATACATGAAAGGATATTGAAGAAATGTAAGAAAACGTAATTTAGTTATCTTTAATTGTTTCAAAGTAGTGTCGTTTTGGGCAACTCATACTGAGTCAAGTAGACATACATTTATTACATTCTAAATGTATTTTTTTCTTTTAAATATGCTTGTAACTTTCTAACTACTAAAAATAAACAAATTACGTTTCTACACATTTCTTTGGTATCTATTTACGAATTGTTATTAAAGACAGCTAAATTATCAAATATTAATTACAAAAGTTAAGAGACAATATATCAAATCGCAACCGAATTGAGATGAAACATTAAAATCGAAATTAATGATTTATTGAGAAAATTAATGCGAAAACCGTTTTTTCCGCACATCATGATTAGTCAAGGGCTGTTATGTCATATCGATCGGAAATTTGTTGTTCCACAGTGTTATTAAGGTCTGGCACAAAAAAAAGATGCTGATAGAAACAACTGAAATGAGATTTTATTGATTTTATTTAAAATAAAAAGAATATTGATTGAACTAAAAGACGTATAAATTTGATAGTTATGGGGAATACTACTGGAGTACTAGTATCCTATTGGGCAACTCATACTTAATCGAGTGAACATACTTTCATTTCAATCCAAATCTATATTTGTTCGAAATTTACGTTCATATTAATCAAAAATTCATTTTAATAATTTATAACTATTAATGATAAATTACACTTTTACACATATCTTCGGTATCTATTTACAAATTGTTATTAAAGATAACTAAATGATCCAATAATAATTACGGAAGTTATGGAATAATATAACAAATCGCAACCAAAATTTTGTTAACACGAAAGAAGTATTGTTGAGTGTGGTTACGAAGTCTTTAAGATTCATTATGTTGATAAAACTTTACTATAACATTTACTTTTAGTCACTTGGTATAACGTTGAAGGCATGTTGTCTTTTTCATTTAAACATTATAGCGAATCTTCTTAATCAGCACACCCAGTCACAATTTCAGACAATCTTTAAATCGTTACGACTAATCTCTTAATATTCAAAATACCAAACTCCAACAAGAAAAAACAGCAGACGACCTTCACTCAAACTACATAAAACAGAAAAGAACCCTAATTAATTCTTATACTGAAGAAGGCAACATGTCTTCAACGTTATATGAAGTGACTAAAAGTAAGGGTCATGTTAAAGTTTTAGCAACTAAAAACTTGATTCATTTTTTTTCTTAATTTTCTTAATTATCACAATAAAAATCCAATTTTTCATTACAGTCACAAGACAAAATAAATAGAATTAATTTATGGGCAATTTTAAACTTTTAATTTTTAATAAAGTAATTAATACGCGCATATTAGTAAGAAAATACTTAGTCAATCTAACGGTATATCTACCTTTATTGTTTTTCAACTAGGGTCAATTTTGCGTGACACTTAACAAAAAAAACAAAAAAACAAAACCAAACTGGTTAAAACTTCATTTCATTTTGTAGTCTTTCAAATTAACACACAACAAATGAATTAACGGTGTTTATGCTATCTCTAGAAATACTTTATCCTTGAATATTTTCTAAATGTTTAAAAACAAACAAATTAGAAGAATAGCACATAAGAAAAGAAGATTTAAAAGAGATACTAATCCTTCAGTTAAGATGAACGGTTTTAAATATACTTTAAAATTTATCTACATCTACCTATAAGAGTTAATCATTAAGTCTGCTACGGTGCATTTGACTGAGTCAACGCGTGTCCATATCACATTAAAGTTACAAAATTACTTGGAATATTGTTGAGTGTGGTTACAAAGTGTTTAAGATGGCGACATGTCGAAAACGTTTTACAAATTAATATTAAGTAAGTCTTATAGGAAAATTTTATCAACATAACGATGAACTATTTGGTCTGGTGGTCTCTGAACAGTAATCATCAACATCAATCTCAAGTTTTTTGCAGTTAATTTTCGGGTGAACAGGGCGTCGTGGTGTGTGACTTGTAAGTGCACTGTGCCCCATGCTCAGTAGCTGCACCGTTTCTTTGTACCTCTAAATAATAAAATAGAAAAATAAATGTTAATTTAATACTGAATATGTATCAGCACCACGATATAATCAAGATTGAACATTTTTGTTAGTGAGTCGTAGGTAGCATTAAATATAGATAGAATTGATTACATTCTATGGGGTACCAAAAGTGGGGCCTAATTGGTAAGAATCATAAGCGTAATCAATATTAACAAACATAATATTTTTTGAGTTTTTTTTTTATAATCCACAAATATCAGAGAACAATTTCTTATTGAACCAATCCTTTATTTAAGTAGAATTGTATTGATTGAAAACTATCTTAAAAGAAGGAATATAGTAAAGCATAACTTTACTATGTTTGTGTTGTTTATCGCGAGTTTAACCTTGTAATTATGTACAATTCTTGATTAGCTCTAGATTAAAGCTATCTACCAACACAACATTTAAATAATTAAGTAATAAACACTTTGAAATATAAACATTTTTAATGATTCATATTAGTCCGCATTAACGCAAAGCATTATCTGTATTCATTTAATTCAGTTACAATTAATATTAGAATATTAGATTAGACCAATCAATAAATTTGGTAAATTACAAGCGCAGTCTGAAATCGAAAGCAACGTCCGCTAATTAAGCCGATGGCGCTGAAGCGTCCAGTTTTTCCAACTGGTTCGTAGAGTCTCATGACACTCACGACTGTCAAGGCGCTGCATGACTTGCAATGTATAACTGGAATTAAATCTTTCGGTGCTCGGTCGCAATTAACCTTAATTCGTATTTTATCCAATCTTATTGCGTGCTTACAGCAGTCGGAGTTAACTTCTTCTACTATGGAGATGTAATCTGAAAATCATTATTACAGCAATACGACGTTTATTAGACGCTTTATATGTGTTAAAGAATGCGAGTGAAAATAGAAAATAGTTTAACTTATGGTTATTTCAATTGGTTTAAGTAAGGTAAATGCAGACACCGAGAAGTTATTTATATTAAAATGACTATTAATTTCATTGAAGCAACTACATAAAACACAAAAGGAAAGATGTAATGTGGTTTAATTATAATTATTTGTAAGAGTCTTTAAACTGTACTTAATTTACATATTATGTTTACTTAGAATATTGAGAGTTCAATTTTTTCAAATCAAAACAATTCTGCTTATGTGTAATGTGTCTTATGTGCCTAGTCTTTTTAGACACGCTTTATTGTGACGAAAAATTGGTTTCGTACGCAAATAACGCAAAATTGTTTAAATTCTCTCTAAAATTTGCAGATTATAGAACAAATTCAAAAATTTTTGACGCTACCTATTAACAGTAAGCGCCCTCTTTTGCCCTCTTGCAAAATGTAATCAACCCCATCTACATTTACACTCACTTACGAACCGCTCATAAAAATATTCAAGAAGAAAAAGTTTTATCAACATATTAAATCTTAAACATTTTGTAACCACACTCAACAATACTCTGAGTTATTTCTTTATAAACCGTTTTCGGTTTGTTGTCTTTTTCAGTATCTACTGAACAAATAATTAGTAAGTGCAATAACTTAACATATATTAACGTAACGAATATTAACGTTTATATGTTGCTCATACTGAAGAAGGCAATATGCCGAAAATGTTTTACAAATCAATATTAAGTAAGTGTTATTGTAAAGGTTTTTTAACATTATGAATCTTAAATACCTCCTAACCACATTCAACAATACTCTGAAAAATTATCAATCTTGTTTGATCAATCAGTTTTAAACTGGCATTTATTTTTGTATTCGATTTATTCAGAAGATTTTTTTGTAAGGTTAATAAAACAAAATTTTTTTCTTAAAATTGATTAATGTAAATTATATGATATAGTTGTTTTTTAAAAAGGATTATTAAAGAATTACTGAACAAATTAAACGTTCAGTTCTAATTTCCTTTTTACAAACCAGTTTAAATCGGTGTATTATAAAATCATTAACATTTAATATGCAACAGCTATTATTTGAGTGTGTTGCATGAGATTACCTGGAAACAATTTTCCAATGCCTATCAAATTTATTCCAATAAATTCTATAATCCAAAGCCGAAGAATGGAGAAAGCATAAACTCAGGTATGAAACACCTCCCTACATTGCGTGCTACGCGCACTCGTAAGTAAATATGTAAATGTTATTGCGCAATTGCGCATTCATACTTTTGCTATTACCCACTAGCCTGGCTGGCGAAACGACTACCGCGTTGCGAAATATTTGTTGGGGCAATAAATAATGCGCAAATAAGATTTGGGACATTTCAAATGAGATATGAAAGAGTAGTGCTTATAATTCGCTGTTGAGATAAAAGTCATAAAGTTACGAAATAGAGAATATTTGCAACCCAATTAGTCATTTGTATAATTTGATTGTTGATGGAAAAAAAGTTAATTGGTGAAGAAAAAAATATAAACGTGGATGACTCATTTGAGATTACAACTTAATATTTTTACTTTATTTCAACAAAATTGATTGGTTCTTTATTAAAATTTGTTGCAATTTAAATTGCAAATTATTTATGTATTAATTTTCTAACAATGAAAACTTTTGCAATTGTATGAAGGTTATCCATGTTTGTCTATGTGTCTACTCTTAAATCAATTAAAATATTCTAACTCTATTAACTAAAGCTAGGCTAGGTTTAAGCTAGGATATTAGTAAATAAACTATATATTAATTTGATAAATTTAAACGTTAATTTCAATTACATCTAAATATTCTCCTAACGTGTAGTTTTATTTAATTCAACAAGAAACCGAATAAATTTAGATTGTATTAAAGCTTGCTAAAATATAAATTAATTTGCTATTGCATGAAGGTTATTTATGTTTATCTCTTTGTAATTTTAAATTCATTAATTTTTATTATTCTATTCATTACATCTTATTTATGTGCTATCTATGAAGGCAATTTATAATTTTCAGATTAATTCTAATATTCATTTGTAGAATGCAGTTTAACACGTTCCGGACGGGTAACCTACATTTGTGCCACCTGCTCGCTCAGAGATCTGCGCCGCTCGACGTATTTTCTCTCTCTCCCACAAGACGGCAGGATGGCAACTACAAAGCAGTGCGCGCGCCTTGAGTAAGATGATGCCAACCTGGTAAATCAGTTTATGCTGATTGTTAACAGAAGCAGAGAATTAAATTGAATTGCATTCAACGCATGATACATCTGCGTATTATTGCGTTAAAGCGCAGTTGAATTGTACGTAGTTTGAGGCATTTTACTCAAAGAGAAGTCATTTGTTAAAAATTTTTATCGTAGACGATGTCATTGTTGTAATGTATCACGTATAATTTATCATTTAAAAATTTTACTTCGATTGGAATAAAACTTAGCAAGATATTGATTTTTCATAGAAAACTAAAATAACAAACTTTATATCCCTGTAAATTTGAAACTAATTAAACTATTAAACTAAACTACATCATACCCGGATTCTTTAGACAAACACGTTACGATTTTCCTACAGACTTTGATTTTGAGCTATTTGAGTTTATCTTGAAACTCGGCACTCCCCAGGCGTATTCGTACTGTAGCTGCAGAAAAAAATCGAAAACAGATCAAACCTATCGAAATCTCGCATGTTTACGACTCTTCAACTCACAGTTTCATTCGTCGCAATGCAATAAACTTGCATGTTCTATATGTGGAAGCAAGTGCGTGAATATTATGCACGTAGCCGTGGCGAATAACGAGGCAGTAATGAGCTTACGCACTGCTCGCCCGCTTTATTGCCATTCAGCTCATTTTATATTCGCCTGCGTGCGCGCAGATAAAAAGCCACGCTGATGCCCATATTTATCATTTTCGTGCTTTTGTGCGCATGCATAATGCACAGGTTGGGCAAGAGTAAGCTTGTTTGCATTGCTAAATGTTTTTGTTATTAATTTTATAGGATCATGACAAGGGTCAGTCACATCTCTCTTATATAATGCGCAAAATGTATACGAGCGTAAAAGTAAAAATAACAAGCTCATGCAATTTTTATTATGGCCGTTAATCTTCATTTAATTCAATAAAATATAACGAAAAGAAATAAAACTTGATGATGATGATATGTTGGCATGATTTCGATTTTTAATTGGATGTTTAACTAGAGATGGATTAATGGATACATTAATTAATAAAATTAATTATGAACAAATAAGGAAAAGGTAATGAAAACTAATCTTTCAATAAGGACTTTTCTCACGGCAAAAAATGCCTTCAAAAAACCTTCTTTCAAAAAATATTCCACTATCAGTGTAACTTGTACTTATTTCCAGCATTTAATATTAAGTAAGTCTTATAGTTTCATAATAAATTACAGTTACATATTAACATTACATCAGTTACATAATAAATGTTACAGTTTGTAAGCACACTAAACAAGGCTCAATCAAATTTTCATTACAATAGATTCTAGTGAAGTGAATTAAGTATGGAATCCACTGAATTAATTTAATTAAATGAACTAACAACTAAATACTGTTTAATTTCTGAGACTTTCATTCTTGAATGATTGATAGGATGTAAATACGAAGACCATCACAAAAGTGTCTCGTACTTTTGGCTTTGTGTGTTTAGTTTGACGAGGTTTGGAAACCGGAAAAGCAAGAATTATTAATCGTGATGACTCATGCAGAATAAAGCAAACGTAGCGTGAAATTGGGCAACCACGTCTGAGTCAATTGAAGACTCAAACATTTTGAGCTTTGTCTAAACGAGTTTATGATAATTGATGATTTTATTCTCAGTGATGAAAGTTTTGTGTTTTTTAATATTTGCTTGAAATTAATTGTGGCTTAACACAGGTAACAGGGACAGGTAACCTACAATTGTGCCACCTGCTCGCTTAGAGATCTGCGCCGCTCGACGGATTTTCTCTCTCTCCCACATGACGGCAGGATGGCAACTGCAAAGCAGTGCGCGCGCCTTGAGTAAAATGATGCCATCCTGGTAAATCAGTTTATGTTGCTTGTTTACAAAAGCAGCGATTTAAATGCAATTCCTGCATTCATAAATTGCATTCAACGCATGACACATCCGCGTATTGTTGTAATTGAATTGTATGGTGATATATTATAATTTACAAAATTAAAATTACACAAAAATGTCACAATTAACAGAAGAGTGAAAGAAGAGCATATGGTTTAACAAAACGCGTATTTTCTATTATCACGTCTTCTTAGTGTGATGTAAAGTATGGGTCTAAATTCTAAACTAATTAGGCATGCAAATAAATTCAAATTTCAGAGTTGTATAAAGCGATTGTCATATGAGGAAATTGTAAAGTTTTAAGACTATGCACTTAATTTCGTGCAAAATGATCATATTTATTGCTATTACGATATCAATAATTCCTAAGCGAACTAAATCAACTATAGAGTTTTTTCTGTCGAATGGTGCATACAATATTTACCAGGTAGTTGGGCTAACTTCACCTTACTATTCACATTAATTCAAATTATATCTTTGATATAGATACAAATATTTGTTAAAGTAAAACCAAGTAAGGTACATTTAGTATTTATTAATAAACCTTAATAATATGAACAATAAATGAAAAAAATAATGTCAAAATAATAAAGAATTACTGTTCTAGTTTCCACCAAATTGCTTATTTTATACATTACCGTTTTACATTACAATTAAGTAATGAAATTTACATTCGCCTGACCTCTAAATTAACACAGCACAATGGATAATATATGCCGCTAAATGCAAATAACTAACGACTAATTACTTTCCGCGTGACATATTCTTCACGCCCACTCATAAACGGCAATTTGTTAATAAAATAATGATGAGACATACATTGTTTTAATTCAATATAGGTGGGTAAAGCAAGAAAGGCAATTTCACAAAGAATTGCAAACAATGTTCAGAAAACTAACAACTACTGAGAGAAATTTTTTAAACAAAGAATAGGTAAGTGTCAAAGGCTCAAATGTTGACTACATAATAACTAGAATTTTTTTTTCTTAAATAAAATAAAGTGAATAAAAGTTGGAATATTCGTGGAAGTGAAATGAATTAATATTGTTTAATTGAATTAATACAGAAATAGAAAGATGACCAAAAAAATTTATGTTTTAAGCGTAGTTACAAAATTTAAAAAAATACATTCAGTACAAATTAAAGCAAAGACAATTAAAACTTCTTATATTCTTGTACCTGATTGAACCTAACCTATTCTGTGGTCAATTTGTGGCTGATTTAAGAATTAGAAATAATTTAAAAGTTTTACTATTTTCGTTCCAAGATTAAACAGAAGATTATAATATAAATTGAAAAGTTGTAATTTATTCTTTGATCATATCTGTTTAACGTTGTAGCGTAAAAGTATTTGATTACGTATGCACAACCTTCATTTTCATCATCATAATTTTCTTGTCTTTTGTTAATGTTTTATTATTTAACCTACATCATTTTCTATCTTAAAAGTTCAATTATCTATGTTTTAGAAAAACAAATTGAAAGAAGTAGAAATTTATGAGCAATAGAAACTCAACTTTATTACTGTACAAGTAGTGTATTTGGTTGCATACCTCGATCATGTTTACAAGATGGAATGTACATGAAGGTTTTATGCAAAGCAGGTCTTGTCTCTGACTAAATACATCACAAATTATTCTTTCTACTGATTGGTATTGGTAGTAGCATAATTGATACAATCAAGGTTTTCTAAAATCAATTTTAAAATATAAATTAGTTATTTCCAATTAGTGTAAAATTAAATTACAAAAAAACACAAAAATTTTGAAAATTTGATTTGCATTAATAATATTCTAATTGCCAATTATATCTCATTATAATTTTACTTTAAACCAGTAGAAAAATAATTAATTAATCAAACTCACCTGAATGACATACTCAACAACTCGAATCAAATTTAGTTTCATGACTGATTGAACAAAATTCAAACAAATCTGTTTATTACCCACGTTCATAAGATACCTGTCATTACAAGTTTCTCCTGTATAATAATTGATTAGCTAACCAACACTCTCTGTCATCTGAAACCACGAAAATCTCGCCCGGTTGTGGCAGATCACATCGTTAATTAATCTCCTACTTTAAGCTTACTTGAACACTTGCTCGTATATACAAGACCTAAATGCCAGTGATCATTACCAATGTAAATATGTCAATAATAATGTCATCGATTTATCATTCGCCTCCCGATGGGCATTTATTTTACGCGCAAGCGATAAATCAATGCGGAAAAAATCAATCTGTCTAGCAAAAAGCGTCTGCTTATCGCGTCCATTCCAGAGCAATTCTATCGATGCGAAATCCAAATGGAGTTGCTTGAAATTGAGGCTTTGAGTGGGGGGGGGGCAGTGAGATAGATGGTATGGTAATATTGGAGCTAATGGTTGGATTGAGTTAAGCAGAATTCTTGTGATAGTTTTACAACGTTCAAAAGCGATAGATACACCGAGTGAGGTAATTGCGCTCGTTTGTCGTCTCGCTGATTATTCAAATTGAGTCGCCATTCATTTCAATGACGGCCAACGACGCCGCCTTGATGTCTCGCGATTCCATTTTAATCTTAGCGTACATCATTAACACGTATGTTGTTAACTATATGTAAGGCATATAAAGAGTGATGGAAACACATAGAAACAATTTACACTTCCCTAACTTCAACTTTGTGAACATATATTTGATAACCTCTAATTGTCATTTGTTTCTGTGCTTTTCTGTACAGTTTCAGTGTACACCATGTGTTTCTTCTGTTAGACCTGTGGGTTTTCTTGTTTTTATGGCAAATGACTAACCTCAACACTTTGATAAGATACGACAAGAAGTGATAATATATGATCAGAAAGGTGACATTCTTAAAACCTTCATTTGGAGACACGCGGTAAATTCAAAATGTCATCGCTTGCCGTACCTACCCGACTAATTCTGCATGTGACAGCAAGAATCCTAGCAACGCATGACAATTCAGACTACTCTGTCAATTTCGGGTGGAGATTTTTAACCTGTCACGCCAGGTATATGATAAGCAGTTGCAAAGTGAGCAAAATCTATCAAAATCATTTCTGTATGTGTCTCTCTATGCATAACTTGTGGTCATCAAGTGTTCCTCTCATTCGTATCAAATACTTTTCTTGTTTTCGTAGGACAAGTTGCAGACTCCTTGGCGACGCCGTCGGCCGGTTGGGCGGTGGACTGGATTAGTACCCCGCGGGTGTGGCACTTGACAGGTGCGTCTATCTGCATACATGTGCGAGCCATTCAACCAGGTTATCCAACTATGATCTACGAGCCAGCATGCACCGAATGCAATATGTAACAACACGCACAGCGCTAAAGCCTTCAAAAGCCCAAGGAAAAAAGAAAGCAATTGCACTGCCTACTTGTTTCTTACAACTTGGTGATAAACTAAAGCACGTTAATACTCTACATGCATGCAGCTCATAATATCACACAACTTATAACAAGTTGTACGAGTTTTACAAGTGGTAGTCATGGTTGAAGCTGACCTCTTCGCGTCGACAATTGCACGAGTGAAAATGACTGCACGAATGCAAATTGCTGCACGTTGAAATTGTTAAATGGTAATTTAATTTACTTTGTATTGTAGGGACTGGGCTGGTGGCGATCGGTTTTACTACGATGTTCTCCTACGCACCGGAAATCCCTCCGAGCTCGTGGTGGACTCTAATTTATTATGGTGGATTGATCGTGGCTTTCCAGATTGGTTGGGCTGTTGTACAGATATCACATTTATCGGTTATTACTATTGCGAGAAATAATCAGCGTAGCGCTAATTTAACTTCAATTAGGTGAGACACTTCCATAAAATATAATTTAGATGTAGACATTCTTTATTACATATAAGTGATAAAATTCACTCACAGTAATCAACACTTTACCAATTTGTGTTGAAACCATTCTTTACGTATTTTCTGGGTGCGCCTTTAGTGTTTGGGAACACTAGAAAAGTTACGGTTGTAATATGGAGTAAACGAATTATATAAAAAAAAATATGCTACAATACATTGTAGTGTCTAACCTCAAGTTGTTTCAATTAAATAAATTGCAAAACTTAAGTGACAGAATGAAGTCTTTGTTAATCTAAAGAACGTTTTGATTAATGCTTTACATTCGAAATATTCTTGATATTAATTGTTAATTCAAAACTTACTTTGTCTTATGCATGAGTTATAAGCTTATAACTCTCATAACATTTCTCTAATCAAACAAGTTTCTGTTTATTACCATAACAACAAAAATGCAGAGAAAGAAATCCATTAACTGGTTACTACTCATTGGTAATTTAAGCGAAATTACACCAGCTGATGAAGGAAAAACTCTAATTGCGGTTTAATTACGTGGTAAATGTTTTGAAGTATTTATGCAACTTGTTTAACTTTGATATTCTTTGAAGTATTTTTAGCAAAACCAAGCTGAATTTGATGTTGCACAATACTTTCTTTTACCTTCCTAATGCAATATAAATGATTACACCAAACTACACTGATATTACCATGCAATTCATCAAACATTAGAAGGTACATCGCAAACACTACAATAAGAGATAGCCGAAGATAATGATAAATTGCAACGCCAACAACTATCAACCATGCACATAACTAACATCGCGTTAAATGTTTTTTGCCACATTAGACTTTTACCAGATTGCTAAGAAAATGTCTATCTGATGAGGGTCCCTTAGGGAACGCGGATATTGATGATACCTACGATGAAACTTCCTCATTCACATGAACATTCCTATTCTCATATTCCTAATTCTATTTACAAACAGTATGAGCTCAGTTTTAGGTTTCATAACAAGTAGGAACGATGGTGAAAATCCATGCAACTTTACGATTTTATTAACCCGCATTCTGCACTTACATGTCGCGCACAAAAACAACTGAGGCGAATTATATAATGTGCCACGTACTCGACGGTGTAGGCAATGTCATCAAGACAATTTTCTCTTTTTCTTTAGAATTATCTAATTATCATGATGATTGTCACATTGTAGAAGTGATGATGAGATTAAAGACAAAGTTTTGACATGTGCAATCCATTTAACACAACCAAAATATATAATAAGTTATGTTGATAAATTTTCACTACACCACTTACTAATATTTTCTTATTATAACGTTATCGGCATGTTGCCTTCAGCAGTATCAATTCAGTAACCACACTCAACAATATTCGGATAAACTTCAATAATAAAACTGCAATATGTTACGAATGCTTAAATTACTCTTTAAGGTATACTGCATCTGTATGCTGTAATCTCTTTGTCTACATGATAACCTGGGCTATTTTGCGCAACGGTTCAAGTTCATTGGTGACTCAATTGGGCCCGGCTGATTTCAACAAGTTCAAGGTACGACCGTTTAAACAAAACCTTCCTTCTTCTCAGCAACTAACCATACAAATCGCGTTGCAATTTGAAAGTACAATACGGTATAAACATCGTATAAATCGCAATCAAACTATGTTGTTACCGTCCACGCACAGCAACAACTTAGTGCGTTCATTCATTGCAATGCAGAGCCTGCTTTATCTCCTTCCAGCACCTCACTATCTCCTCGACCCCATCTGGCCAATTGCAAATGAATAAACTCCGAGGTTTCAGGAAATTGTCCTAATTATTACCAGCGTGGGTATTGTCAGCTCGCTGATATTCTACGGTGGCATCAATGACGCAGCAAGCAACACTGCTCGACACCGGATAGTGGAGGCGGATACTGCTGATGATGCATGCAGAAAACCACTATTGGCATCACATGAAACATGTGCTAATGGCGAATCAAACGGAAGGAGTTTTCTCAAATCAATGGTTACTTATCAAGTATCTATTATGTATGTAATTATTAGTAATACAATGTATGAAAGCAATTTTATCTTTTCACGTATTATCTTCCAGGTACATGTCTTCACGTCTGTATACTATCCTTAACCTCATTTACATGCCGCTGTACCTTGAGGAGCGTCTAGGCGGAGACAGACAAGCTGATGTGGAATCAAATTCTATCCGTAGTGCCATCGCCAGTGTACCTCTGATGTGTTTCATTGCATCCTTTCTTACCTCGCTTGTTATCAACAATCGCACGGTGGCCATCGGGGACAAGGTGCTAATTGTACTAATTAGAAATTTAAGTCATACGTGAATGGATTGCTGATTGTAAGCAGCAGTTGCTGTGAGTTTAATGTGTTTAACTAGTGCCTATGTTTGTTTACAGGTTGTGTTTGCGATTGGCAGCTGTATCTCGCTGATTGGATGCATTTGGATGGCGGCAGGTATTCCGGATGGTGACACATCGGATGTCTATGAAATGGCTGTTATTATTGGTAAGACAATTTATACAAAACTTTTGCTTTCTTTGTAATAGAAGAGACAGGGTCATCGACTTTGTTCTATCCCTCAGCCTGAAAGCTTTTCCACATTGGAAGGTTTAGAAAGGGCTTATCTGCTAGATCAGAGTATATGTGCAGTTCTACATGCAGGTTGCTAATTTCTGATAATTTATTATCATCATCAATCTTAATATTTTTGTACTTAATTTTCGGGTGTAGGACGTCGTGGTGCGTGACTCGTTTAAGAGCGTACTGCAACCACGTCGGTCATAGAGTATCTGCACCGTTCTCCTGTTCTCAGCTTAGTTTTAAATTACTTGCTGCCGCGGTTGCTAATTCATTATAACAATTGGAAACCAGTGTTTTCACAAATAAATATATACTTTGAGAACACCGGAATCGTAACATCCTATAACACAATACTGAATGCTATTATAAGAGAGGGCATCACTTGATGTTTATAGATATTTAGGTAGAAATTAACACAAAGTGCATAAAACATAGAGGCCAATAGTCCAACAAAAACGCTTTTATCGTAGAAATCGTAGGGCTTTGTACAATATTTAGCCTCCTAGAAAACCCACTTTGCCGATTGCTTATCTTTGAATAAACATTTTCTCACCTACATTGAACAGGACTTCATTATCTTTAAGAATATGCAATAAATGAGCTCACTTGCTGAATTCACTTGCTTCGTCTAATTCTACCTAAAATTGCAATATCGTGACTTACCCTATGTATCTTGGCATCTTCAGAATGAGGAACAACATCTTTTATTGTGTAATTTATAGACTCATCGAACTTACTAGTCATTCCAAACTGTAAATCAATGTTGCTTTATGGCTTTTCTAAGCAATGCCTAGCGGTATGGATCCATTTGTTCGGTGATGGAACCGCCCAATAGTGTTGTAATTTTTTTAAACTTTTGTGATAGCGGTGGTTGCTGCACAAACCATATTGCTAGTTATGTTTCTAACCTGAACTTATCCATTTGGGCGCTAAAATGACACATTATAAACAGAAATAAAATTTTTGCAATTGTTTGAAAACCTAGTTCTTGAGTAGAGATTCTATCTATAAAAATTTACTTCTACATAAATGTAGTTTCTCGTTAAGAAACAAACAGCTACTCACGTTGTTAATGCAAATCAGTATTTTCATAAATAAATTGTAGGAAAGTAGACCATTAAGAATTGTCACTTGGTATAAAGGTGACTTGGTATAAATCATGCTAGCCAACAGAAATAGGTACTAATGGCTTTCGTGCAACTATTATCATACCGGTCCCATCTTTGAATCAACATTTTCTCAACAATAAACAGGATTTTATTATTTTTAGAAGGCGAATTAAATATGTTTATTAAATTTAATATAGTAGGTTGGCTGGGCCGTATATAGGATAAAGGATAGATTGAACTTGTAATACATTAAACGTCAAGAATTGATTTGCCACACATGTGGTAATTTTTTAATACCTGTCATGGAATTACAGTGATGTTAGTGTTTTTACCACCTAACATTAGTAAACGCTTACTTTTCGCTTACCACCACAAGTACCAAAGATAAAAAGTTTGATAGCACTTATTTCACACATGACAAAAATCCATTATCAGTTATATGAAATTTTAAAACAAAACCAAAGGCAAGTAAATCATTAGAACAAAAGTGTTTTACTGTGCGATTTTATTTTCCAAAGTTAACATGTACATTGTTCATGCACTGTGTTTCTATCGTCAACAATTCAAGGATATATACATTGTTTAAATACAAGTTTCTTGAGTATAATCTCTATTTTACGGTTAAATTTTTAATATACATAAACATATCATTTCAATGAAAAATATATGATATCTCCACTTTACATTGAGATATTGCTTATCTTCAGGGCCTCCTGAGGCTGTATGTAGTTAGAATGTTATCACATAACATTGTTTCTAAATCATATGCTAACACTAAGAGGAGATTTTAAAATAAATTGATTCGAATAAAGAGTAATTAAAATTTTATAAATTTTACCTAAAATATTAACATTTTAAACATTTTTTAATAATATGATAAAGCAACCGAAGTCTTTAGTTTTTTTATTCCGTTGGTTAATTTGTAAATCAGTATTTTCATAAATAAAATTCCTGAAATTGTTTACATTGGTGAAAATCCTGGGATATTTAGGGTTAGCACCATAGCATGTGTCTGGAAAGGATTTAGGCTAACTAAGACAAATCATAGTTGCCGATGGCCCAACAAAGAAACTGTCAACGAGATTATAGGGTTTGGCACAATCCTCCAGCTTCCATAGCGGCATTATAATTGCCATAAGATGGTCCGCGGATGTACCGCCATTCGGCAAGACTTCATCATTTTTGGGAAGGCGAATTGGCTGAGCTTGCTCTATGAATTCAATCGGTTCATTTAATTCTATAATA
Source organism: Diploeciton nevermanni (assembly GCA_027575565.1). NCBI lineage: Eukaryota > Metazoa > Arthropoda > Insecta > Coleoptera > Staphylinidae > Diploeciton > Diploeciton nevermanni. The sequence continues at coordinate 4,668,699 of JAODIE010000004.1, read as the reverse complement.
GTTATATTATAATTAATGTGATCGGAAGTTGATTCGTATTTTGGGTGGCGCATAGATTGTTTGGTTGTGTGTTTCACATCACCCATCTACCTCTTAGTCATTCCAACGACAACAAAGTTATTATTGTTGCTATGTTGAGTTTCCATGTAATGTCCAGCGGTGAGAACCCATTTGGCACCAATACCTCCGCAGTAGTGATGAAGATCGACCGTTTCCAAAGATACTTGCCATGGAACTTTTGTGATATCAATCGTACTTCCGCCAATAATTCTATTAGATATTCCTGCTAATTAGAATAAAAACACTAAAATCAAAATTAAAAAAAAAAACAATAGGAGATTGGAAAATTTTAAAAAACCTGTTTTCTTAGAAAATTGTGATTGATCGAATGCAGTTAATGCCATCTCAATCGGACAATTTTCTGTTCCACAGTGCTAGCAAAACAACTACAGAAGTCGTTATAAACATAATTGCCTCGAGAAGTTAAGACAGAATACACATAGTTATATCCAACCTTGTAAAAAACATGTGAAATTCATTTCTAAAACAGTTTTTATATTCTTAAGATAACTTGTTCATTGTTTGCGCATCATCAATCTGGAACAATATCTTGTATTTCTATCGCGGTTGGAAGCTAGTCGAATATCAGAGTGACAAAATGGGCAAATAATTTTAAAATTTCAAATTTATTGTTTATTTATCTTGAATAGAACGCCAAAATAATTGATTTAGAATAAATACCTTATTTGAAAACATATTTCTTGGCTAGAAATTTTTCTAACAGCATATTACGGCTTTTTTCCTTCCTCAAGACAGGATTGTTTCAATTGAGATACAAAGATTGTTACAAATTAGATTAATTTTGTATTATTATATGCAAGATTACTTCAGTGAAGAATCAGAATCTTGGTAAAACAAACTGGACCTTCTAAATCTTGGAGTTGCTGACTATAGGAGAATTTAAATGATCATGATAATTTTGATTGCATCATAAATCGTCATTTTCGTAAATAAAATTTCTTATATTATTCACGTAATCGCTTCGGCAATCCCTTGGCAACTGGCGCTGGTCAGTGAGTCGCGAGTTCGATCTCCGCTATCAATTCCGTTCTTTGCAGCATTGTATTTCAAAACTAAGCTAGGAGTCTGCTTCCCGCCGAACAAAAAACAGTGCAGCTATTGAGCGGGCAGTGGTGGGAGGTCAAGTACGATATCGGTCTATGACCGATGTAATTGCAGTAAGATCACAAGTCACGCACCACAACGAAAATGCAACCAAAAATTTAGTACAAAAAGGTTGAGATTGATGATGATGATAATATTTACGTTTTTGGAATTAACACACCCCCATTGCTTGGAGACAAAGCCACTACAAATGTCTGGCTATCAAGTTTGTCAGCATAAGAGTATATCATAGCTGCCAGGGCTTTTCATCGAAAAAGCAATGCGGTGAGCAGGTGACTGAAACTCTAAAACTACTGTTATACCGATCAGAACAACGAATTAAATGAGTTTGTTCGTTGAATTCAAAAATATCTATATAGTAGGTTGGCAGGATCGTCATAACATTCAGACTGCTTCATTGCTTCACGTATTTGGATTTAGGATCTATGCAATATGCAATGGCAAAAATGGATGACACGTGTTGAGCCATGGGCTTTTGGTGATGTTAAAATTAGTAGGTGAAGAAAAATAAAGAGAAATTTAAGTAATTGTATTCTCTTTTGGATACAAATGATTTCTATATCTTAACATCATATTATCAACTTATAAATATGATTGCTAATTAATTAGGTACATAATTAGCAATTCAATTATAAAAGTTCTAGGTTAAAATGTAGTTCATTCTTTACCTGTTCATAAATGTCTCTTTTCCATGAATTATATTATATTTTGCTATAGTTTATTTAAAACATTCAAATTTTAAACATGTTCTCGACAATATTGTAAAGCGATCAATGCAATTGATTTTTATTTTACATCGCCAAAGTCTATCGGGATTACCGTATATTACCGGAAATACCGGAATTATAACACCGCATTATACATGACACAATGCGCCATCTGAATCACAATGGCCCAACCAAAAAAACTTATCAAAGTCATCATAAAGGTTGATATAAGCTACTCTAAGAATTAATTTCTTACGCACCAACCTCGAATCAACATTAGCACCTCAGTAACCATTAGTACCTCGTAATAAATTTATTGGTAATGGAGCAATTGAAACCGTTTCATAAATATAAACAGTTTTATCCATTATAATTCTAGTTGTTCCAACTTTGATATTTTTAATCTTTTTATAGGAGCTGGGAGTTCTGGAACAATGATAACGAGTCTCTGTCTTACAGCAACATTTGTTAATACTAATGGATTTAAAGCCGGATCAGTCTATAGCACTGTTACCTTTACGGATAAATTGGTATCAGGAGTAGTTGTGCTTTTAATTCAACATATGTACGTATTGTTTCTTACTATCAACATTCGCGAAAAATATTGGCTTATGTTATTTTCTTTGCAGGGAATGTGAAGATCGAACTTTGTGTCCCAATTTTTACCAAAATATCCTGGCGTATGCGAGTGGAGCCTGCGTCGTGTTGGGATTGTTTGCATTAGGGACGCTACAATGTTACAATCCAAGAATGAGATACTAGTTTATATCCTCGTATAGATTATGCTATAATTTTATAAAAAAAAAAACTATTATTGCTTTGTAATATATGTTAACAATTATATTATGCTTCTATCTAAATTACATCATTCCTAAAACAATTACACAAAACTTTAAAATATTACGAAACAATGTTCTCTCGTAGGCACGCACTACACAATTATATTTTGACATTTCAATTCTAAGCAGGTGAAGTTGGGTTTTTGAATAAAAGATTTTAAATGTTGCTTTCTGCTGATAAATGAAGAGGTCTTGACCGTAGCAATGATAACGAGGTGCATATTCCGAGTCTTCGGGTTAAAATCCTGCTAAAGGTACCTCTAATATAATATATACATCCACAGAATTCCAATAATTACTAATAACCCTTGTAGTCGCTGTAGTATAATGGAGTAAAGGTCAAGTACAGTGTCGATATCCGGTATAGATGCAGTACGCTTTAAGAATAAATAAATAATTACATGGTTAAATAGTCAAAAGTCAGTCATAATTAAAAAGTCAATACAACGCACGATAAGAAATGAGCTCTACCGCAAACACTATTAAACCTAAATTAGATAATACCAGGGCTTCTGGTAAAGCTCTTCTACTAGTATTATACGAATACAATTAAATTAATAAAAAATACTGTAACACGATTAGTGTTTCATTTATTTTAAAAATATTGCGAAAATTATTGCTAACAGGAAACCTATTACTGAGAAAATAAGCAGCAAATACCTTATTTTATAGACCAAAGAGTATCGTCCAGTATTACTTAATTATATCTGTCTCAATAAAAATTACCTCCTAAACAACAAAAATTTATATTCTTGCGGAAATTGTCTGCAGCAAAAAATTCATAAAGCAAGATAGCTCACATCAATCTTATTTCTCTTTGTAAGAGTTGTGTTGAAAAATTGACTACAACAAAAAATCTTATTACATAATTAACGAGTTGACCTAACCTAACCTACCACCTAAGGAGGTGGTACTTTATTAGTTTTATTTCGATTGAAAATTTCAAAAAATGCTTGTCCAAGTTAACCAATTTTTGACTTTTTGGTAAAAATGTGTTTAAAACAGTGTTCTAGAAAAAAAACTGTTAGGGATAGACAAACGATAGCTTTCTCAGTTTGTACCCAAAAAGTTGTTCTATTATATATTTAATTAAAAGTGCCTCAAAATTGAGATCAAAAATGGCCTATTTTTTGTAACTAAATATAAATATAATTGATCATAAACCTGGTAATAAATTTTTCTATTTAGAAGTTACTTTGTTGAATAATTTGTTTTGTATCTAATATTTAAAATGCCGAAGTTAATTAATACGTTCAATATTACACGTAATTCTTTGACTTAGTACCATGATTACAGAATATATTAAGAGGCTTCTGATTCTTGTTCTGTCACGGCCTAAAATAGAACTAAATAAAATACCTCCTTATATTTTTTGAGTTCCTGGTACAAAGTACAAAAATTAACAAACATAATTATAACTTTACGAACATTTCTTTCCAAGATCACAGGTCATCAGGCTCACACTTAAAGGTACAAAAATCTACAACAATATTCATGATAAAGTTTGGAATTATAAAATGTTTTTCAATTTTGTTGCACTCAACTTTGAAATCATTCTCAACACTACAAAGTTATACCAAAATAAACTTAGACAATTAAATTTCAACGCAATTTCATCTTTTATGTGCATTTTTAATTGAGTCGGGTAAAATTAATTACTATACGCCGATAGATCAACACTTTACTGAGTCACTTTTGGTTTGTTTGCTATGTCTTATGTTTTGTATGACTTAGAAGTAATTTTCTAATGCAATTTTTCAAGAAGGCAAAACTTGATTATTTTTGACTCTCACTTTAAACTTTTTATAAATGATCTAAACATGGTTAACTGAAATCAATTGATAGCTATCTGATATTTTCTCTGATAGGATAGGATATTTCTGATAGGTTTTCTTTTAAGGCTCATTTTGCCTTAGAGTTTAAAATATGTCAAAAATTCGTAAGTTTAATAATTATATGAAATATGGAATAATACATTAGCTATAAAATAAAGTACCTAACATTTATTCAACACTAATAGTTTTTTTTTTTTGTTTAAGCCGATTTTCCAATCTGCGTTTGTAAATCTTATAAAATGATTCATTTTGCAATAAATTATACAGCATTTCTCAATCGAAATTTTATGTCAGTCAACTAACTGTTTTATGTAGATACAAATAACTATTTGTGATAGAATTTTTTCTTATATTTAGATTGTTTTCAACACACTGAAACTATGGCCTACTTTCACTATCAATTGAGCAATATATTGACTCGCAAGAAATACGGAGGATTATGTGATCCTGGCACTTTAAAAACACGTATTTTGTTTGTGTAATAAAGCCAATATGAGGTGCAATAGACATCTACCGAGTAAAAGTAAAAACATGCTCATTGTTTCTATAATTTTGTAAATTCTTACTTTGAAAATCTTTAACTCTGCTACTTGAAAAAGTAATTTACCGTTATTGGCAAGAGATGTCACAAACCATTAATCCTACATTACATCAACATTAATAACTTTTTATTTATTGCTCTAAATAATTGAAATTTGTGTAATTTTTTTTAATTAAATAAAAAACTGTTAATTCTGACTAAACATCTTTAATTTTCTTTCAAATTTATTCAAAACTCTTGTATTTTCGTGTACAGCGTCAATAACTTCTGTGGTATAAGTAGGCACTACTTTTACTTTCTAACTTAAATCATTTCAAGGGGATCCTGACAGCCGCTGAATTCTCATGACAACTCATCACGCGGCGAGTGTTCCTAACTTTTAATAACATTCGAACAATCAAACTTAGCTAAAAGTTTAAGTTCCAGAAACCTACACACTTCAGGTATTACATTTCAATTCAATAGATTTTACATCTAAAACTATAGAAAAGTAAAATTTTTAAATTCAACAGCTGTTGGTCAATATAAAACTTAAGTTGTAATAATAGGCACAATTAACAATATTTTCAGCATATTATGGATGATAGTCGTCTCGAAGCAATCATGGAGAAAATGAAGCAAATTGATGAGAGTTTTAGTGCAATGGATCCTACAACTCTTAAAGCAACACCCAATCGAGCTGAGTTGAAGCCTATGTCAGATATAGTAGTGGATTCAAATCCATACAGTAGGTTGATGGCGCTTAAACGTATGGGAATCGTAGATAATTACGAGAAGATTCGCGACTATTCAGTAGCAGTTGTTGGTGTTGGAGGCGTTGGCAGTGTCACTGCAGAGATGTTAACTCGCTGTGGAATTGGCAAGCTGATATTATTTGACTATGATACTGTTGAGTTGGCTAATATGAATAGATTATTCTATCAACCACATCAAGCTGGAATGACTAAGGTACAAGCAGCTTCATTATCATTAAATCACATCAATCCAGATGTAATAATTGAGGCACACAATTATAACATTACATTGTTAGACAATTATGACCATTTCTGCAAGCAACTAACGTAAGTTTTCTTGGTATATAAACTAGGTAGATGATTAATATCATGTTTCAAATTTTAGTGAAGGTGGAATTAATGGCAAACCCATTGACTTAGTCCTTTGCTGTGTAGACAACTATGAAGCTCGACTTGCAGTCAACACAGCCTGCAATGAACACGATCTCACATGGTTTGAATCCGGCGTAGCGGAAAACGCCGTCTCCGGACACATCCAATATGTGTGTCCTGGCGAAACCGCATGTTTTGCCTGCGTTCCACCTTTAGTAGTCGCTTCCGAAATTGACGAGCGCACTTTAAAACGAGAAGGAGTTTGTGCTGCCAGTCTTCCAACAACAATGGGTATCGTAGCCGGACTCCTGGTCCAGAACGCATTAAAATATCTACTTAAATTCGGGACGGTCTCTCATTATTTAGGCTACTCAGCGTTAACAGACTTCTTCCCGACGATGGAACTCAAACCTAATGCGACCTGCGGTGACAGCCATTGTGTAAGACAGCAAAAACTGAAAGCTGCGAAAGTTAAAGCTAAGGAAGTCGTGAAAGAAGTTGAAGAAGCCCCAGTGCATGAAGATAATGAGTGGGGAATCAGTTTAGTCGATGAAAGTGTCACGAAGGAAGAGAAGTTAGATGTGGCTGCTGGTATTTCATACGCGTATAATGTAGATTCAACGACAGATTCCTCTCAGGGAGTTGGTGGTGGAGATGGTCGAGATGAAGAGGCAGCTGAATCTTTAGAAGAGTTGATGGCGAAAATGAAGAGCATTTAACACTTGACACAATTCCATTATAAAGTATTCAAATTCTTATGATAAAATAATTTGATATATTATTTCAGCTTCACACATGATATTTTAAATATAATTTAATATTATATGGAACGCTCACTCCGTTTCCTTCGTTGCTTATCTTTACAAGTCTAACTTTAATGGTGTCATACATTTGTTACCTTAATATTCTTCCATGTTTGAATAACTGTGGTTTGAAACAAACTCTTGGATTTTATAAATACATGTTTTTATGAAACTGTTTAAACTTTGGCTTATGTGTGAATATCAAACACTAGTATTTAAAACAATCATATTGTGGAAAGGACTCTAACTTGCTCTTTAAAGAAAGATTGTTTAAATTCGTTGTTTAACTGTTTATAATAGAATTGAGTTTATTATTGAGTGACCAATCATTCAATTTGAGGTTGGCAGTGCAAATCAAATACAAAATGTAGTTTTCATCCTATTACAAGCTGCATGTTTATAATAAATTAGATTTATAACTTAATAAACTGGTTTACTCATAGCATTATAGTATGAGTATTTTATAAATAAATATTCAATGCAACTTTGTTAAATCATCTACTTACTAGAGTCCTTTAAAAATCATGACTTCATAAACATGCTTCAATTAAAACTGCTTCATCAATCCACACTTACAAATCAATAAGATTATCAACAGGTACATTTGATGGTACCTGCTTTGGCTGATTATTCATAAAGTGATCCTCAAAGCCCCTTGTCCTACTTGAACTTTCACTGGTGGTTAGTGTAGATTGACTATAAAATATTGACTTACTTATCTTCTCAGTTATCACAGCTACATTGTTGTCATTTTGCTCAAAATTAAAGAAAGTACTCTTCATATGCTGCCCAGAATTCTGATGCTTTTTCCTAGGTTCAGCCAGTGGTTGAACAAACTCATTCCTTTGTTTTGTTTGTTGTTGATACTGCTGCCAAAATGGACTACTCCACTCAGTACCTTTAAGCTTAGCCAGCTTGCACTGTAACACTTCATGTTGTGATTTCCAATAGGTGTATGATGCTACTTTAAGAGCAGCCACCCACTTGTTGAGATCCTCCTGACATCGACAAGCAAATATATGTTTGCCATCATTGGATGTGAGTGAAAAAGTGAATGCAGTAGGACCTGCTTCATATGCAACTTCCATTTGTTCAAGGATGAAGGCACCCAGCGGTTCATCAAGATCGGTGGGTCTGTAGTAGAATAGGAAGTTTTGTACCAGTTTAAAAACGCGGTCTTTGTAGCTAGATTGTTGATACCAATCGGACCAGTCGTTGCCGATGGGTTTCATGTGTTGTAATGTGCCTTGGACGGTCGCGCGTTTGGATGCTATCTGCTTGAGTTCCTTCTCGTTGAATCGCATTGTTGATTGATTAAGTTAGCGATCTTAATGAGTAAACAATCATAAACAGTTGTTTACATGAGTGCGCAATATGAGGAACTTTGCGATAAACTGAAAACAGGACAAGGCTGCGTTGCGCGATGTAAAAATTCGACTGACGTCAATCCTAACCTGGGAATCATCTAAGAATTGCAAATTATTTGAATTTGGATGGTAAGATAATCCGGTAATTTCCAAAACTTGTCATGTTATCATAGATTAAAAATAAACATAAATAATTTATAATCCTATTTATGACAATAAAATACTTCTATCACGAAATTCCCCAAAGTCTATAAAAATATATTAAAAAATCGAATAATTCCGTATCAATGCAATAATTTACAATTAGATACGTTTGCAAAATAAACTGAATGAACTATTTGTTAATTAACTTATTTGACATTTATATACCATGCATAATAAATTAATTAATTACTAACTTTAATCTTTTGTTAGCCATTTTAGTTTTCAATCCTTTAGGTTGGTCACCATGGAAAGTTTGTTTTTATGACCGCGTTGTTTTGTATTCTCCATCTTATCATTGGATTTTAAAGTGTACATTTGCGTCTTCACACTGCTTAATACTTTTACCTTTCAGTCAACGTAATAATTGATTTTAAAATCATGTCTGTCCAAATTTGGTTACATTGCAACAAATGTTTCCTTCGTCCTGATGGAGGAAGCAATAAATTCTTCCTTGCGAACTGCAAACATATTTTGTGCCGCAACTGTGCTCAACTAACTGGTATGTACTTTCATACACATTCTAACTATTTATTAATTAAGCACCGATTAATTCACCAAACATAATTAGTCACTTTCTTAAATTTTCAGCGGAAAATAACCGCTGCGTTCAATGCAACTCTGAAGTCTCCATGATTCCTCTTAATAACGACATTCCATCAAACATCCGTCCATTTTTCTCGCCTATTGCTGAGATGTTGGATGAAGCTAACAGGGTAACATTGGATTTACATTGATAAACTATGGATTACAGTAATGGAAGTCAATTTAGGTTATGTAATAAATCATTGTCATTTCAGGTGTTGAAATACCAAACTGACCAACGAATAATCTTGGAAAAGTTGATTACCAACCGTTATAACACTTTAAAAGTGGAATATAATAAAATGTTGAGTGCTTACAAGGAAGAAAAGAATAAATGCCAGGCTTTGAAGCAAGTTATTGCATCAGTAAGTGAAATTAGTTTAATCCCCTAAGAAAACAAAGAAATATCTATAAATATTTATAGATGCAGTATGATTCTAGCAGATACAGAGCTCCTTCTGTTGCTGCAACCAGCACACACTTCTCGGATATCTCTGTGAACTCAAATCCAGATCAGGTATTAATTATAATTAATAACAATTATTATCAGAGTTGCGCTATAATGTTGTTTATATATTTAGGTTAGTGAAAACACCTTCCAGGGTTTTCGAGGAAATTGTACAACTGATGACGAGAACAACACATCTGGAAATTTAAACTTTTCACAATTATTTCTTAGATAAACTTTAGTCTTCTAGTATAAGGTAAATGAAAGATCTTGTTTAAGTAGACACGGATCATATCTGGTTAGTTCACTTCTCTGAAAATTGGAATTAATTAATCTCTTAAATTTAGATCAATATCAAAATATCTCAGTTTGAAGAATAATTCTTGTTTTTGCAATTTACGATTCACTGTTTATTAGTTATTAAAAAAAAACACTTAGTACATAAGATTAAATCATCTTTAAAGTGTAGTATGCGACCCCAAGCTTATTTACATTGGACTAGAAATGATTTGCGCTCAAAATACAAAGTCACAATTAGAATATTACAGCTCACAGAACGAGAACGCGGCTACCTCTAGACTCGCTGCGTGGTATGTACAAAAGTATTCGCAAGCAATTATATTACACTCCAATTAAGTAGCAAAACATACACAAATTACAAGAATTGGAAAATTCTCGTCACAAACTTGCTCTCACTATCCACACCCTCCTAGTCTGCTCGTCCGCCCGCTTCGAAACACATTCAAATGCAGAAGAGAGCAAAATCTTTGAATGCTTGAAATTTACACAGATCTGCGAGTTTCCTTTCGCCTAACGGATAATTATTACAATGTTAATACTAGAAAAATAAGTGTGAATAACAAAATCATTTCGCGTACATAGTACTCCTTTCAAATTGCACTTCCCAAAGAGATGCTCCCCCAATGAAAGACTCAACCGCTATTATAATTAACGTTGACGAATGAGTAAATTATTGTGTTGGAAGAGATCACTTAAGACATCGTGCTTGTTCCATCGTTAAATTTGTTCGAGTTTCCTTTCGGTCGAGTTTCCTCCTTCGTTCCAAACACTTGAAACAGCCTTAGTTAAATATTTGGTAACACTTATGAATGGTGAAATTTTTGGTTAGATATTTTCCTCATAAACGCTTCCCCGAAACAACATCTTTAAGTAGATATTTGGTAAATATTATATTAACGCCGACATCGCGTTCACCGATTACCACCCCGCATTCTCATCTCCACTCAGTGCATTTGTTTATTTTAATATATTATGTTTCGTTTCCTTTGTTTTGTAATATACCATTTTCATTAAATATGTATGTATCAATTTGAACACTTACTATGTTTGACGGTTTGGCAGTTTAACAAACGAAATAAATTATTTACTTGATTTATAATGCGTACTCGCAATGACTGAGAATTATGTTTCACACCTCGGTGGACTTTGCAACCGGAGTGGTACCAGCGGTACTTCCAACAATGGCGACTGTGGCGTTGGGCACACTGCCGAGAGACGCCTGTTTCTTATTAAACAAGCCGCCGAGGAAGGAATGCTGGTAGTAAACAGACTTCGGGGGTACTTTTCCCGCACCACCTCCGGCTGCCATTTTGTCCGATCGGGAGCAGGTGCTCGCCGAGGTGGACTGGAAGGAGACGGACATGCCACTGTCCAGAGAGCCTACACTTCCGCGACGTTGCGCCTTCTCGCCTGTAACTGAACTAACGACAGTAAAATGAGAATCATAAAAATATTGTTGAGATGATGATGAAGTATACTTACACTGTTCATGGATGTCAAGGAGGGAATTGCTCAGTGCTGATCGTTTGATCTGTTGATCATGAACCACGTCCTCAGTTGGGTTCTCATTTGGGCCTGTGCCAGGTGTGGCAGCGCATGGGCATTGGCAGGGACAAACTTCAACATCAGCCACACCACTATCACGATTTTCAGCCCCTGAAAAAAGTACTTTATCATAAGATACAATAAATCAAACAGTGGATGCGATGTTTCTCAACTTACCGGATCTATTTCCACCTCGACTAGACTTCTGTCTCTCCAACTCGGCTTCAATGCGCAGATTCTCCATCTCATCCATTTCACTAATAGATTCTTTCAGATCTTCTGCAAACTTGCATCTATCGTGTTCGTTGCGAGCGTTGAATGTGACCAAAGCCTTTCCATCAACTCGTTGTGATAGACGAATACCAAAGGAATAATCTAAAAATAGGCAAAAAATAAATTATATTATACCCAACAAAATAACAAATCTATATTCCGAGATACTTACGTTGCTTTTCAAATAAAGTAACAGTCATCCCAGCCAATGGGTAACTATTACGAAAAGTGTATGTTACAGAAGACTTCTTCTTACTGAGTATCTTGGTAATTACAAGCAGGTCGTTGAAGAGGAACACCTCGCGTTGATGTACACCTGGTCTCTCCTTTTTGTTCGTATCTGGGATCTCATATAACCGACAATAACACACAAGTCGTCTGTGAGGAAGCGCCATATTAGGCTTTTTACCCACAATAGTGGCTTGCACTTTCATAACCTGCGTAACGTGGTCAGAGCCGGGTTTAAATTCATTGGCTTTCACCCTCTCGTAGATACCATTCAACATATCGCTATCAATATCACCACAATCATCAATTCCTCGCAGGTTCTTGATGAAGTCCTCAACGCGCATGCGTCGTTCCGGTTTAATGCTAGGAGTGTGCAGATCAGTGTTGAGCATTATTATTGCAAATGCCAATACAAATATCTAAAAACAATAAAATTACAAATTGCTGGTAAATTAATTATTCATTATTGTTGAAGAACGTGAAAGAATGTAGCTTCTTACCGTATCTGGAGATCGTAATCTCGCAACAATGTCCACATTGCACTGACAAAACCTTTGTGAGAAGACCTCCATCAGTCGTTCAATCTTTTGGGCCTCTCCTGGCATCCGGAAGTGTTGTTGGAACTTCCTCAATGCAACATCAACCTGCATACCAGCCAAATCCAGCTCCATGGCGAAGTTTTCCAACACAGCCATACAGAATGGGCTTTGGAGGTTTCCCAGATACTCTCCAATCATCTGTTTACTTAATCCTTTCCTTGTGATCAGGAAACGAGCCACTCCCGAAGGTGTATTCTCCAAGAACCCACGTCTAATAAGATAGGCAATACCACGATCTGGTTTCTTGTTGAACAAGTTCAGGCCAACTCTGTACTGCCTCTTCCGCACAGTCTCAGAAATTTTGTACGTAGCCGTTGGAGGTTGCGGTTGTTCCTGTCTATCCAAAACATATGTAGACGTACTAGAACTGGAGATGTTGCCAAGACTGGTTTCCAATGCCTGCTCGGCATACTCTTGATGATGACCTCCTTTCCTCTTCCACACTGGTGAACCAGGGTAGTCCCCATGCATGCGCTCAGTGGAGATACTGCTGTCACTCCCAGATGACTGCACACTGGAGAGTGATCCATTCTCGGTACTCTTCGACAGTCCATTGGAACGTAGATGACGTGGATCTGAAGGTCTTGTGTTAATGCTAGATGTACGCTTGGGGACCTCCGGTGGGACTTTGCGACTGCCAATGCTGCTATTCAACGAGGATCGTGACGAGCGATGATATCCATTATTGTGTCCGCCAACGCCGCCACCGGGTGTACTGCAAGAACTTGAACTGCCAGTGCTGGTCAGCAAAGAGAGAGCATGTGGGTCGTGTTTGCTATTGAGGGCGGCTCCCTCATTGCCGCCGCCCACGCCGGGCGATGAGTAGTAAGGTGGCATTTGCATGTGAGAGGCGTAGTTCTCCCAACACGCCGTTGGCGTGCCAGACTGACTACGAGGGATGGAAATACTGTCTACGTTACGCCGCTCGCGCAGCGACATGGAGCGCATTGGGAGCGCGCGGATTGTACCACATTCATGACCACTAAAATGGGACAAACAGAAACGCAACGTGTAACCAAACAGAATTCGAACAAAATACGCTCATTGGCACTAGCTACAATTACGAATTGATTGTAAACAGTGAGTTTGGAAGGAGTCTAACCAACGAGCTCATTATCACATTACACTTATTACAGCTAGACTAATGACGACTAAACGACGACAATTGAAATATACATACTTGTCGTAGCTACGGATATAATCAGGTTCACACTGTTCAGTGTCACCGATAGTACTGCGGGCATCATCGCCATTGTTAGGGATCCTGCGGCTGATACGCTTCTCTGCTTTGGCCATTGCCGTAATGGCCGCGAACTTCTTGAGCAGTGTGTACCGGCGGAACGCACGTTGGATGGTGAGCGCTGCATTGCGGGCCTTAACACCACCATACTTGCGTTCTAATACTTCGATCTGCTTATCGAGAATGTCCTGAGATAGTTCATACCTGAGATAATAATAACAATTTCAATGATAAGTGACGGCCGGTATTAAATAAAATGGCTGATTAGCAGATATATTTATTACGAATTAGAAAAACAAAACTTTTGAGTACACACACGTTCATGTTATATTGTCATTCAATAACAATTTCCTGATCCACTGATTAGACGACTCGCTAAGATATTAGGTAGACTTACGTTGTCTGCACACGAGATCTTTTCAGAATGTCTCCATTCCTGAGTGAACCCTTTTTGTGAATGGGCTGTGCGACGGACACATAGCCGCCACCAGATGATCCATTCGGAGAAGTGCGAGAGTAGATCGGATTGGGCGAGGGCGTCGCGTAATTCTGTGCCTGAAGGTAGTTGGGCGCCTGGATGTACGTCTGCTCCTGCATGTGATGCAACGTGCCACCCATTGCCGGCGAGATTTGAGGCCGGTCCATCTTCGGCGGAAAACTGTAACAAATCGAACGCATATCAATTTGCTGATAACTGCAATCAAAGCCAAACAAGTTCACATTCGCATTCACCTCAAGTACATTTTTAAATGCTATACGTTTTTAGGAGTGTGTCCATTGTGAATATTGCGATTCTTTGGTCACGTTCCATTTGACCATTGATGTGAGTAAAACAATTGACGGCGTGGATGGAATTAACGTTGGGAAAGTAATGGAAGTACTGGAGAAGCATAGAATTGATTGCGGAGTGGTTTCTTCCGTTTACGACGGCGGAATGAAAATGACAGGGCATTGTAAATCAACATCTGCTTTGTACGCAAGCTACTGAGATTTCAAACTGCCACTGGATGGATGGCAGAGGAAAGATCGCAAAAGAATAAAACTAAAATATAGGGTCCCCGAACAATGGATGCGGATACAAATCGAATGGCACCTCAAAACTAGTACGACCTATACCTCAACAATATAACATATATTACAAATTAAAATATACTTAAGTAAAAATATGGAATCATCCGAACTTATTTTGTTTAACAACCAATTCCTTATTGCTTGTAATATAATTTATTCTTCTATTGATTGTATAGTATAGATAATATCATTTTCCAATTATTACAGCAATTCAATTGTTTCTGGAAATTCACGCAATTCTCTACGCTGCGTACCTCGTGCCGCCTCCAACCAAGAACCCCGAAATGCAAATAAGCATGTTGTTGCGTGCTTGTCGTAATAATGTTTATGCAATAATCCCAATAGTCCACGGTAGGCACCACTCACAATAACTCAACCGAAGAGATCAATTGAAAGCATCGCGGAACCGAATTCACTCCGCGCGACCAACCGAAGAAAGAGCAGCTGGCAGACTGACTGAAGTCGTAAGACGTCCCGAGGTATATTCAGGCCCTTACTTAATCGCAGGCATCGCAGGTAAGGTAAGAACCCCCTACCAAACATATACGCGCGACTCTTCGAGGTAAAAGGAAGAGACCCGTGGAGAAAAAATAACACCCGAGCAAAATAAATAACGAACGGCAGCTGGTCGCTTTTCGTTCGGCTGCACTTTAATACGGAACGAGAGGTGAGAAATGAAGACGGTACCGAATTCGAGCAACATATGCCCCAAAGTGATGAGGTAGCAAGTGAGGCTGAAATACGAAATATAACAATCGAATATTTTCTGTGGTTTGAATAAAGAAAATATCTGAAGATTTGTAAGGATTTCAGATTGAAGCGGAGAGGATTTTACTGGAGAATCTATTGATTAACCACTTGTAAACCGGAACATTTGATGAACTACATACCTGTATGACATGATCTCTGGATTTATATACGTGTAGAGTGAAAATGAAAAAATAAAATAAAATAGAAAACTGTAAGTTTATCATACCATTCTTGTTCTAGATGCGGTATTGCCGAAAATTACCGTTCAACTAGACGTAATAAACTTTAATATCCCAAGTGTGAAAAGTAACCAGAAAAGAGCATAAGAGATACGACAAGTTTATGATCCCGTACTTATGGCATTATAACAATATAGCATTGTATCAATCTGAGGTACCTCCCAGCCTCAGAAACTGTTTTCACTTGTTAGTGTCAGAAATCAAGTGCTGTCAACCAAACAACTTCAACCCTACCCTTCCCTTCCACATGTACCCATTAAATTATTACCTGAACGAATTCAATTTATTTAATTTGCTCTTCTGTATTCTCAACTGTAGTGGTAAAATCAGATGGGATGATGGCAGGTGGTACGCATTTTGGTGCATTTTAATGGACCTGCACTCAATCTGACTGCGTCTGCAGTATGCTTACCAAGCTTGCAGCAAGATATAGGAAAAACATCTGCTCATTTCTTCAGATTCAGAGATTTGTGAACGAATCAACGAGAACGTGCCTTTCCTCTGCCCACATGGCACGAGCTTGAAACACATTAATTTACTTTGGAAAATGGAATAGATATTTATGCCAGTACAAAATCATTCCTTCATTTGCACCAGTTCACCTCAGGTGACAGGCAGGTAAATGAATTACTAATAAAGGTACTGAGGCTGGATTAAAATATAATTAGCACAAAGGCACGTGTTGCGTTTGGTTTGGTATTTAATTAGCTGGAAAGCGACAATTACAATTAAACGCAACGCGCACGTTCATACGATCACATTCGCCGAAATTTCTAACCAATGCCTCGCATACTAAACGCCTTGGATTTGTTTACAGTCATTATACATTAATTAGTGTCATTGACAGTCTCTACTATCCGTCATTGTATTCGCAATTAGACTACCAGGATTTATTTGAAAACGACAAACTACCATCATCTTATATATCAGGTCCTCAGGTAACACCATCAAATATTAAACCCCTGACGAAATCCAGATCAAGTCCATTCTCAGCTGCTTGTAGCTCTTGGTAAGTCATTAAAAACACATGAAGTCGAAGGTCAATGTATATTATGAGTGTTAGAAGCAATGGTGTCGCGTCGGCGTATTGTAATAAAATTTCGGAAGCGTTTGGATTATTACGAATGTCCTGACATGGCTTCTTATTTTGAGCATCAGCCTCCAAGATGTTGCTTTATTACGATAGCATTTTGAAACATGAGGCGCACGAGACACACGAGCAGTGCACGTGCACCGGTACCAGCTGCTGGCAGGTGGCTGGAGACGAAAGAAAGGCAGGCAGATGTTTTCTCCTCCGCAACTGTACCAATAGTTAGATACAAGCACAAGGCACAGAAAATGAACTAATGCAAAGATAAAGAATTCAACAATCAGAACTTTTAATTTGGGAAATAAATAAACATTATTATTAGATAAAAAACAGAAATAAGTTGAGAGTTAAAAAAAAAACAAGCAAATTATTACCCAAATTTGCAAGCAGCTTCAATAATCAAATATTTACAATAAGGACACAAAAATAGTTGAGACGTTAAGTTCTCAAAAAAAAAAACATTTTTATGGTACATTAATAAAAATGTTTTATCAATGTATTTAATCAGCGCAACCAAAAGTCTTCATATTCAACAAGGCCTTCCCTGATATTTTTACCAATTCTGCTTAAAGTATAAAGCGTGATACATTTTCCAAAAGATACCCTTGGAATAAGAAGTAAATGATGATTTTATCTGATCAATGTCAATGTGGAAATTTTCATCAGTAAGGTTTTTGAATTCAGAAAAATGTAACAATTTAAACCCATTCTGAATTTAGCAAAATTTTTTAATCAAAGCAGGAAATATCTTTATTGGCCAAACCAAATCCAATCCTAGTTTCCTTTTAACTTCAAAACAAACTAACAATATTATGCAATAAAAATTGTAGAAATCCGCTGGTAATGCCTCTCGATAAATAGTCAAAAACTTCACCCAATCCAAGATCACCCAAACCTAAAATCCATGTCTAATTCCCACTGCACTGAATACCTGCCAAAGCTTTCGAAATACCTCAATACTCACTGAAAAGGAAACTCGTGGCAGGCTAAGGAATCATACCCAAATGCGCCTCTGAACAAAATGTTAAGGTAGCGTTGCATCCCTACAATGCCCAGACGTAAGTATGACCTAACAAGCGACCCCTTCGCTAACGGTCAGATAATGACAGAAATTCATTTCTACATCGTTGACAAAGGCAGTCGTCAGTCAGGTATATGCATATGCCCTGTCTCAAAATGGAAGCAATTTATTAGGGATCAATAATAATATTCGACCTTAAGATGTCCAATTCTATCAGGAAATGCATTCGGCGCAGAAAACCGCAAATAAGTGACAAGGAATGAAAATTGCAAGCGTACCATGTTGATGAAAAGATGTACCAGAATTTCCAATCATGCAAGAGTATCAAATTCGTTGACATTATGACATTTTATGGGTGGCGAAAACCGAAATTGTGAAACATCACGACTTACTTTCCCGAATTTGCGAAAAACTGTTGAGTTAGAATAATTGCAATGACAATGACGTGAAACACGATTATGCACTCTTGATTTTACTCGCCTCGAAATAAAAATATATAGGACAAGCTCAACGAGTGCTTGCCACGCAATACGTAGTAATATAAGTAAAGCAAGGTAACGAGCAACTTTTTGCTTCTGTACCGCACTCAAACATGCTTCATAAATAACACACAAAAAATGAAAGTGTCACATAAAATGAAATCCTTCATAAACCAGCAATAAAACTTTAAATACAAGGTGTTACACATTTTCAAAATAGATATTATATTCTTTAATACCATAATATATTATATATTTAGATTGATTTGTCAAAATACACAATTGATGTTAAATAAACACTTTAATTTCTTCTTGAAGTTAGTCCCCCTCTCCTATAAAGCAAGTCAAGTGCTGCAATCTTGTATACTCTACAATAGTAACAACTAACTACAGTCACCTTATTGGAGATTTAAAATGAGTAATGATATTCTTTTGTCTTTGCCCTTTCTTTCTCATTTTCTAACGTTGCGTCTCTTTGGCACTTAAAGAAGTCACTTCCCTATTCCATTTACAATATAGATTCTCTATAAATAAATTTTTCGATTGATACGAAATTACTTTCCACAATACTTCCTATTTCAGCCCCACACCAATGTAACCACAGTAACCGCCAATGAAACCATACACGCAGGGTGTTTTAGCGCCCAAAAATATATTTATATCGCTTGCAATAAAATGTCGGTAGTACTACTAGCCATTTCCCACATTGCAAATCGGTTACGTGCTTCTCTTCTCGGCATTACGATTACATTCCGCTGAACAAATAATACCAAAGAGAATGGAGGAGTGTACGAGGTATAATAACAGTTAGATGGCTGACAGGCGTTGCTTGCTTTTATTTTGTACTTTTGCGCCGAGTGTGCGCGATTTTTTCTTTTCCGTCGTTACCTAACACGTTGCTGGTTACGTGCCCCAGATTCGAACGAGTGAATAAAGTGAATTACAGTGTCTTGTGCGAGTATTATGTGAGTTAACAGGTGACACGTTGACAATGTACTGTTAAGTAGATGCAAATTCGAAACGGATATGAATTCAAATTCAGTACTAAAATATTATGATTTAATATAAATTAATAAGAAATTGTTATATCATCTGTTACCGATCGTAGTTGGTTACTATGATCGGTCTATTGCGCCGGGTGTTACCGGCATACTTTGTTTTCTTAGAATCGGTCCAGAGTGACGTGTATAGGTAACGTCCAGGCTCGACAAATTATATGAAAGTGAGTTCTAGAGTTCGTTCTAATGAGTCACATAGAAATAGCCCGGTGCAGTCTTAGCAATAAAAGGTCTCACATGCAAACGGTCTCAGTAATAAAGAGTCTCAATAATAATTGGTCAGATGCAAAACGGTCTCAGCACACAATCACATAATAGTTCACATAAAGTCAAAATCCTCTTAATTGAGGCGGCTTTTTAGCAGGCCGAGGTTTTTGAATAATTCAGCCGCGTCTCCCGCCGCGATTTTAGGTATTATATGAAAGATGAAGCCACCTAAACATAATGAAATTCCAAGAGCAAGCATTACATTACATTATTCGTAGTTATTTCATATAATAATAAATGCTTTGCTCCCTTTAACCCTTGAAGTGGTGAACTTCAATGTAGGCAAAATGGTGATGGTTGACAATTGACAAACTCTCATGCAGTATACTAAGGTTTTAAATTTTAACACTGCCCATTTTATAAATTGAAAATTTGTAATGCAAATTAGTCAAAATATAGACTAATTTAATTAATCTCCACCTATATAATTAGTTATTTAGCAGTTGTTAAATTAACAACTTGAATTCGCTAAGAACAACTTTCCCTCTAGAAGAAGAACAACAATCAATAAGTGCAGTTGCCACCACACATTGAAACGCAATTACAACTCAGCCTCTTTTCATGACTCAGATGTTTCGCAAACATTCACTCATCTCTAATTTAATTGACCTTCAATTAACTATGCACGACACCGATCTCCAATTCCCAATCGCAACAATTCCACTCGGTAACAGCGTGCGAAAGTCGACACAATGAGCGTAATACGCTGCCGCCTCGGTCGCAGAATATTAATAACAATAAAAAGCCGCAATGCTATAATAATTCGCGTTGTTTCAGATGAAATTTATAAATAAATAACTGCAATGATGATGAATATTATTGCTGGCGTATATGATGCGTTCGCCTTGTGGGTGGTATCGTCCCTGATGACAAGCCAGACGGAAATTAGGCCACCGTACAAGTGAGTTATAAACGCACTCGCGAGCCATGTGCATGCATGTGATGTACGCGTATCATCATTATTACAGCTGACTCATAAATTGATTAACTGATTAATTAATTTATCGCTAATTAATATTGTTATTCATTGTAGCTACAAATTATCTACTCGCAAATTCCAAATGATATTTGGAATAATTTTAGAGGTGAGAATGTATTAGTACGCCACTCTTCGTTCAGCGCTTGTCCGACATGCGCAATCCTATTCCCATGCAAATGTCATAATTTATTTCAATGCCCGCATTTCATTGTACACGCAATCCCGTTTGCAATTTGCACCGTTACGTTTCGATCCGTCGCTGACTTTTTCTTCCTGCTCATCAGCAGTGCAACATGCAGCGAATTTTCAATTCATGCTTTGAGAACGTGCAGGCGGCACGTGACGCTGTGCGCACAATTATTAGAAAAGTACCGCAGGCCGATGATTGGGCGAGAAAATTATGTTTGGTTTGCAAGTCATGTGTCAGTTGGATGGAAAATTTGCGACAAAATGCATTTGCGCCAGTTAGATCATCATGTCATCGATTTAAATAGACATTGCACTAATATTAATAATTTTCCACATTACATATCAGAATAGATAGCTTAGGAAATATTATTTTATTGGCTTTATGAGAAATTAAATGAAAACAATTACTAATTATGAAATTATAACATTTACGTTTTCACGAAAATAGACCAAGTGAATTTCTCAGAAAATAATCATACCTTTTACCAATGCAATAATTTTTCATGATCACATATTATTTCAATATTTATGCAGCATCCTAGGAAACACATAAAATATATTTTTATGCTACTCCTTTCTATTTTAATATTTAATGAAGCAAATTAATAACTCGTTAGACAAATTTCTTCTAAAACCATCATACCACCATTACAATGAAATAATTTTCTTCAATGTCACACGTTCATTACAACAACAACAATACCATATCTTGCACACTTTACACAATTAACAATAACCTTTCGTCCATCTTTGATATCCATCAAAGATATGTAATCCAAGCATTATGACGTCATCGTACGCGTATCATTGACTTGAATTATTACGATTCCCACACTTTTACGACCCACATGACAAATTACACAAGCCAGTAATACGTCTCCGAAGAAGAGAGACAATTTGTTCACGCAAACACATCTAATTAATGTTATCATTTGATGGTATGATAAGCGAGAAATGAGTAACGAGGCGGAATATAATGGCCAAGTAACCACTGACATGTCAATTAGATAATTGTTGAAATTCAAGTTGTTCACTCGTCCACAGAACAGCAAAAAGTGAGAGAAAGTGTAAAAAAAAGTCACGCACGTCAAATCAAGTGTTGAATGCCTCTCTTTTGTTGCAGTGCAATTTGGTCAAGAGTGTCAAGACTTCCTGTTTACTACTCAAGAACAATTCCTGACGACAAAGCAATTCAATTGGAAGTGCCACACCTAGTTTTGACGCTTGAAAAGTGTTGCTATTTATCACGTCTTCTGTGTTGATTTTTGTCAGAATCACTCTATTGTTTATAGCTTCTGGTGTATATCTCATTCCAGCACCTTACTAAATTGCCGCACTGATTCACAAATTACCACCTACCGAGCGCATCTTCTAATCAATTTTAGCCTTTAATGCCGAGCTGCTTGTGTGTGCGTAACAGATGCGTTTTGCATTTCGAGCACTTATCGCTTTTCCTGCCGTGTTTAACGTACGAAAGTAATAATTAATTAATGAGATGCGACGGTAGCGCACGTGCTGTATGCATAGCGTTTATAACTGTATGCTTCATGTTGAGTATTTACATGTATATTATTATCGGACATTATCAGCAGTTGCTTGTGTGATTTACAAGTTTTATGCAGCGTGATGTAGTTTAAGTGGACGTAATTGCACTAAGATGATGTCGAAGAAGATATTATTGAATAAAAGATATTAGGAATAATAAGTGAAGAGATAACATCTTATTTAACAAAACGCATCATAGTCTCAAATATAACAAAATTGTGTTATTAGTTAATGTTCCTTTCTGTTGTATATTTTTGAGCAATTTAAGTCTAAAACTGATTAGTTAAATACAGAAGCTATTGACCACCACATGAATCATGAATACATAAATTATAGCTTGGTAGTTACGAAGGTTGACAAAATTGCAATTTTGTTTCTAATTGTAGGAGAGATCGCACTAAAAATTAATTACTCCATATTCGGGAAATAAACTTAGTAGATTGTTTTATAGGATCTGGAGTAATATTCAACCTTCATTGTGTTCAAGTTTCATTAAGGAATATATCTCCAAAGCAAAGACATGCTTAAACAAAAATATGATCACCTCTTATTCAGTTATAATACTTTTTTGTTAATTGGATGTAGTATAATACAAGAAAAAATGTTTTCTGACTCCAAAGAACGCATAAAATTGACAATTATATATAGGAATTATTTATGTTTCCGGGTTGGAAGCCAATTTCGTGTCGAGTTCGTCTTTGGCAAACATTTCGCAACCGATTGCGCAACACTCGGCAATGCGACGGCACTAACGTCGCTAATTAATGGCAACATTTACACCGAGTGCCCGCCCGCAAACACAACAATGTGTGAATATTATGCATACGTTCACAATGCGCAAAGGCAAACATGTAACACTCAACCAAACAGTTAGTTAGACATATGAGAAAGAAAAAAAAAACATACACGATTGCTGAAAGTTTAATAATTTCAACTTTTCCATCAAACCAGTATTACGTCGTGCTGACTTCCTAGAGGGGACAATTGAATCAATGTAAAGGTCAAATAGCACATTTGAGAGCAAGTTATAAATTGTTTTTCTTTTATCACGGCCAACCGATTGAGAATTGTTGCACATTTAAAACACTGATAAATAATTTCGTTGTACAACACGAAATCCAACCTAGAAATCGTCGCCCACGTATCAATTTTGAATTTTCGTTTTAGAGAGTGATTTCGAAAGGAAGCTTCTCAAGCAGTACAACTTGAAACTGAAAAAAAATTCCTTTGAATATGTATATGAATATGAAAACCATGAAGATTTTAATCAAGTTTCATTGCTATTTCAGCGTGATCATTTTGAGGTATAAAAACAAAAATTTATTGTACAGCTTGGCTTTTTTTGTCCATTTGGATCTTGAGTTGTTTAATATATTAACTCAAGAATTAGTTATTTTACTTTAATCCAAGCTCATGCATCTAAAATCGGTAATAATGTAGAAATTGTGTCATGCTTTCTTTCTGAACATAATGGATGGCAATTGCACTAATGCTCGCCGAGAAATTGATAGTTAGAACAAACAGGAGGTAATTATTTAATGCTGCTTTTCAAATTTCGCATTGACTGATTTTATACTTCAATGCCATGCAGTAGACGCTGTAACCATTGCCTTTTAAAAGAAAGCCATAATTCTGCCTTCTAATATGCGTTCGGTACACTTTGTAGTATTTAATAATGTAGCAATTTGTTATTGAGCACACATTTTTAATGCATTTAATAAAACGAAACAACAATTTTTATTTCTTTATTGACGAAATATAATGGATTTTAGATCTTTATCAGTAGAGAATTAAATTATATTTCTACATGTTTGGCAATTTTATTATGAAAGTAAAGAATGTTTTCTAAACATTAATTGAGAGGAAATGTTATAATGATTAATTCCAAACACTATTAGAAATGCAATTAAAATTTTAAAAAACAATCCGAAAGTTTGACGCTTATTACAATAGAATTTCCCTAGAAATAAAGCACGTGTCAAATCAACTATTAAGTTAATTTAATTTCATGCTTTTAGGAAATTTTCTATTCAACTGTAATAATTGTGTTTAATATGAATCTAAATATGTTTTCTTGTTTGTCAATAATATGGCTTCTTTTGTGAAAGCAATTAACTTTGCATGAAGCATTAAAAATTGATTTCTATATATAGAGTTAATTAAAAAGAAATTCGAAATTTGTGCCAAAGTAATTCTATTAATATGAATCCTATCAAATTGCATCGTTCATTTTTAATGCAATCCATAAATAAAATAAAATAAAATAATCACTATCCATTATTTTCAATATACAGAACAATGAAACAGTAGATTGAGAAATAATGGAATTGACATTTTAATGAACATTCCATCATTTTCCTGCAAACGGCGCTTAAATGTAATTGCACTTTTTTTTGTTTGCTATTTAACCACTTTTTATTACTTTCCACGTCATAATAAATGCAATTTTTATCTCGGATTTCTGCAACGTAATCTGTTTAATCTGTTTAATATGTGCGCGTAATGTTGGAAAGCGCTTGGAATGTTTTTGTCATTTTAAAAAAGCTGAAAGCGCGCTCGAGTTTACAGACAATAATAGTACAATATTCTAGTACGCTCATATAAAGTATGTGTGTCAAAAGTTTATAGTTTATTTCCTGTTAGTGTCCAGTATAGAAGTCAAGTAAGCCTAAAACTTTTTACACTGAAATTTCCAGTCTGATACAAAATGAACCTGCACAAATTAAAGTCACTCGCCTCATTTAACATTTGATATGGATTAACATGAAATCTCGGCAATTCCCCACTTAAATAGCATGAGAAAATTGCTTATTTTACGTGATTTCCACGAGAAGAAACCAATTAAACAATAAAAAGATAACAATAATTGCGAAACAATAGTCAGGAGGAGATTACCATTGACAATAGCGCGCAATACAACGATTATGTAATTATAGAACGGTTCAGTCTGATAAAAACATTGATGAAATATTTTACGAAATGACTAAATGTATTGTTGATTGTGGTTACGAAGTGTTTAAGATTTATTATGTTGATAAAATTTTACTGTAACACTTACTTTTAGTTACGTGCTAAAACATTTTCGGCATATTGCCTTTTTTAGTATGAGAGTAATTGTGTGGTACCCAAGAGAAATTTTCAAAGAAGATACAAGAAACGAATGCGCGTCCTTAAAGATCTCCGAACATATTACTCTCATTTTGCTAACCACTTAATTAAACATTCACACACAGGTAACAACATAGATCAACACTAATATTAAAAACAAATAATTATAAATCACTCCTATACTGAAGAAGGCAACATGCCGAAAACCTTATACCAAGTGATTAAAAAAGTTAAGTAAATATGCATGATTTTATTGTTTAATAAGTAATGTAATTTTTGAAAACGACATTAACGTCAGAGGGTGTGACTATGTGACGTGAAAACAGAATATGAAATGTGTACGAATACATTACATCCAGTGAAACTGTAAATAATGCACAAAGTGTAAATCACTCATATTCAAATAGATTTCAATTTTATTTTCGTCTCATTTATTTGTAAAAGGCTTTTGAAAAACAATTATACATCACAATAGCCGAATTGTGTTGGCATATTTTGTTAGGGTTGACAGTATTAACTTCGATTGCATACCAAATCAAAAGTGATATTTATCCAGTAGTAAACAAATGTTCATAAATCAAAATAGCAAAATATAAAATTCTTCAAAATTTAGAACATTACCAATTATGTATTACAAAATTCACGGTACCAACAAAAATTCTTTAACAAATTCCTAACCATTCAACTTACAGTAATTGTGTAAAATTGCGATTAAAATTTAATTCTCGAATTTTAATATGGCAACAATGTTAATATGTACAGT
This sequence comes from Diploeciton nevermanni, assembly GCA_027575565.1. Taxonomy (NCBI): domain Eukaryota; kingdom Metazoa; phylum Arthropoda; class Insecta; order Coleoptera; family Staphylinidae; genus Diploeciton; species Diploeciton nevermanni. Next base: position 4,642,338 of record JAODIE010000004.1, on the reverse strand, counting down.
TAATTGCCGGTCATTTCCGCTGACGCTGCTCCTCACAAATAAATTTCTCATAACATCACAAGTAAATACAATTGAATATTATAATCATCAACTTGCACAATTCATCATGGCATCATTTCTGATGCAAATTCAATGTTGAAGCAGTCGTAAATTGCAAACAATCCACTCCTCATTGAAGATGTGCCTCCGTACTTATTGTGTCGCAATTCTTGCATCGCATTACGTAATACAGAATTTTCTTGCCGCAACGAGTGCATCTTGTCATTTGCCTACCTGCATGGCTTTATTCGCGTACGTTTGTCAAACACAACCAACTTGACATGTACGGCACGAATTGTGTCACCGAGTGCAAATTGGAAAGTTCTTTAAAGTGTGTCATTCACTCATTTACATTTCCGACTGTTTTTTTTTCCTAATTGAAAGGTATTTCCTTCCTGTGGGCTACATATTTTACCAATAAAGTAAAAAAGTAGAACACTAACACGTAGAAAGTGTATTATAAAGAAATTGCTTTCAATAGGTACAATCATGTTTGTTTGGAAAATTAGTTGAAGTTTCAGGAAGAAAAGCATGTGTGTACACATCTGGAAATTGCAAATTTCAGTTTTCAAAGAGGATAACTCTCATTAAAATGGAGGAAGCAACAAAGCAATGTGTGGCAGTGGTTCAAAAATAAATCCAGAATGGCCACATATCGATCGGTTCACTGACACTTGAGCGTGATGCGTCTGCCACCATCGAGCACAAGACCAAAGCGTTCACTTTCAGTGGACGGACTACTTTCGAGAAGCTGCTTCCTAAATACGGAAAGCTAATCTGCTTGATAGGTTCCGAATAAAATTAAAATAAAATTTCAACAGCTGCAAAAACACACCAAACAAGCGTTAAGGAACCATATATAGATTTCTAGAGTTAAGAATGATGAAAAATTATTTTCTTGATAAGATAAAGTTGATATATCCTTAAAATTACATTTGAAATATGATAGTAATCAATCAGAGTTCTGATATTTAAATAATATTCTGTGTCTGATATGCATTGTATTGTAACTGTCGTATGACAATCTTCATACTGAAGAAAACAACAAGCTGAAAACATTTTATTCATAAAATATAAAGTAAGAAACAGACGTCATATCTTGAGTTACGTTTGATTGCCAATTTGAGAAGGATCGAGACAGTTGTCACGTTTGTGTTTTAAACTTACTCACCAGTTCAACAGAAAAGTTGAAGATAATCACAAAATATACGAATGCTCTTACCTAAAACAAAGAAGAAAAAAAAAACAATTTAGTAAATGATAATTTCTGATATTATTCCGAATAGTCGTATAATAAATAAACAAAATGCGTTTCTTTCATTGTTCATAATAAATACAATAATAAAGATAAGTTAATAATATTGTAATGAATTGCAATAACTGTAGGCGTATTTCATAACTTATCGCATTGTTCATAAAAATTACCCGCACTTGGTAACATCTCCAATTACCGAATTACCCAACGCCCACATAAAAGTAAACATCCGTAAACATTGTACACATTTCTTCCTGATATATGTAACAATGTAAGAATTAGAAGAACAAGAATTATGATTGAGTAAGACCTGTTATTTACCAAGTTAATTTCGCACTGACAAATGAAAAACTTTCTATATCTCCACCATCAACATCAACCTCTCTGCTTATACAAAATAAAATAATTGCATTTTCGAACAAGTGCTTAGAACAATACGCAGTTGACAAAGTGAATATAGGAAGGAAATTAGAAAGGAAGGAAATCACATATGTTAATTGCAACAAACTGAATAATTATCTAACTCATTAACTTTTTTCATTAACTATTTTCTCAAATAAATCAAGTTTCGACTGGCAAATGATAATTATAATTTAGTGTGTGCTACTGTATTATTCGACTCAAACAGATTAATTCATGTCTAGTTTGGAATAAATAGATGTTGTTTCAGAATCATCAAAAATACAGTGAAAGTATAATGAAAAGTTTATGTGGATTTTATCGCTAAACTTACTTAAGTCCACATAAAGTTAAGTATTCATCTAGTTTGCATAATTTGATTGTTTAAAAGCCAAAGTAGATACAAATATTTGATGACAATTTATGCAAAGTGAAGATATGATGATGATAAGACCTGCCATATAATATTTTTTAATACTTTTATATTATGGTAAAGCTACCGATAATATCCAGCTGTATTTTTAAGAAAATGATGAAGTAATGACCCAGGAACAAGTTGAACAACTATATGCTTAGTGCAAATAAAAAATCCATTTGCGAGACGTTAAATTTACAACAATTTGCATTTAAGTGTGAAGTTGCATCGAGAGAAAACTTTCACACTTTTAACGTAAGCAAAAATTTAGCACCTAGTTCTTCAGAATGTACTATTTTCAGGCACAGCATTAGTGGTTCTTGAACGTTGAAATTGATCTCTGGATGTTGGAAAGATCAAAGAGTAGAAAATTACAATTAACTTCGCAGATCATGAACGAAAACTCCAATGAAAAAATCATCACAGCTGAAGTCCACTTTAGAACATAAGCCGGTTTATATAAATGTGACGGATGAATACGAGGCACTAGTAAAACAGAACGCAAATAGACTAGAACAGAACTAAATTAATGTTGGCGATGAACTAGTTTTAGAATTACAACAAGTTTGACGGAAATTTTGTTGGTGTTGCAATAATAATAACTATCTCATATCAAATCGGAATTATCCTAAGAACTAAAACATCAAGGTATTGTTTTTGTAATTACACTGCTGTTTCCCCCAAATCCAATCTCAATTAATTATTTAATTCAACTCCCAAATGAGTACGCGAAAATGAGAAAAAAATCGAGTTTCATTTTTTCGACTAAAAAAATTCCATCTCCAAAACTAAATGCGTCAAGAAAATTGGAACTATAGTGTCATTTCATGCCAAATGTATTTTTGGTCGGAATATGCGTTCCTATAAGCACTTTTTGCACTTTTTCACAAAAATTCACTTTGAGAACTTATAACTTTGAAACTATTAAAGAGAAACAAATTACGTTTCCACATATTTCTGTTTCTTCCACGGTATCATTTAGACAGCTAAATGATCTAACAATGATTATAGAAATTATAAGACAATATTTCAAATCGCAACCAAAATTCGGTCAAACACTAAAATCGAAATTTAAAAAAAAAAATAAACGATCGACGAATCAAAAAATTTTGATAAACCCGTTTTCTTTAAAAATGATGATTGATCAAATGCCGGTAATGCCATCTCGATCGAAAATTTGCTGTTCCACAGTGTAATCGCTTTGCACTATGCTAAAATTCAGAGGATTTATTTTTCTGTATCTTATACTTACGGATTTTTGTCTTCGGCAATGCTAAGATTATATTGGGTTATGCTACGAAATTGACCTCATATTCTAGTAGGTATTCAGGTAAACCATTTATGATACTTTCCACATCAGAAATGCACCGACTAGATAGTTAAATGGCAAACACGAAATAAAATTGTCGCATTTTAAGCTACACTACACTTTTAAGCCACCCTCTCAAATAGGTCAAATGCACAGAGCGAACATGTGTGTGTTCGGCGGTTGGTCCAATAGAGGCGGCGACAATATGTCAAGGGTAATTATTATAATACAGCAGCATTGATGTCGACATAGGAAATTAATTCTGAATGACAAATCAAGTGGAAACTTTAAGTGGGATCAGCTAGATTGGATATGGAAGAATAACACGAGTAGGCAATTTATTATTCATTCAGAATGAAATGTATTGAGTCATTTATTTTCTTCATTCAGCAAAGCATTGATCGTTGTTTTATAGTATTTCCATTTAGTGCTATAAGTTGCTATAAAAGATCAAATCATAATTGATTCCTTTTCACGAAAAGGAATTTCTTAAAAGAGAATATGGCAACACTTTCCCATGGCATTAAAAACAATTCTCTCATTATCCAAATACTTCAATACTGCTTCAATTTAATTATCAAACACTCTTAGAGTTTTTTGACATTTTATAATCAACCTATGCCAATATTGTATATGTTTTACCAATACCTTGCTATTATTCTTAATAGTTAAGCATTCTATTTTGAAATTGTAATTGCTCTTGTTTTAGTATAGCAAAAATGAAATTACATATCATTTCCCACAAATTCCATCAAGTACCAATGGCGTATAAGTTATACTTGAATATCAATGTGCATTTCGCTGAGTAAGAAATTAATATCTCTATAAACTCAAAGGAATCTTACAGCACTAAGTGTAGATTTAAGTATTACATTCACTTTTCAATTAAGTATTGATTTCCACATAACAATCAATATTTATATAGTGAAAATACAGAAATTAAAAAAAACTAAATTTTCTTCTTAGTGCAATCAGTTTTCTTCTAGATATTCCAAAAATGTTTCTCTCAATAAACTGACAATGGTTAGCACTTAGTAACTCTCACAGTGCAACAGTCACATTCTTAAGCATGCCGTCAGAAAATGCCAAGACTACCTCGCAATGCCTCGAGAGCCAGCAATACCAGCATCAGTCCACATGATTACAGTGATTACGGAATTTCTAGCAGTAGATGCTTCAATTGTGTAATTATAGGAAAATCGAAGAATTTATCAATACAATGTATAAATTCCTTCATTTTGAAGTGAATGGCTAGAATAAGTGTCGGATAGAATTAATTTCCCAGATTATTCAAATTCCAATTATATATGTCTTGCATGTGTTAAATGGACTATGGACATGCCATTTTCCATTCTCCAAATGCCCTCCAAAAACAGATTTCACAGTAAAGTAAAACAGTAAGTAAAGATGAAAAACAAACGTTTTGGAACTTTCTTTACCAATCTGACACCTGAAATCCTTACATATTCATAAGAAAGCAACTTACCTACCTAAATGCTAAATACTAATAAAACAATAAACACAACAAATTTTCTGCGTACTTCAACGTGGATGTAATAAGTATCTACATAGAAGTTGAAAGCTTGAAAACCCTTAAGACAATGTAGGTAGCCATCAGAACATCATAACCCAACATGTCAATTGTGAAAATATAGTAATCTAAATAGGTAAATACGATATGACTAAATCAGCTCAACTAAAGTGTCTTAAGTAAAGCATTTACGCTTATTGCACATTCAACACCCATCAGGAAATATCACATAACGGACAGAAACCAATTATTGATACATTTCAATTTTCCTCGTCTTCATCTCTAATATTACCATCGAAATAATTAAATACATTCCGAAAACAATTACATACGTAGTAGGTCTACTGAATTTTAAATTTCTTGTTTTTTATCCTTACATGTCTATGCTACAGCCGGTTTACTGATTGTAGTTTAATCAAATATATTTGAAATAATTAGACAAATTGTCTAAATACGTTTTTAATAGGTTTTGAATTTAAACAGCATTAATCAAGACCATTAACAGTACGCCAACGGCGAAGGACAGGCGCCACCTTAATGCTTGTGAGATAAATATGCGATTTGACCATGCAAAGTGGCAGAATCTTTTCTAAATTGGCAATCAAAGTGAAATGCAGTTTCTATTTTTAGTAAAAACATAAGACAAGAAATATTGAATACTAAATATTGTTAACAATTGTGTAAGAATCAAACTCATAAAATGTAATTTAGTTGAATCAAAGGTAAAAAAAATATATGTTTTTGAAAACTATTTAAAAAAATGTCCCATTACTTGCATTTTTATGAATAGAACTATTTTTAAAATGTAACAACAATCCAGTAACTGCTACTGAGAAGATGCGTGGAAACTAAATTGATTATAAGTTTTAGTTCCAAAGTTATAAGTTATTAAAATGTATTTCCATGATAAAATGTAAACACAGAAAGTTTAAATGAATTAAGTATAGATAGTTAATTCTTATCGATACAAGACCAGTTAAAACTCAACAATCCATAAAAAATAAAATAGTTATGTGAAAGACACATAAAGTGTTTAAGAACAAGTAACTGCCAAATTATATTTATTATACTATTAGCGATATTATCCAAATCATAAAAATCAATATTCTAAATTGTCCCAATAAATCTTTCTTAAATTAAAAATACTACGGTATTTACCTATATTTACCAGTTGAAACACAACAACAACACAGAAAACTCTTCATTTTTCTAAACTCCATCATATAATTCGCTTCTAAAGTAGTTTAAATCACATCACATTTCACAATCACAAAGTACTTATTATTTATGACAATGTTATGACATTATTCCATAATCCACATAAGAAAATGTTATCAAACATTTTCATACCAGGCACTTTTTCATAACAAATGCAATATATAAATCATAAAACCCCACATGATTTCATTAAAATGCTCGCCAAAAGTACGAAACTAGGTTATTATATCCAATATTAGTCTATATTTTAGAGCAGCTTAGTGCATTAAGAGATTACGATTGTGGTCATTACTGTCAGCTGTATGAGCACTGAGCATGTAATTACACAGCAGAGTCCATAGCACTTCATACAATATTTTGTTGTCACACGCAGGAGGCTGTATTTTGTGGTCGTTATGATGTTCATACATTCTCATAGATCATGGATTTACGTATCCTGCAAGCGTGCAGATAACAGTTGAGCAGCGGATTGCAGTTGATACCATGGTCATTCTCTCTCTCCTCAGTGAAGAGATATAGAGACATTGTTTTCTTTAGAAAAGTTTAGAAAAAAAATACTATTATACTTGAAAATATGGGAAAAATTAAATTTAAAAACTATCGACAAGACATATTGAAGTATACTCATAGATTATATTTTTTCCTTTTAGAATTTTATAAAGTTACACTGAGAAGCTGTCATTTTTTTTGTACTTTTAAGCTACATTTACTCGATGTCAATTTGAAGGAAATTAAAACACATAAAGTAAGACTACTGAGCGGAAAATTTTGGTTCAATGTTTAAATATTTTAAACATCATTCCAATGTTTTTACATAATTGTCTAAAGTGTTATTATCAAAACGATTAATTTCCACTCTAATCAATGTTGGTTGAAGTTCAAAGTTAAGTTATAAGTGGGAAATTAATAGCTTAGAAGTTCACAATTGGCATTTCGAATTAAATGAAAATGGTTATTATTATCCTGCTACATCGAAGCTGACAAGTATACCTCACGAATGCTACAAACTATCAAGTATTTTCCTCGACTGTACTTTCATAAATTAAGCCTTACAACATCACAAATATATTATTTCACTGCAATATTGCTGTTGAAGAACGAAATTTAAATCTGTTGCACACTCACTATTTTAGTAAATGACACGCATGCAAACGCTACCAATGAATGCGTGTAATAAACTAAAAATCAAATCGCAGCACAAACGGCAATCGCCACTCACGAAACCGCACTCATTCCGTCGTTTGACTAGTGCCAGTCAGCTGGCCGATTATTGCTGTCATTTGCCCGTACTGGACAATCCAATTATGAGTGCTGTTACGACATTACAAAACACGGGACGCCATCGTAAGTACACAATCAGCTCATCGGACCCAGCAGATCTAAACATATTGCTTTCTATTTTGTATATTTTATTTATATTTATTTTATATAGACTCTGAATTCACTTCCATTGTGAATAAACTGATTTGATTTTCACTCACAACACTACGGCAGTTATTCTATCATATCATCCGATTACATTTGTATGTTATGCGGTCTATGAATGCCGGTGTATAAGGATAATACGTGGATGTTTTGTGTTTTGCCTTTTTGACTAGAACGCGACAGACCACAGTGGAAGCCAGTCGGTTCATGCTTGCATGTTTTTTGTTTGCTCAAAAGTAGTATAACAATTAAATGCAATCAAGTTTATAACACAAATCAGTTGCGATAATATAAATTGTTTAATATTCGTGTCTGACCTTGTTTTATTCCATAAATTTCGTTGAAAAATACAGTTTTATAGATCGAATTCAATAAGATAAGTTAAAAAAACATTACTTTTTCCGCACCGCAAAGTGATGAAGGAAAACCGAGCGAACGAAAACAAAATATGCGGAGTCTAGCATTAACACTAACGGTGAATGATTGACCGCTGAATGCTATGCGCATTCGCGCGCATTGTATTGTTAATCCAATCCGCGATGCAACGAACCGCACAATGCGCACGTCGCCACTGCGAGCACCTCTTCTCTAAGAAGTGCAGAGCAATCTCGCGAGCAAGTACCATACATAACTTTTGCAGGTGATGGCGGCGAAATGAGCGAAACCAAAAGCAACGTAGAGTCAGTGCACTGTAAATGCAATGCTCGGTGGAATACAATTGGATTGTACACGCATTTGGTTGGTAAGCACTGCAATCTTAAGCGGCGCTTGATGAAGCAAGATAAAATGTTGGGAGCAAGGAAGTAAAAGAACTATGAATAGATTGGAAAGGAATATTACATAAAAGTAAAGTTCACAACTCTCTGCGATTCAATTCAATTAAAAAAAATCAAATTTATCAGATTTGAGAATTAAAAAACAAATAATATATCATGCTGAAATGTAAATTTTAAATAACGCAAACAAAAAATTTAAAAATCATAGTTTCTCATAGTAACAGAATTTACAAGTTTCGCCGGAAAATAAATAATTCTTTGCAGAGACACTACACAAATAAAGACAGAAATCTTCAAACTAACATTCTTTACATTCCTCTTATGGTTTATGCGGCAAATTACATTAAATTAGTTGATATTTTTGATGATTAATTTTGACTTGATTACAACAATATAGTTTGATTCCACTTAGTTTGCAGTTTCAATTGATCTGTGTAAATTCAGAAGATACTTGAAATCGGTATAATTAATTTCTTCCTGGAGTACTCCATGTTGATACCGAATTGAAATTTCTCTGTTTTACTCCACCTAACCTGACACCAATTTCTAACAAAATGATCACGTTCATGAAATACAAGACTGCAACATAAATATTTATATGGATCAGCCAGCAATTAAAGTTATTAGCGCGCGCACCTCACGTAATTATCGCAAGCTGGAGCCACACCAACTGCAAGGTAAATCATTAGCAACTGCAACTCGATAACTACAAGTCGCAGTAATTACGCACAGATTACTTTGGAGAAACGTCCACTCCCCAAGACAAGAAAATCAACTCAAGTCAAGAAAATAACAATCACTGCAAAACATAATTACTCTATTATTGTTATTTATTAGTACAATTTCCGTTTGAAAATTATTAAAAAACATCTTATTGCGCATATTGTGCAAAACAATTAGACAACATTGGGCGGTACAATTACATTCAGTTGATGTTTGCGTCACGGAAACGTGTCAAGTGAGTTTGGTCAACATAAACAGAAGATAATATAAATAGTGTGATAGTTTAAGTGACAGGCACAAAGCACAGATACACATTTCGAGGTGTGAAAAAACTTTTAATTCAACAACAATTACCTTTTAGATAGCAAATGGTGCTATCACAAATATACACTATATATACACTATACACAAAAAAAAAGAAAATATTAAAACAATAGTGTATACTTCGAATTAAAAGTATTATTGATTTGAACGTGTAAAGTCACTAATATCGTAATTTGAAACGCTATGTCATTGAGTTAATTGCTTCAAGGTATCAATTGCCGAGAAAATAAAGATAAGAACGCTTAATTATCAAAAGTAATTGAAGGTTTACCGAGTAACAGTATTACTACTTTTTGTAAATCACATTTC
>JAODIE010000004.1:4610288-4632515 GCA_027575565.1 Diploeciton nevermanni | reverse complement strand
CCACTTTTGTATTTATACACAAATTAAACATACCTCCCTCAGACATTAGGCTTGAATTATTTTTAAAACGATAAGGGTGATTTTCCATCAAAAAATCCATGTCCATAATAAATCCAAGAAAATCATTTTGACTTCGGTAAAATATTATAAATATCATAGCATACTTGTACTTGAGAGAATTGATATTGAATTATTACCTGACAGTTGTCACATGTTTCCTAAAGGGTGGCAAGCGAGTGCACGCCTCGGAGACGGTAACAAAGCGACTCGTATGTTGGTGTCGCGTGGTGCACACCACCCGTACCCGCTCCTGGATGCGCGAGTGGTGCACACGCACCACCGTCCTGTCACTCATGTTGATCGCGTGTGGGCCATGCGGCACGCTGGGCACGTCGCGCACCACCAGGTGACCTCGCATTTTAATCGTTGCCACACAAAACACTCTTGATCCGCAATCTGCACTTGATCATACGACAACACTATATGCACATGGACACTAGAATGGCAAAGAAGTATTTAATCCAAGAGTAAGTAAAGAGTTGTCGAAAGCACTATATTTTTTAACTTAAAAGTAGAAGAAAATATGATCAAATGTATTGTAATGATGTGTTTCTTATCATTCTAGCTCACATTTTCCTGGAATAGTATAACTTGCTATTGGTTATTTCGCGAATGTGAATCTAGCAACTAAATGCGGTCGGTGGAAGCCGTCGTCGTCGTCGTCGTCGTGCGCCTCGACCATGGAGCACAGCCGCGAGCAAACTGAACGAATAGTAAAAGCGGCGCGCGCTACAAGCCCGCACTCTGTACAACTCTCCCGCGAAACGGACTTAATGAGAGTAGCAACAAACGCGAACAACACACAACCCGCACATGTCGAACGCTGACTGCGTTCTGTGGCGGCCGTTCGGCGACGACGACGGCGACCAACGGCAGTGGTAAAAATAGCAACCGCACAATAATAATAATAATAATAATAATAACAACAACAAACAAGACGACGTGCAGACATTGTAAGCTATGAAAAGAAATGAAGCATAACCTGTCACTGAAAGAGTAAATATATACCGAAAAAATACTTCGTACAATCTTATTTCCAACAAATGAGAAGTTGATGTTAAATGTTCATTTAACCCTCGTGCCTTCGAGTGCTCTAGCTTCTAACCACTGACTCACTCCACTATAAATTTTACGGTTAAAATATGAATTATAAAATATTATTATATTGCCTATTAAATGCCACTTAAATTTTATTCTTCTACCTTTTCGGTAATCCTATAATTTAAGCAAATATAAAGTTGGATGAATTGAGCTGAGATGAGTTGGATACGATAATTTCGAACAATAGTTAAAATGGCAAAAGTTGAGAACGTAGTTTTAGAGTGTGCTCGAGATGGAACTGGAAAGTCCTTGATGCTAAAAAAAAAAAAAAAACGAGCGCAGCATTATATCATCAGAATTTATGCCTACGAAAGCGAGGATGCGAAGAGGTTAAGAGGATGTTATCACGCCGCGCCGTCGTAATCAATTTCGACTTCCGCTGACCGCTACTATCTCTCATCATTAATATGAGTAACAATCATAATCTTACTATACATATATTACGCAACCTACCTCCGTAAATGTAAAAACGTGTTAACAGATTTTAAATATAGTAGACTTAGAAATAAAATAAAAACACTTATCGGGTTACTTTGAAGAATTTCAACCCTTCTATGAGCACTGATTAACTAGTGAATATTAAACATTTTACTCCCTGGATATACGTAACATTCCTCAACAGAGAATTTCCTCAAAATATGAACAAGTTTAGATTTGTTAAATTTACATCAACAGGGTTTTTTACCCTAGTAGGACGTATAACACTAACCTCTGTCAACGTAATTACTTTTAGGAATAATTCTTGATAAATTTGCTTGAAAAAAAAGCAAACGAGTTACCGTACTTAATTTTTGAGTCAATTAAGATTAGTCTCAATGTCAAACAAACAATGTTGAAAGAAAAACCCTAGAAAATAAAGCCTACTTTATATTTTTTGTTCTCTTTATATATAAACTGAACACTCTCTTACGATGAAATAATTTCATCAGAACTCCTTTATCACCGCATCCAAAACATTCGCAACATCTTGAGCGAAAAGCAATATAATGAACAAATTAGCAACAGCATAAGAACTGTAAAATTCCTTCGATTTAAAATTACGTCCACCCACACTATACACGACCACACTACAGATTTGTACATTAATCGGGTTTAATTTTCCGGTTAATCGTCCATCAGCTTTTATTCCACTCCGCTTATTGTTTGCTCCAACTTGGCGTCGTTCGCTAGTTGACGATGCGTCATTCGTCATACCGGTTAAAATTACAAACTGCTAAACTGTCGGCTCCAGCGCAATAAGTCGCTTAAATGCTCTATACACTCGGCCGAGTGTGAATCGAAGCACGTGTGGTTTATGCGGGGCTGGAAAGAAAATAGCCGTATAAATGGTCGATGAAGGCCCGCGATGGTGTGTGGAAGGAAGTGTCGGCTGGCATATTAATATTCGGTGTGGGTGCATTGCGAAACGGTATTAATGTGAGTCGAAGGCTCGAGGAGCGATACACATGGTAAATGTGAGCACGAGCTGCGTGCTAATCGAATGAGTAGAGTTATTTTTTACAGCTGAACAGAAAGCAAGAATTGACGAAGATTAGTCAAGTTAGAAGAATTGTGCGCACATATGGCTGCCTAAAAACGGCATTGGTGATGACAAATAAGGAACATAACCTTGCAACAAGAAAAATGTATTCAAAAGTCAACGAAATTTAACGTGAAAGAAATGAGTAAACATAAAATATTTATGTTGTAGATATTTTTAGAGTATTTACAATTTAAAATATTGCCCCCAAACTGTTGTTTCATGATTCATACTCAAAAAATCGTTTTATGCAATTCTAGTGACGTGTGAGCCTCGATACGTGGCACAGTTGGTATGGCGTCTGACTGTAGCAGTGACAGCGAGGGGCATATTCTTGAGACACCAGTTAAAATCCTGCTGAGGATACATCCAATATAATATATACTCGCACAAAATTTAGTCTCAATAACTGCGAATAACCCTGGTAGTTGATGCAGTATAATGGAATAGAAGTCAAGTAGGGTATCGGTATCCGACATGGTTGCAGTACGCTCCACAAATAACAAATAATCAGTGATGTGATTAGTAAAGACAAAATTGATTTTTAAAGTGGGTTGTTTGTCTGGCCTGTTCATATCATATTTTACTAGCGTTTCTCCCAAAATTGCCTTGAAATAAAGGTTAATTCAAGCAGAATTGATCGCCTGCATCACCTCCCAAACAGTTTTGGTAAGAAAAATAGACCAAGTCGAAGAGAAAAAAAAAAGATACAAATTTTTGATTCCTTTAAAATTGTAAAGACTACACGTCGCAAAAACGTAGTACCGAAATGATTTGCCAGGAAACATATCGAACAAATATTATCATATTCTGTTCCCCCACGAATATGAAAAATTAAGATAATCGCTTAGAATTGATTGAATGATTTGTAATTCTTCAGAGTTTTATAAGTTTGAGAGCAATTTCCTTGTACAGTACAATTTAAAGACATAGTCTGAGTGATGTTAATATAGTGTTATTCCTAAATATTCCCCAAGCATTCCACGCTGATCTGAACCTCTGAATCCAGCCAGTCTAAGAATATCTAATCATAACAAAAAAACGCAGTGGGGAAGCAAATGCTAGCTGTTTGTAATTTTATTATTTTATTACCAGGATTACGAGCGTGTTGCGACGCTAACGGACGGGTTTTAAAACTTTTTTGATTCTTTTTGCATCCGAGCAAATCGTGCGCAAAACGAAAATAATAATGTTATTCCATCCTGTAATTCCAGCTGGGATATACTGCAGAGAAGATTAAACTTCATTTTGAATTATGCGCTGCTTCAAATGTTTTAATTTGGCGTATTTGCGAAGGGACATTCATTTTTAACATGTGCAAATTCAATCACCACTTACTAATGCTTTTAATTTAACAACTGTGTTTATTTCTGGATGATGGCAGATGCAAATTACGTGTAAAATTATAGGAAATTCACTTCCGGACATGTTCGAGGTATAAAAATAAGTGAAAATTGTCGGACGATGTCTTGCGAACGACGACAGGATAGAAAATTACAGTTTGATGATGAAAAGTAAAGAACTAGACAGACACTTTTACTTCCACATCCACGACAGATTATGGTGTCATTTATTCTAGTAAATCCATGAGGATGATGAATTATAGGTATTAAAACTTTGACAAACGACCCAATTGCAAAATATGAACAACAATCGATAAAATATTGAACTCTAAGCATGCTTAAATAGCATGAAATAGATTCAAACGTAACTCTTTTAGATCCGCGATATTATTATATTATAATATGTAAATCATGTCGTCTGTACTCGTGCAAGAATAATTTCATTCAGTCCATGCATGGGCCAAGAGAAAATCGGTAGATGAGGCCGTAAAACGTGACTGTTGGCCCGTGGACGACACCGCCACCCGTATATAAAGCTAATGAAAATTCATAACAAACAGAGGCCCGAGCGTAATTCTGGATCAATATTACGGTGTGCACTGTGCCCTCTAATGGGATATTGTTCTCGTGGCGGTGATAATATACATTGAATATGGTAATATACAAAGTGGTGGTGAGTTTGATGAACAGAAGTAAATCAATAGAGGAGAGTAGAATTAAATTTAATGGATGCTGTGTGATGCTAAATCAAAACAGTTTAGGAGTAATTTAATAAAACGTTGGAATAAATTGTTTTAAATAGAATTGCAATGGACAAATACAATTTGAATATTTATTGCACTGAAGTCCAATTGAAATTTTGCATGAAAACGATAGATAAGGTATGAATTCTAGGAACCTTATGCAGCTCTTAATCAGTAAGAAAGGTTGATTATATTTGAACTACCGTCTCCCGAAGCTAGCATGTTATGAATTTATTTGCATTGAAATTTTCATTATTGAATTCGAATCAATGAAAAGAAATGTTGATTTTCCTTCTTTGAATAAATTGAATTCATATATATATATATAAACATGAGATATCATCTTATTTTAAAATTCATATATCTATGATTCATTATTAATAAATTATCATGCAATTTATGGCACAAAATAATGTTGTTTAGATCTATTATCTGAACAGCAAAAGAATACAAAATATCTTATTGTAAATTTATTACGAAAAAAGTTAAAGTTTTAAAAGAAAACACTGATTGCAATATAAGGCTGTGTCCAGTAAAACCGGTATTCTTGAAATATCAAGCTTTTTGGAGCGTACTGCAACCATATCCGGTTACCATACCGACACCGTACTTGACCTTCATTCTTTTATGCTGCATCAACTACCAGAGATATTAGCAGTTATTGGGACTGAAACCGGTGGAAATATATATTATAGTAAATATACCCCCAGCAGGACTTGAACTCGTGTCTCCCAAATATATAGCTCGCTGACACTGTTACAGTCAGACGGGTTACCGACGGCGGGGCAATTGCCAATTATTAAAACTAATTATATGTAAATATGAAATAATGAAAACACAATTTCATGCAAAATCCATGATTTTTCTAATTTTCTAATTTATTTTTAACCAGAAAGAAAGAAAGACACTAGAACATCAAAAACATTTTAAAAATCTCCTTTACGAATTGTGATTCAGTGAGAGAGTATTTCCACGTATTTAAATAATGTCAAAACTAACGTCTATCTTAAAATATCTCCATAAAAGAGGTTTGTAACCTTAATGAACAGTAATGAATCATATTTTCCCCTGCTATAAAGTCTAGACAAATCCTGAGACTATTCACTCCACATCCACTCTAGTCTAGTCGAGTGTAGAATGCACAACTCACTAATTAGTCTTTGTACCAACATGAGTATATGCCCAGCAGGGGTGAATAAACCATGAAAACGTACATAAACAGAGGGTCCTATCTCCAGCAAATAATTACACACCTTCATGCCATATCCAAACTACATTCCTAACAAATATAACAATTTCCAACTTCCTGCTCTTATCAACCTCCCCTAATACTTTACATTTTATCCAGATGATAAATTATTAAAACATATTGTTCCACCCAAGTTCCTGCTATTCACACCCTTACATTTCTAAAGTACAAACTTTAAAGCACCAACAGTGAGTAGAATACTCATAGTACTCCTATGGAAGTAGAATACTTTCAGAGAATAAAGTGAGGATTTCCTCAGGAATAGCACGTGCTATCCTTCATTTTTCATTGCAACCCAGTGTCAAGCTAGATGTTGATCAATGAAGGAATGCAACTTGCGTGCATTGTTACAACCTGCACAAGTATGTAGCTTGATGGATCAAGTATCCACCTGAGCTTTGTGCCACTCCCTCAACGGTGATGACGTAGTCCTCCTACCCCTTGATCCCTCTTTTCTCATTTCAGCTTTACGTTGGGAGAGACACAATTTCTAAAGTTGTGACTGCAAGTGCAACGTGTCAAAGAGGGTGGATTACAATCCACATGTGTATTATAAAAGTACCTGCATTTCGAGAGTATTGAGGGGATGTGGATGACTAAAGTGGAAAAGTATGATGGTAACTTTACATTTTGAATTATTTCAAGCGGATAATAAATTAGATTCAGCAGAAAAAAAAGTATTTCCAAAGAAGATACAATTAGTAAACTACTATCAAAAAGTCACACATCTCTTCTCAAATATCCAGCATTAGGTAACTCTCAAAAATTGAGGTTATTCCTCATCTATACAACTACATTGCACCAGAAGAGATGCTGGAAGGAGGAACGTTGGGTGATTCACTCCCTCGCAATCAATACGTACTGATACAAACTCCCACCTCCCTGCTTGCCGCCAACATCAGCAGCATTTTCCACTCGCGCGCCCCCCGACGAGTACTGCACTAATTTACACTAACTGCATCAGATCTAACCCGCCTACGTGACTCCATGTTCCTGTTCAAACTGTACTAAAGTGAAACCGCGCATTAGCTCACTGTAAATTCCATTGCTTACCCGTGCATTACCGCACATTAGCTGCATTAAATTTCCTGACCGTTCCAGGACAAACTCAGTTTTGTTAGATTTTATTAGGAAGAATTGGGAAGCTTGGTATGGAATACTTGTGAAAATGCTGGAGGTGAAAACTATGGAGATACCTAGACGACTAGAAAGATGAAAGGTTGCTGTGTAAGTATTGAAATTTTTAGGAATCAATTTTACATTAAATTGTCAAAGAGTAAAAGTTGTCCATTCGTAATAACGCATGGAAGAAGAGTTAGAAAAAAGGTAAATGGCAAATAGATAGTATTGATAGACAGTATAGATTTAAAGGTGGCGTAAATATAGAGAAAATGTTATTACAGTAAGTTAGCAGTAGATACTAGAAACACTATAAGGAAAAAGTGAATATAGATTGTAGGTATTCAACGATAAACCGCAGATTCATGTTACCCAGAATTACCCCTTTGTGGCAGTTGATCGTGGTTGGGTTTATAATCATATGGGGTCACTTTCTATTTCGCGTGTGCGAGTGCATTGTCGCGTGTAGATCGATTTACCGGCTGGATGACGTTCAAATCGCATGTGGTGCGAAAGAAAGTTGAAGGACTTTTATTACTTGTAGGAAAAATAGTTTTTCAATAATTAAGATCATTAAGATTAATTACCATTAAATGGTGGACTTTGCGTGATATTAATGATATGCATCATGCGCACTTTACAAAGCAAAGAAACTAGAAAGAAACAAAGAAACAATAAAAATTTATTCAGGAACAATACCAATCACATGATGAAGAATATTTCAAGTGGTGTGATTGTTGTACAAAATCGATTTTAAAAATTCCACGATCGATCATGTAGCTATTGGTATTGCCACACCAAGCAAATTGACTTTCACTATTTCACTACAAATCACCATTCACAAATCGTGCACGCAACTTTCACGAAAATCACTGGCTCATTGACGAATTTAGGTAGGATTTATTCAAATTGCATAACCAAATTGTAGCAAACAACAATAAAACACCTTTAACACTATCTACGTAGATATTCACTTACAGTACGTTCGAGAGAATAAGTGTTGTGGTGCTCAATTTTAGAAAATATTCTCATATAACACATAAATCATGGAAGAAATTAATGAACATATTGATGTAGAAATTTTATAAACGATAACATTTTTAACTAATAATTGAAATGATTTCATAAAAGAACATACCAGTATTGATTTTTTAAGAGTATTACAAAAACCAAAATCAAAATAATGAAATCAATCAAAACATGAAATCCTTCCATGAAACTAATTGGAAGGAAATACTGCAATAGAAATACGCATTCGGTATGTGATAAACCCAATGCCAAGAGTGTAAACACCGTTCCAGATTCTAGAAAATCCGTCTGAGACACACTTTCCTCACAATCGCCGTTGAAGGAGGCCGGTGACACTACTTCCGCTTTTTATAAAGTACCAACACCAACCTGCACTTATGTGACTTACAATTTACAGCAACTTTTACAACTTCTATATCTAACCAACCAATCCTTAATACCATACAGTACTTATTTTCCACATCTTAAAATGTAATAAACAGTATATCGTCACCATTCACAAAGATTGAAAAACTGAAAGAAGTATCACGCAGTTAGTCTCGATTTAAGCAGAACTGGCGAAACCTTTCGCGACTTGTTCGCTAGAACGCGTGAAAGCAGTAATGATAGTTAGCGCTAGAGTGACAGTTGAGTTTGTAACGCAATTTATTTATCATTTCGTAACTACGTAATGTGCGTAAAGTAAATGATTCCACGTACACATCATGCTTGATGGCTTTGCATTAGTTTGAACTTTGTTCCATTTTCAAATGTCAGTGCATTCTTATAATAACCTACTAGTAAATTTACTCACCAATCAGCGAGCAAATTGGAGAACATTTTGAAATACATAAAAATCTCTTACCTGAAACAAGCAAAAATAGCACAATTAGTCAACAATGTTCCAGTGCATTATCACTTTGGTAATTTACTAAACGGAACATTTAGCTTTCGCCTTAGCTTCATTACCATTAGCCACTTCCACTAACGAACCTAACACGCTGCCCATGTTACAATACCGACCGAATGAGATTAATGCGTCTGTCGCATGTTTAATTCACAAACGTAAAGTGCGCAACAAAACAAAAACTTAATGTTGTTTTACAAAATTAATTTTAAATAAAACATGAATAAATGGAATAGTGTTTTATGCAACATCTGCTTGCAGATGACATTTTGCCAAGTCGTAAAGGAAATAAACTGCAATTCGTGAATCCATGAATTAATGAATTGCATTCCGCGCACGGCACATTCACCCATTATTGCGCTGAATGCAAATTGCAATTGAATTGCGCGAAAATTGCCGCCAGATAGCTCATTTCAGTACGCCTACAATTTTAATCAGATTGTTGCAATTGTTTCCACTTGTGTTTAAGTTGTTTCCCGAAGAAGGAAGTAAAAAGCATATTGTATAAAAATCGGATTTAATATGCAAAAACACAAGAAATAATAAAGATATTTTTAGAACAAACCAACTTAAGAACAACTGGTAATTGATAACAAATTTAAATTAATTTGTTGTACAGGTAGTTCTAAGTATAATTTAAGATAATGATTTTTTTCGAAAAGTTAACAGCACAATTAAATTCAACATCAATTGTAATCCAGTTAGCAACGCAAGTGTCTTGACCTTAGGGAGATTAGAAAATCATCTCGAGAGCAATTAAGTACATTGAAGAGAATTAGTTGGAAGTAGTTTGCTTGATATTTAAGGGCCATCATTCTAATTACTTCTTCAAACAACTTCGAACAATAAAACTGCAATCATATAATAAAACAACCACCCAGTTAAAGGAAGTTAAACAAAAACATTAATGCAACCAACTAAAATATAATTATATTACATTTACTTGAAATATAACTCTAGTAATATGTTTAAAGTGTATTTAAAAGTGACGAAGTTAATAGTTTACAAGTTGTAAAGTTATTAACTGTATAGCCAGAATGTGGTCTGATGGTAGGCAACTTTGTTTACAAGCGCATGCCTACTCCCAATAAAACTTTAAATAAGCTGAGTTTATCTTATTAAACAAAAACAAGAAAAAGGTGACTGTAATAAGTTGCTTTTTGCACGCAAACTAAAGCGGTATATTTTTATACACATAATGCGCAATTAAAGTGATTTCATTTGAAATATTTAAATTGTCCACTGGATTAAGGTAGAATGGGATGTCTGACCATAGGCAACCACAACAACAGCATACAAATTGATCGCCTTTTGTTTACTTACAAAATTGAAGTTATTCAATGTTTGTTCATTCTTAACTCAGTCATAACAAACAAATCATCACAATAACAATGCCACCAGGTAATTTAATTTGAAAAATTTAATTAACACTCATCCACATCTTTAAACAATAAAATCATCCTTGTAATAAATGCAAGCTAAAACTTCGTGACAATCTGTTTCTTTTACAAAGCACTCTTCATCTTTAACTTGACCAACTTGCAGATATTCATAAGATATTCTCAAAATATGCATTCATTATACATAATAGATGCGATTCAAAGATAGAGACTATTTTTGGCTGTACCTTCCACCTTCCTCTGCGCTCGACGTGCGACTCCTGCGGCTAAATATACTCCAACTCCTGGACGTTGCCGCCGCCGCCGCCGGTTTTGCCAGCGTTGCGACAAATCGATAAGTGTTTTTCAAGCAAACAGCAGCCGGCGCCAATAATGCCGCAACATACAACACATGTTTGTGTATTCAATGTTGTGTGTGCCTTGATATCATTTCAGTGTGGACAGAATGGAAATCGTCAGCTTTCGCAAGAGTATCCTTCAACCAATTCCTCACGTAGGTTGAGTGTTGCAGCATATTCACGCCAGCACCAGTGCAGAAACCACAACTTCATTCAGGTTAATTCAAAGAGTCGATTTAAATTCGAATTATATTAGATTGAGGACGCGTAGGATTTACTACACTTTATATGGTACATTATTAGCATCACAGTTTAATGAGTTTAATTATGTCATGGATTTCCTTATGAAGTTCAAGTTTCGTGATTTTCAGCACAATTTGCAGCTGGATTAAGCAGGACGCACGGCACGTGAACAATCAAATTAGCAACGAACAAATATCACGGACGTGTGATTATCCATGTTTGACAAACTGCTAATTTCACGCAGACGGCATGAAGTGTTGGCAAATCGAATTAAAACTGCAATCGCAGCATGTTGCACCGTGTTATCTTCACGTTTTATTATCGCTCCAACAACAGCCTACAAAGTCCTAACCACCCACGCATTATTTTAGCAACCTGACTCACTGGCATCACTTCGAAAAATACCATTTCATACTCTTTACACACTCATCCAGTCGGTCTTACTTAATCCTCCAACCACCATTTATTTTGCCTATCCAAACTAGTTTTAATCGCTTAGCGAACGAAAAAAAAACTCGCACTCACTCGGCACATAAATATCACGCTTTTATGTAAATAGATTCGTGTCTGGACGTTTTAGATACTTTTCTTGGACATTTTAAGGACGTTGCACGGACGTAACAGTAGAAAATTGGGCGTCGCATGCCGGGGGATCGGAATTGAAAGGCAGCGGCGGCGCGGCGCACGCGTCAGCGCGCACTATGCACCCCCGCGTGCGTTCTCGCCACCCCTTGCAAAAGTTGGCAGTCGCTAGTGCCGATGTTGTGAGCCCCTTTGTACGTGCGCGCCGGTTGAGGGAGACACGTTCGCGGTCATCCTGGTTGTAGCTTGCAAACGCAAATGCGGTGTCCTTCTCGCACGTGCGAGGGGCAGAAGTCTATGATACGAAGGGTAGCAACCCCTCGTGTGCCTCCGCCAACGCAAACGATGACAATGCTAGTATACGCGCGTGAACATGAACGTGGAAGAAGTCAAGTCGATCTGAAGAAGAATGCTTACTTGAGGCATTCATTTTTACAGTGCCAGACTAAGAGACACAGAGATAATTTAATATTAATTATGTAGATGAAACTTAACTATAACACTTACTTAATATTGATTTGTAAAACATTTGCGGCTTGCTATCTTCTTCAGTATCAGAAGCAAGTCGAAAGCGTCTTACAACGTGTTATAGTTCAGTTTTATCCACATAATGAATATTAATTCTTCGTTTTCAATCACAATCTTATGTGATAAATTGAACGATAGATGTCGCTTGGATTAATAACATCTACTACCAGACAGGATATAATATAAATATATTAAATAACTGCTCTATTTTTTATTCCTCTTTTATTTACCTCCACTCATCAATTCCATCCCATAATTTATTCCCAACCTATATTTATGTCATTCATTTCTTCAATCATCGCAACTGTAAGCGAATAGAACGCATAAAATATCAAGAAGAATTAAATATCAAGGCACTGCCTTTCCTTAGCCGTCCAAACCACCATCGCATCATGCTCCTTTTTCCCCAACTGCATGCTGGAATAACATTTGCAAAACGCAGAACGTTGTGAGACGATGGCGCGAAACTTCCGGAAATGCGAAATACAAGCAAACACAGCGGCTATCAAGCCCGAAATGCATTTAATTTCATGAAACTCAGGAGAATTTCTGTTCCGGGTGTGGGGCTTCTGCAGCCTGCTTTGGTTTATTTCACAATTTTTTGCACTCAGTACCGCTGGAAATGGTTTTGGCATTGGATTCTTTAAAAATGATTCATTACAAAATGCATTACGTTTTGGAGTGCTTGGTAAGCCCAGAATAAATAAATTCAAGTTACGGTAGCTACTTAGCCTAAATAAAAGGAAGAAATAAAGATTGCGTAAAATACCATTAACAAAACTAATTCGAGGTATTATTATAATACCATTGTAGATCATGTTTTTCTTCGATGAATAGGTCATTCCGGTCATTCAGTTAATTCCGAACTTTGTTTTCAAATTGATTGTAGTAGTATGACTTCTTGAAAATTCTTAAATTAGATGTTTTCAAGTTTCAAAGTTATGACGCAATATGAATTTAGTGGGTAGGCCTTAGTCATTTACCACTAGAAGTGTGACCAAATTGTTTTTAGATCTAGCAAGAAATGCTTTACCGCAACCATCTACAATATTTCGAGTCTCCACTCTTAGATTTTCCAAGTTCCCAAGTCGAGGTAATACGGAGATATAAACGATACTTAAATAAGCAAAGTGTCGCATGTGTGTCATCGAACATGTGTGTTTTCCAGGCAGTAATTAACGCCGAAACGTCCAACTTTCGAAGAAATAAAGAACTCAAGCCAAAATTACAAACAAACAAAAAACGAAGAAATGTAAGAGTAATGACTCATATAAAACATATTAGCATTAAATTTAAGCCAGATATAGCTAAATTTAGAAAACGAAAGGATTAAAATATAAGGAAGCTCAAAAACCAAACCAGTTGATATTGAAGTAATTGGCACTGCAATCCACTCACTATAAGCACATTTGACCATATTAATCTTTCTTCTCTTCAGTGTAATTCGCTGTTGTTTCGCTTTTATTTGATGATATGCAAGGTAATTAAATCTCTGGCTTCATGGCTTCAAATACAAAGCAGTTTCAGCTGGCAACTGGCAGCTAAAAGACGAGAAACTTGATGAAACCGGAGACAAGTGGTCTCAGCGTGGGCCATCATGGCGTCACTTCAGCCATTACGACAGATCCAAGATACAGCTTCCAACCTTCTAATACATATGCTAGTCTAGTCGAATGTAGAGCTGCATATGTGGATAATAAAAGTTGTATTATGTACATGTGTAGACTGATTTATCATAATGAAAGTGACTGAGTGAAATTGAACATGTTTGAGAGTGAGATTCAAGACATATTGAGACAATTACCAAAATTTTAATTGGCTCAATAATAATTGATAAAGGAGATTTATCCAATGGATACATGAGTAGATATTGATTTTAACTCTTCTTTTAGCTAAGAGTATAGTGAGCAGTATTTTTGTAAATTATTTAATTTTGAGTATTAATTGCCTGCCAAAACTAGGCCGGTTGCTATATTTCACTTAATTCATCAAAGCTTATTCCTATACTCTGAATTCCAATCAATTTTGGTAAGAAAAGCCAGTATTATGCTAAGACCGATCAGATTCACTAAATAAACCGAAATACGTATATTAGATAAACAAATATAAATAGTTGAGTGTGGTTACAAAGTGTTTATGATTCACTATGTTGATAACATACTTCACTATAACACTTACTTTTAGTCACTTGGTAAAACGTTCAAGACATGTTGTCTTTATCAGTATAAGAGTAATTTATGATTTGCAACAGAAATTTTTAAATCCGATACAAAGAACACATGCGCACCCTTAATGATCCCCAAACATATTGCTCTCATTTTGCTAACCACTTAATTAAACATTCACACGCAGGTAACAATATAGATACAACACTAACAATATTAAAAACAGATAATTATAAATCACTCCTATACCGAAAATGTTTTACCAAGTGAATAATAGTAAGTGTTATAGTAAAGTTTTATCAACATAACAAATATAAATCTGAACGAACTGTATAAGTTCATTTTAGTTCGGCTCATATTTCGGATACGGTCCAGGTAGTTTGGTAGAGTTGGCGATAGTCGTGACATTATCGAGAGCACAGCAACAATTATATATTTTTCTTTTTTTCTTTTCTATAAGTTCTCTTGCTCCAAAAGTTTCAACCTTACAATTGTTGAATTAAATTGTATAGGTAATTTAGTCAAATTAACGATACACCCATTTTAATACGTACTGCTCTTCCATATTGGTTTAATTTCTAATAGCTATCTACGTGTAACCTAATTTACACAACCCATAAAATTCCCAACAACTAATTAAACATTACAAGTAGGATCATGACAAAATTTATAATAGAGGTTGCTTCCATTATATTTACACCACAAATGAATACAAATGTAAACATTACCATAATAACTAATCACCTCTTTCCCTCTTTCTCTCAGCCAATTTGCACAAACCGAATCTATTACACCACCTCGGACACATGAACGCATTGCTTACGTTTGTCATGTCCCTCTTCATTTATTTCGCAACACCGTGAAGAACAAGCATGCTCACGACGTGCGCTAGATATCCATATACCCACACAGCCCACGATCGCATTATCACACAAAGCCACAGCCAGTCAGTCACCTCGGACTTATATTGCACTATTAGACAAGAAGACGAAAATTGGAATTTAAATCGTTCAGATGTAAAGTGAGAAAAAACAGAGTAAAGAGAGAAATGACTGAGACCAAGATGAATATAAAGGTGTGTAGAGAAGTAAACAATTAAAACATCAAATAAATTGAAAACTGGACACGTAAAATGTGAGGTTACTGTTAGAAAAAACTGGGCATATTAGAAAATTGGTTATACTGGGGTGGTTTAATTAATCATGAGAAATGTATCAATTAGAAATTATTTATTACACCGGAATTATTTATAAAGTAAACACAACATTTCTAGAACACTCTTTTTTAGTTATTATTGCAGATTATGTGGGAGCTGAATAATCCAATTAATGAAATCCGAGAAGATGTTACATGTTGCATGAAGGAAATAGTAAAAAAAAACTTTTTTTAAACAAGCCTTTGTTTAAATACGTCATAAATAATAATAATAATAATAAAAACTTGTGAAGTGAAACAAGCAAATTAAATTATTTGATTAGATTTTAATTTTTAAAACAAAATCAATGCGTGTACTTAAACCTAGCGACAAACTTATTCCTTTTTGGCATATATCAATAAAAGCTTATTTTGAAAAACGTTTTTTTATTTTCTTTTTTTTTTACAATAAATTACTCTCAGCGAGCATCAAAATTAACTAGGCCGCCATCACATAGCTAAGCCTGCATTGTCTAAATCGGTTAAAGATATCTGCTTCAAAAATTGGGTTATTAAATTCCATTCGCAAACACATGTATACAAGACTACAAGTTTAATAAAAGCTTGTTCGCATTGCCCAACCTAAAAATCAATAAAAGTCTCAACATTTAGCGATACATCAACGCGTTACTATATTATCGTTAATATATATTTGAATAAATTACGTTGGTGCCATTTTCATTTTAAGAATAAGAATTCGACTTTACTATGAGTGTGAGGGTTTATAAATATCAACATAAATTAATAGAGAATGAATTAATTACACTGTTTACCTAGTATTTATTTTGTCGTACCTCACTGTTAAAACCTGAGTTTTTTGAATGATGGGATGGCCATCCCCGCTACCAACACAAATCATCAATTCATTCGATTGAGTGTTTCCAAAATTAATTCCCGATAAACGTTGCAATTTATAATACAAACCAGTAGTATCTAACAAAGCTTACTTGAAATTTCATTGAGTGTAATGCTTCTATTCTCATAGATCATAGAATAATTATAATTTATGTTTTTGGTTATTTTTGGAGCTTACTGCAACCATGCCGGATACCGACACCGCACTTGACCTCCATTCCATTATACTGCATCAACTACCAGGGTTATTCGCAGTTATTGGGACTGAAGCCGGAGGAAATATATATTATATTGAATATAGCCTCAGCAGGATTTGATCCCATGTCCCCAGAATATGCCCCTCGCTGTCACAACTACAGTCAGACGCCATTCCAACTGTGCCACGGATCGCGGCAAATAATTTATTATTCCAAATAATTGTCCCTTTTCTTCAGCAATATTTTTTATTGAAATTTCCCAAGAACTATATCCCTTTTGTATTTACAGTTTGAATGAAGCTTGCTTCGTCAGTTCAATACAAAAGTGCAAATTACAGTTCACCACAATTTAGAGTCCAGAATGATGTGTATCGTTTTTGGCTACCGTTGTGAGCCTACTACACGTCTGTTTAAGTTCTTTGCTTTTAACTGCGTTCATAATTAATTAGTAATCACGCACCGTGCTCGTTAGCAGCCGAAGCCGACTAGGTCGCTGGACACGCCACCGCCTTCGTTAACGCGAGCAACTTGCGACTCATGTGCTTTAATGGCTGACCGACTCCAACACCCGGTGAGGTAAACCACCAAAACGCAGAGCACTAAACAAGACTACACAACACCAGTATCTATACTAACCATCTTCTTAGCTCATAGACCAATAGACCAATAACAAATTTATAATATGACCACTATCTGTGCCGAATGAACATAGAAGGTAGGGTCGTGGGTAGGTAATGGAAGGCAATGATAAGGGTAGTCAGACTGGAACAATATAAAAATAATAATTATTGTCTGGTTAAGCTATTTTTATATTTATTGATGATTGTTGTTAGGCGCACCAGCAATTAAGTGCTTGACTATATTTTAAGAGAAACTACTGGAGAATACCATTAGCACATAAAACTGTCAAAATTTACATATTGCTCACAATAAAAAGCACTTTATCTTTTCTTTTAACATTTCCGGAAATATCAAACAAGTCTCCAACTTGGTATTCTTAAATTTTTGGTACCTACTGCTCTCGATATTAATTGCTGGTGGCACACAAAAACAGACGAACTTCGGCAAATAATTAGCTATACTCTTCAATATCGTAGAATAGAATAGCAAATAATAGAAATCCAGACAGTTCATAATATATTTGAAATGGCCGCTGTAAACTAAGCATCCTATCGGTTTATATGGCATTTCCCATATTAGAAGATATCAAACGCTCTCTCACTTGTAATTTAAAAACAGAGTATATTGACAATCTCCTTTAATTTCATCAATATACATTTCCACCGCACTCTAATAAATAATAACCAGTAATAACCCGATTTATGCTTTTATTGATCATCCGCCCAAATGTCTTAAAAGTCGGCAGCTTATTATTCTTAAATTTAAATTATATGACTCTAAATTTTCCATCATTTATAATCACACTCATATGTGGCCGAATATTATGAGTTGTTGAATGAGTGTGTGCACACAATTACAAAGCCATATTTTGAGCGTTCCGCTAAACTTGCGAAGCAAACATGCTGCCCAAATTGAAAAAGAGAAACCGATGCGTGCGTTCGAACGCGTCGGCTGGGCGTAATAGTGGCGCCTAAATGTCACAAAATCAACACCCGATCTCCGTCTGCAGTCGGAGGCACGTGCGTAGAGTCAGGGTGGGTAGGAACAATTTGTTGAAAGCTGATGACAATTAATACGGATACTAACTTCAGCTTTACTTCGAGCAGAAACAATGATACAAAATACAATGCTTGGACATTTTTATATTAACAATACCATACGTTAATCAATTGCAATGGAAAAGCATGAGAAGGCATTTGGTAGGAATTAATGATACCACTTAGACATCTAATTCCATGAACATTCTTCCACAACAACTAATTTTGAGCTGATTGAATGTTCATAAATTTCTACTCTCAGCACTTCTTAGGAAACTTTTTTCCTTTTTTTTTTTTAAATCGTGCTATAATTTTATTTGCAGAATTGATTGAATATCATGAAAACAGTTTATAAATAGATATGAATTGAATGAGCGAAGATAAACTTCAATTTAAAAACAATAAACATTATATTTTCAGTAAATTAAAAATTGGTTTAACTTATTTAGTTTGAAATTAATAATGTACTATTCCAATATATCTTTAAAGATATTATGTTATGCCCCTTATTGCTGTGTATTGCATTTTATGCTAATGTAAATTACATTTGTAATTAACACAGTAGAAAAGCAATATTCTCAACGCTGATATCCACAACATTTTATAAACGTTATGTTGAAAAATTGCACTATAGCACTTACTTAAAATTGATTTTATTTTTCAACATAATGAATCTTAAACACTTCGTGACTACACTCAACAATACTCTGAATTTTATAAACGTTTAACATTTCCTAGTTGTACTATTTATTAGAAGGTTCCCAGTAGTAATGTCAACTGTGATCCTTAATCATGCGAAACAAATTTCAGCTTACTCTCAATTTCTAGCACATCCCATAAATCCATCTATCCAATTATGAAATAAATAATATCCACTTTATGACTTTCTTCTGGTCTAAACAATTACCACCTAACAAGAAAAGCATCCCTTCATTCTCTATCCTTCACGCATACTCCCACAAAATACCGCTGGTATATTCCACAAAACTTGCCACCCCACTTGAGAAAATTCCAAACAGAAGCCCAAAAACATCACACCTCTGCGTTCCATACAATATACAGGCAGTTTCTTTTACACTGCCCTGTAGTTGCTTATCCATTAACCTCCTTAGACCCTCACCGTCCATTCGTTCTCGCATACAGGCAGCCTTCACCTTTTCACTTGAACATTTTTAAGGGGTGTCTCATGCATAATAAAGGCGAAATTAAAATTTCTTAATGGAAGCCAATTATCGCAACCTGTCCTATCATCAACAAAACGCTGTGTTCACAGCAACATCAGAAGCATGTAAAACATTGAAGGGAAGATAGGAAGGAAATGAAGTTGCGTGCTACAACTATGCATGTATTAATTTTAATTTATACACATGATGAAAATCATGCGTTGTGCGTGCATCATCACGAACGTGAGCACATTGTGTGAAATGTGAAAATCGGTCATTATCATATCATTGTGTAGCTCAAGTGCAACGGGCAGACAAGACAGGCGACTACAAAGGAATTTTATGTATTATAAGTAATAAACGCCGCACAGAATCAAACAATTAAATACAGATGTAGAGAAATGATGATGTCGAAGATATGATGTTGCTTGGCAGGATGAAAATTTTGTAAAGAGTTGAGCAAGTTGCATCCAGTCATGACCCGGTTGGCCGGGCTAAAGCCTCGCTGAAGGCATTGCACCCAAACAACCCCAACAGACCTAGATACCAGCTACCCACCTACTTCGCAAGTAATTATAATCACGTTCAGGAACCAAGCGAACAAGAAACAGGAAGTCATCTTGAACGCTCCTCGGCATGAGTGCACGTTCGTCTATTTTTTGTCACGCACATTATCACGCTGCTGGGAAGTTTTTACTCAAATCCTGCCTTAAGATGAAACAGTGACTACGCAGTAATGCATTTCCCTAGGTGTATCAAGATGATTCATAAAGAAAGACCTTGTTTGTTTCCAAGACAACCCCCTTTTCTTTTGTTTCCGGGCATTGTTTACAAATGGCTTACCTCTCGTCTTGCAGCCGCTTGAGTTCGACCATCTCCAGCTCGAAGCGCAGATTGCTATTCTCACAAAGAAGTAAGTCCCGCTCGCTGGCGAGGCCATCCAGCTCGCGCTTGAGGCGCAGCAGCTGGTCGCGCTGCTCGCGAATGACGGCGTCCTTCTGAGCCAGCAGCGCGTGCACGTCCGACGCAGGGGATGCCATGATTTCAACCGCACGCACTTCGCTCACGCACCACCTTCTTGCTGCACTGTATGGTCCTCGGCGTGCGTTTGGTGAGAAAACTCCCGGCTGGTTGTCCTGCGCGTCCTACGGCACTATCCAGATCTTCGTACGCGCGAACATGCTGCACGGAAGCAGCGCTGAAGACGATTGCGAATTGACGAGCTCGGGGAGTGTGCGCGCGTCAGCTGTATATCGGCGCGTCCGGCAAGCGGACTGAACAGTGTGGGCGCCGGCTGCCGCTTTCAAACACAACGAAAAGCGCGCATGCCACACGCTGACATCGTGCATGCTACGACATCTTTGAACAAAGGTGCGAACAATGTAAGAACTTCTTTGGGTAAACTACCGTAAGAGGCTCTGGTGATATTCAGGTTTTACAACATTTTGTAACAATTTATAAATTAGTTTGTTGTCAACTTTTCTTTTATTTGTTCCACGGCAACTTTATTTTTATTCTCTTACAATTTTTCTTTACCTACCGTAAAATAATACATTTCTCCCAAACTCTAACTTCGACAATCTTCTTAACACTTTGTTGTTACCCACGTCAAAAATTGATCACAAGTTATTGAATTACATTGTACATAGTGTTGTATAAGTTTATTCTTAGAAGACATCCAGTTAAATAATTTGGTAGAAATTAATTTATCAAAGAAAATAACATTTCAATAATTAGTACTGTCCTAAGTAAGCAACTTGGTAGAAATATCGCATTTGAATAGAAATTTTGCCCAAAAGTACTTTTACTGCAGTAGACAAATTAATATAGACAATCTAGATTACACTGTGGTACAGCAAATTTCCGATTGAGTTGGCATTAACTCTATTCGATCAATCACAATTTTCTAAGAAAACAGGTTTTTTAAATTTTCGATTCGTCGATGGGTTTTTTTTTTTTTTAATTTCGATTTTAGTGTTTTGCCGAATTTTGGTTGCAATTTGATATATTGTCCCATAACTTTCGTAATTATTGTTAGATCATTTAGCTGTTTTCAATAACAATTCGTAAATAAATACCGAAGAAATGTGTGAATACGTGATTTATTTATCTTTAATAGTTTCGAAGTTATAAGTTCTCAAAGTGAGAATTTGTGAAAAAGTGCAGACGTTGATATGAACGCATATTCCGATCAAATATACAATTGGAATGAAATGGAAGTATGTTGACTAGATTAAGTATGAGTTGCTCAATACGACACTAGTATTCCAATTTTCTTGACGGATTTAGTTTTGGAGATAAAATTTTTTTAGTCAAAAAGTTGAAACTCGATTTTTACTCATTTTTGCGACTGTATTATTATTAAATACTATTAATTAATATTAAATATTATTTTAAATATTTTTATTAAATGTATATAGTATTATTAAAAAATGTTGTTTTTATAATGAAGCACGAGTAATTGAATTGGTTCATATTGAATCCATGGAAATACAATTTGTGCCCGCTATAAATTGATCAGTTATAATTTTAAACTAATAATTTGTAAAAATCAACAGTTTATTAGTAAATACGTGGAATACATTTAATAAACATGAATATTAATTTCACGTAGTAATAATTACCAATGGAATAAAAATTAGTTAATAAAAATAGTAATTAGTCATTTCTTCTTCTTCTTCTTCTTCTTCTTCTTCTTATCGAAAGCCTTATGGCTTGTGTTGACGTTCCGTCAGTTCCTTTTTTCTTGGGATGAAGATGACCAGCTGTCTCGCCATTTTTTTGGTGGTCTTCCCAGGGGCCTCTTTGTGTGTGTATGGCCATCCCTCACAAGCTTCGCTAGTCGGTCGTCGTCC
>JAODIE010000004.1:4478342-4604511 GCA_027575565.1 Diploeciton nevermanni | reverse complement strand
AAATACTTTGTACATTTAAATACCACCTTTATTAATGTCGATGCTGGACATTCCTCTCTTGTTACTAGCGAATTGCAGGAATCCAGTCTCTTCAATGCATCCGCAGGATTGTTACACAACTTTGCTCGCAAGACTCGCACAACGTGTCCTCCTTCTTGGCGAAGTTTACGTGCAGGTAGATTTATAGCCAAGTGTGCGGAAATGCTGCGCGGATAAAATTGTATAATGGATGTGATGGGTCTCAGTGCGCGTTTTACATTTTTGAAATTCATTAAATTCATCATCAGTTCCACTTTAAAAACTTGGAATTTTTCCAAAACAATTACTGCTCATAGAAGTAGCCCAAAATGAATATTTTTCTCCATGTTGTAGCAGACTTCACAGCAGCAGCAGTCATTTTTTTTCTTATATTCTTTTGGTATATACTTGGACCCAATTCCTGCACGTGTGGTTGGCTACAGTTATGATTTACGACGCCTGCCTTTAGTAACCAATCAGAATCATTTCGAAGACTTCGAATAAAGATTAAACCGCTTAAGTCTACTAAGCAGTTACTAAGCAATGGCAGTTTATCTCATGAGAGTACCAACTCAATCAAATATGATTTACCATTTGTACTAAAACGCGTCCATCCGACCGGAACCCTAACATCTTTAACATTTGTCAATCTGCCAATAGTTAATGAAGATTACTGTTGAATTTCACAGATAATATTCGCTTTTGCTACGATCACGACTCGCATTTATTCATATTCAATTTATTGCTTAAGTCAATCGTTTTTATTCGCCTTCTTATTTTCATAAATTCTAAAGTAGACTACACCATCCTTCGAGGATCTAATGAAGTCATCTAGTTTCTACCAAATAGAAACAATTTAAAACTTATTTTAAACAAATTTAGAGGTTTTAAATTGTTGTTTAACTTGGAGTATCAATATGCATTTCTCCTATTTCAATCACACCCGGGACTAGTGGTCTGGGATCATCCAAACTAAAATGGCGGTTTGCCAATAACAATAGTGTGTTCTTTGCAATATTTTCAATAGTTGGAGTGTTCCCAAACACTTTATGTCCCCTTATTTCCGCTGAAACTATTAACGTCACCTAATGCTACCTAATATTGCCTGCCAAGTAAATAAAAACACTTTCCAACATCTTCTTCTTGCCATGTTTTAATTCCAATATTCATCAATGTCATGTACGTGTATTTCCTCGTGGGAAATACCCACGACTGGAGCATTGTAAATGTGGACATATGGAAAGAGGCAATCCGCAGCGAACATTTCAGTCACTACCAAATCATAATTTTTGTTTGGTGTTTTAAGTTGTTGAATTATGGAGTGTTGTAGAGTTGATGAGCATGCTTGGTTGCCTGACTTTGCGAATTCAGAGGCGTAGTTTAGAATTGTGATCGAGCTGGGTTTGATTGCAAAGAAATTATTTCAATAGCGATTCTCCATGTGAAAAATGTGTGATGACATCAACATCATGTCCACATTTTACCAACTCAAGCAGCAACTTCTCGTAAAACTGATAATGGCTTTTAATTGCGACTGGAAACAGACGGCAAGTAGAAAAGGTGATAAAAGTGCAAGCGTAAAGAATATCACACTGTTTGGCATCAATCAAAAAGGGATCAAAAAGAAGATATTAAAAGCGTAGAAAAACAGTAATTGTGAGTAGTTTGTTATAAAAAGTGCTAAATATGTCTGATCAACATGTTTAAGCGATTCAACTCAACAATCCAAGGAGTGCGGATAAACTTTAGGATGATTAGCAAGTTAGCGAGTGAGCAAGCGATAATTAAGTCAGTATTAATTATGATTATGGAATGATGCGAGACGTCGAAACAAGTTCAAGTTAATTCTTCGTAATTTATTTAAAACGCTTTTAAAACAAAACAAAAATAAGCAACTACTGTAGAGAATATGATGTTTATTCCGATTCATAACTGTTGTGTTTGATATAAATTCGCATTTTGCATTAAAAACAACATTTCCACCTCTACTGCTTCTTTCTCAATCCACTCTGTGCAAATCCACTACTGGTGAACCACACGCTGAATTAGCTTAGTCGTACTCAAGCAGGCGCTCGCGCAGGTGTCGCAGGTGAAGCGCATCGTCTTCACAAGTGCGGTGTGTGAAAGGATCCAGCACGATAAGTACGTGGGTTGAACGTTGTTGGACGATATCAGTGCTTATCATCGCGCACGTCGGCATGGGTTAATAAAATTCTCGCGTCCGCGAACGCGCAACGAAATTAATTTTATTTACACAGCACGAGCTGATCGGACTAACCTGGGACAACTTTAACTACATCAACTACGATTTAAACTGACATTCCACCGGAATACCTTGGAAGTGAAGAGAGATCTAAAAGGTGAGTGAATTTCAATTGATGTAAAGTTATTTCAGAATCATTTCATTGAAACACAGTAATGTTGGCTGGTTACACATAATCTTTTATTTTTCACACTTTTAAGGACATTGTGTGGTTGTTTACCACTTGATGCAATAAGAAGTAAACAGCTTGAGAATGTTGGCTTGCGTTTGCAAAACCACGTGGGAGTTGTAAATTATAAGTTTCGTATAATTTATAGAAGGTTTCAGATCATATAAGTCGATGTACTGTACTGATTAAATTGCATATTAATTAATATTTATCCATTCATCTCGCTGGTCAGTGGGATGAAATTCATGTTTTATCGCTCTCTATGTATTTTTATAGGCATATTAATTCAGCGTTTCAATGAAATACAACAAAGCATAATTACTATCGGAATGTGTTATCACCGTTGGCAGTTTAAGCACAGTTATCGCGTAATTCACTAGCAATGACATTGAGGCCAACAATGACATGAAAAGTTTATGATCCACACTTGATTAAAGCAGGATATTTAGTTTTTGGACGGTTTTTGGAATTTAATCCCACTGCAGATATCAACTTTTAATTTAAATTTGTTGTTTATTTATTGTTAGTATTTGTTTATTGTATATTAAATTTGCGTCTATTGTTTTCTTGTTTGTGTTGTTGTTGGTCCGTCTTTTTAATGTGCAAATGTGGTACAATTAGCAGTGACTAGGTGTGATTAGCACCTGGATTAGTGGGTTAGCTCCGCACGCGATTGCCTTCTATGTTTGCACTCCGAGCGAAATTGTACAATTTGCACAAATTGTTGATCAGCTAGGTCAGTCTGCGGCGAGCAGCCACCACGTTGCCGCACTGCTTGTCAATTATTATTACAACTTTGCACCAGAGAGATTTCATAGAATAAAGTGCCGAACATTGAGCAATTGGGAGTCGGATTTAGCCATTCTAATCAGCAAATGAGCAATTAGATGTCAATAAATGAACCTCGGGCAAAACTAAAACGACTAGAGTCAACTGAAATTAACAGTTGATTGACTTCTGCCACTCTCGCAACTTTTAAAGTTAATTGGTTAAGTTTTAAATAAGAACATGCTTCCTCCCTGGAATTTCTTATTCTCGCTTGGTTAGAGCGGTTAGATAAAGTTGTA
This sequence comes from Diploeciton nevermanni, assembly GCA_027575565.1. Classification (NCBI taxonomy): domain Eukaryota; kingdom Metazoa; phylum Arthropoda; class Insecta; order Coleoptera; family Staphylinidae; genus Diploeciton; species Diploeciton nevermanni. The sequence continues at coordinate 4,600,994 of JAODIE010000004.1, read as the reverse complement.
GTTGGTAACTTTAATAGCAATTTGCATTCATTAAAATGCACCCTAGGCAAATGATATCCACCCTTGGGCTAGATGTCGGCATGATCAGGAAGCCGGAGGCGGCCAAAATGCGTAATTGGGTCAATTGTAGGCCGACAATAGGTTCGTCCTAGTTTCGCAGTCAGGACTGCGGAGAATACAGTGTTCTCGACATCCACGCAACTCACAATGCACGTAAGTGCTAACAAACAGCATAACATGAACACAAAGTCAATGGAACACAATTGTGTAAGGTAAGAATTCCATTGATCTTTAATAAACAAACGTCTCTCAAAGACATTGATCACACTTGACTTCCGATTTGAACTAGACACAAATCACATGATTTAACTGCAATTATTATTTGTCATACATCAAACTGTTTCCCACAATTATACAATTAATCAGTTTCCTCTACACTTAATCATCATTACATTCAACATATTTACGTCAAAGTCCATCACTTCCTGCAAATAATATCAGCACATCAATTCAACTAGAGCAAATGCATTTACTAAACACATAAGAGAAATGTGCACAAAAATGTGCAGGAACTGGCTGAACGTGATGGTGATTAAAATACTCTTCTGGCACGTGCTTGAACGTGTTAAATGATGCAAGCCAGCAAATAATGCTGGAATTTAAACATGTTGACACTTTAATAGAGATAAGATAAGAGATAACAAATTAACGTGAGAGACATACAAGATTTATTTCTTCTAATACAAAATATGATCTTTCTATTGAATCTTCTTCTGTTTTATCTCAACGGGAAATTATATTTGCCAAATCACGCTTCCACATTCCACCAAGCGTCTCTGATTGATTTCAATATACGTTTGATTCAAACAGAAGATTACATGATGCTGTATGAGGATACAGTACCCAATGTACACTTACTCACTCATTGATTATGATTGTGACGTTCGAAAGGAGCGCGAGTCGCATACAATGCAATCCGTGTCAATTACGATCCGATGCGCTTTCAATTTCCACGAGCATTGCAGAACTCAAGCGCAATCCAATCTATTGAGCTATTGTTATCTATCAGGTGCACTCTTAAAACTACATGTACACGAAAGAAAAAAAAAAAAAACTGAAGGGTTTAAGTGATTCATTGGAAATATTTCCAATCTTGAATTGTTAATAACAAATATTATGTGGAAATTGTAGATAATTGTCTTCTTGTGCTTTATTTGCCTGCACTTGTTTAATGTATTTGTTTAACATCAGTGTATAATGACTACACAGATGTTTTCTCTCTTCGTTGCAAATGCATCCAAAGCGAAAGTTTAAGGTCATATTTGTACTAATATGCCATTGCTGGAAGCATGTCCATGAAGAGTGCGTGAGGAAGGTGGCGTTGGACAAGTTTACATTGTCCAGTTTCACGCGTTTCATATTACTATAATAGTAGCAGAAATATGGAACCATCGTTAACCATCTGTCGTGTTTTGTGGCGGTCACTTCAGTTTTTTTTTTGTTGTTGTTACAGTCACTTATAGGTGAAGCCAAGAACACTTAGGATTGACTTGGAATGTATAGAGGCAAAGAATTGTTTTGTTTTAATGAGAACCGCGGTAATTTTAAATCGACGCATGCGCAATAAATTGAGGTTAATTGTTCAAGCTCATTATCTCCGAAAGTAATAAAGTTGGAAAGTGGATTGATATTTGTGATAATTGTGATATTAGTTTTGAAACTCCTTTCTGATGCTATGAAATCTGGAGTTTAAGAGGTGAACCAGTGAAAAGTATAATTCACACTAAATTCACACTTTCGGAGATGTTAAGCTTGAAAGTTGACGCGCTAAACTTGCACATGCGCGGCTTAAGTACTCAGTAAATGCGAGACCATGTAAGTAATGTTTTTTTCCAGACAAATTATTGAAATAAATGAAATATAGAAATGCTCTATAATTTTATCACATTTAAATGACTTTAATGCTCCATTGAAAATCTAAAATAAATCATATTACTGCACATAAAATATCCATATAGTATATCGTAAAACTGCAATAATTTATAACAAGGTGTTAAAGCAACAATATGAATTACAATCCTTGTATTGTATCGATTGCGACAATCGTATTGCACCTATTTGAAATCTGATGCCATGCCCATATTTGAATGAACCCACAGTACGAATTGCAAACTGTGTATCATTTTTTATTCTTTCATAAAACATGTAATTCAACAAGTCTGGACAACCAATCGTAGGCAATAGCATTAAACCAATATGATTATTAATTGCAGCTCTACGTGGGTTTTCCATAAAGATCAGTGGGTATTTAATTAAGTAACATTAGCTTAGTCGTATTGAATACATGAGAATTAATACAACGCAATATTATTATTAATCTTTGCAATAACGATACCATTAGAATATTGATCTTGTTATTGTAGTTAATGCGTAATTTTATTGACGCTAATTAAATATTTATTGAGGCTGATTGGAAAATATGATGGATTAGGTAGAGAAGAGAGAAAGGTAATGTATACATATTAATATATACATGTTTGAAATATTTGAGGAATTGTACATAGCAATGTTGTAAATTATCATCATGTTGGCGTATGAATAACGATCTTTGAATCGACATCGCAATGTAAGCAGTGCAACGGTTAAATTCACCCACACGCGAATTCCGATATCTCTTCCTCTCTTGCAAACATTGCCCATAATTTGAGCAGTTCGAAAATAAATATAAAAATCACCTTCACACAATGAAAATCCCGTTGTATTGTTAACGTTCAGTTCAGTTGCACCGATTTGAAATTGCAAGCTTCAAATGCTCACTTCAAATGCAAGCAAGCGTGACTGCTAAATATTCGTTGCAATTAGGCATTTTGTAAACAATTGCGAACTAGACGATGGCTGAACATAAATATTTGATTCTATGAATTGCCAATTACAATGCTACGACTTGAACACAACAGGATAATGAAGGAGATGTAGATTTGGAAGTTATCAGACCAGAGTAATCAGTCACACTGCATCCAACAAAAGAGCAACATGCGAATAGATCAAATTTAAGAGAACAAAAGAAGAACTAACTAACAAGTATTTGAAATAAATGCTTAGTTTATTAAATTGAATGAGCACCTGCAAATTAATTAATATCACTTATTCATCTGCTCATTTTGTTTGGTAGGCAACCATATTCATACTAGGTTTGTATTTTATTTAAATTTCTTACTTTCAATATCGATTATCAGGCACAAACTGTAATTAATCAGCTTATGCATACTAATTTTCATACTCTATACCACATGTTTGCATTTTCTCATCAGCACGAAACGCCTCGCATCGCACCAGTTTGTAAATCAATACCGATTGCAATCTGCGCAATCATTGTATTCACTGAAATCATTGCGCTGGTTACACGCTAATAAGCAAGATGGTAATATTTATAACACATTCTCACATTGGCTGCGCCGTTGTGTAACACATCCTCCGCATCAACATAATTTTCATCTATAGATGATGCAAGTACAAAGTACGCAGAATGACGATATGTGCCATCTCGTAATTTCTAATTGCGCGGATGAGCGGCCATTGATGCGATATTTAATTATTGCTTACGCGCATTTGCATTAGAAAGGGAGGTAATTGCAGTCAGACAAAGCGATACAAAGTGTGGTTGCATCAACTAATGACTTTATAATGGCATTCAATTAGATTTAGTTACATTGAAGATAGAAACTAAGGAATTCGATTAGAATTTTAAATAGAATCTCAGTGTTGCATAGGCAACCAACCTAACAAAACTAGCGCTTTGACTATTTTTCTGTTGTAATTTATTGTTTTCTAGTCAAAATATTTGCTTCCTCAATTTTACAATCTAGAAAAGCACACGAAAGACGTCAAACATAAATTAGCGACACGATCCGATATACCGATTGTGAGTACCAAAGGCACCCGACACGAGTAATAAATTAAACACGACGTTCTACAGTTCAAATGCAGCCGGTTTCCTTGAATCAATGCACTTTACACCTGGTGCTACATGCTATTTGTCATTGCAATAGTTTATTCATTCTACCAGTAGAAACGTTTTTGAATTAATAATATTTATTTTATTAAAAGTTTGATTACTGCCATACTTAGCACTTTATCTATTGTTACAAAGTTTACCTGCTTTTTACCTCAGACCATACCGATATGGTCTGAAATCTTGAAACGTGATTTTGAGCATTTGGCCACTTATTTTTTAATGTACATTTTACACAAGTTGAAGTAGTTGATTTTGTTTACGTAGTCTTTGATATTTGTTGTATTATAAGAAAAAAATTCTGAAGAAGAATGACAAGCCAAAAAATGTCAAACTAAGTTTCTTGATCTTAATACAAGAAGCATATTCAAATCTATCAAAATCTGAAAATATTTTTCTCATAAAATCACAATTTTCAAAAATGATTTTACAAGAGCATATTGATTGTGCTGCAAATTGAACCTCAGAGTTAATCCACAGGTGAACTCTTGGTAATAAGTATACTGAATAATTTACGTGAGTTGCATTGCTTAATGAAATTTTACGAGCGTAAAATGATTTATTTTAATGTACAGGAAGATATAAAAATAGATTTCCGTTTTAATGGTCACATTTTATGTAGAAGCAAACTGTGATTTCAAATCCGTTCTCTATTTTTTCGAAAGTCAATACTATCAGAGAAAACTGAGATGTATCACTTTGATGATTCATAATCTCAAATTACAATATTATTAATAAGACAATGTATGCCATAGACTGCATGGTATAACACACTGAAGAAAGTAATAAATAAAATTTCAAGCCAATCGGCAAAATATTTAATATCATTATTCATTAGTAAAATGTAAAGAATGGTGTATTAAGGGCATTTTAAAGGGCTGATTCCCTTAGAAAGAAAAGAATTAAAAACCCAATTGGGTGGCCATAATCCACAAAATTGGTGAAAAAACTGTAGTAAATAAATTATTACAATAAAAAAATAAACAAGTTATTGTTAAAAATAAGAGTTGCGTGGCACTGTGACAATTGTAGCAATTACCAAAGTAGGTGTGGATTGACAAGTGAACTAGGATAGGACAAGGCGACAAGAAAGTGGAATGACTGTGTTTTAACATACTCTCAAAGTGTGTTCCTCCAGGAAACGCAGTAAATGTGAAGCAATTGTTAAATTGTTGCAAACTAAACTGTGATGAAGTATTAAACTCCACTAACTCTACCATAATGGCACTTTTATTAACAATTACATAGCTTAATGATTCTAATTAAAAAATCATCTTGTTCAAGTTATCAAGTAAATTGTAGATATCCAGAAGTATCTAGTTAAATCCTAATAATTTATGGAGATTTTTTAATCATGTGCCTAGGTAATCATTGCTTTCATTGCTGGACTATTAATTTGCGTGATGCATCGTCTATATAAAGTAGTTTTGCTTGCTCGTAAAACACTGAAGCGTTAAAATTGAAAAAAGCAAGTTTGTTAACTGCTTCGACTTGATAAAGTCTGCGATTGCTTTCTGTACATGGAAGCAAATCATTTTGCGCTCGTAAAGTTGCATTAAGCAATGCGAAACACGTGAATTATTCCGTGTACTTATTACCAACAATTCACCCGTAGCTTAGCTCTGAGATTTAATATGCAGCACAATCAATCGTTGAATGTATTATATTTTTGTTGCATGGAAGCGCTTGTTTTACGAGGCTTTTTGATTAGAATCTTTAGGTAATAATTTAATAGGCTTGTAATATGTCGTGAGATTTAATTACAGTCATCAAATTTACGGCGATAGAAGTGAATTGAATTTATGTCATTGTTCTGGTCTATTGAGGAGGATTGAGGAGGATCGACTAGATGTCTTTTATTTACATTATTTACAACATTGGAAAATAGTGTCATAGTTAGTTCTCGGTAGTTCTCAGTTTGGCTATGGAATTAACTTGAATGATTTTTATTTTAATCAGGCTTAATATGCATTACTTACTTTTGTTTATATTTTTACCAGGTCAGAAATTTTTTCGCACAGTTTGCTGCATAAAATTCAATGGTTTCTCGTGTCGTTGCGTTCCGATTCGTTCGACTGGATAATTGGGCCTCGGTGCTTAGCTCAACTCATCTGAGCAATACAATTTACAATACCAATTAGGCCAACGATCGACGCAGGACGTAATGAAAGCCGGGAATATAGCAGGTCGATCGTAGCCCTTAATTTGTTGTAATCACAGTTTGCGGAGGTAAACATAATCTTAAATGCGCAAACTTCCACATTATTTAGAAACGTAGTTTCTAGAATATACATTCAGATTAGAGCTTGTGCCAAGATTGAATATTGAATATTGAATATACGAGGTGTGACTAAAAAGTAAGATGGCATTTTATTTGCGTTATCCCTTTTGACATATCCCTCTCTTACTAGGCACTTGGGCCAGTGCTTTTTTCAGGCGTCAAAACATTTCTGAAACACATTTTCAGAATGAAATTAGAGTGTGCATCTTACTTTTTGATCACACCAATAGGACTCGAACCCATGTCCCCCGAATTATAATGTCTGGCTGCTACAGTTACCAAATGAAATTGATTAAATTCATGTGCATTTTACATTTGCCAATTATAATTAGTCTATGATGAATTCAGATAATGAATTCAGATGATATTTTCCATGAAATTTTAGAGAACTAATACAGTCTACAGCAATTAAATGAAATGATGCGCCTCTTTCGTCGACGCTGTTCTGACCCCAACCCTCAACTCGTGAGTTTATCACCTCTAACTGATGGATATGAAGATGGTGGACAATCATCTGCGACACCAATTATTACGACGAAGTCGCCAAAGTCTAGTAAGTATTAATAATGCAATCAATTATCATATATATCAGCAAATTTTATCTCCTGATAATTGAGTCTGGAGTCTGATTGAAAAAATTGTAGAAGTCGGAAAGCGTATGTTCTATAAGGATCGAGGTTAGGTGCGGCTGAGGGTACGACCACGTGTTTCTGTCAGATTTTTGCGTCATTTCAATATTTCTACCTAACTGACTCTGACGTTTAAATCTTAAATCACTGCTTATATGTATTATTTTTTATCCTTCGATTATGATACCAAGTTTGAATCAAATTTTGAAAAATAGTTGCGGTGAAGGCAACAGGAGAACAATTAGAGGCTAGAGATTAGGAGAACAATATTTTTGCAGGTCGTGCAACTTGGAGTAAAAGAGTTGGTGAGAAATGGGACAAATTAAAGCGTGCTGACTCTTCAGAACTCCTTACCGCTGCCAATAATTCGACCACTACCCCAACGCGCCGCCCGAAATGCCCTGCGTCGAGCAATCCTGTTTCTCCAGTGGTACAGGAAAAGCGAATATCTCGTGTTGAATCGCTTCGCAATCTTTTTGCACGAGTTGGTGACAAGTTCTCTGATACCGAGACTGATAACGAAGGATCCCAGTGTAAATTCTTTGCTAAAGAATCCGGAAAATGCACTTTACGGCACAAGAAGAAGTTCAGATCGACTGCAAATAATATTGGACTAACAGAGGAACAACTTTTAAATTACCTGTCAATTATCAAACCTAATAAACAAGAGTTAAGAGATTTACTCGCTGATTTTGAACAAGAAAAGTCAAAGGAAATTGAAAAAGAGAGGGAAAGTCGTGATAAAAGAATAACAAAGTCGAAAGCATTCTCCATTTTACAAGAAGCTCAAAAAAGCACTCCTCGTTTAGGAAGAAAACTACGCGGTGTTAGGAATATGTTTATGAGGAGCTCATCAAAATCCGATGACGAAGGCGATGGTGGTATTGGATCGAAGAACAGAGATTCAACAAATAGTCTTTCCAGTTTGACGGATTTGATTAAACAATCAAGGAAAAGCCTTTCCAGTACAGAGATAACATCCGTGCTGGTTTCTCTATTAAACAAAAGCGACGAGAGTGGCTATGGAAGTGATTCCACCCGAACTGGTCTTGATTCCCCGAGAGGGTCAATCAAATCGGAAGCATCCGAGCATAGTTCAGCGTCCCCGGCGTCCGACGCTCTCGCGACAACGATAACGCCCTTCAATATAGAACTTGACGCTGCTAATTGCAGTGCAAATATTGATGCATCGAATGACATCAACGACAACGATATTACAATCACGAACGAAACAGTTGCTGATATTACCATGAGCCAAATGGGGAATTATTCCAGCAAAACGCCGAAAACCAAAAAGAATTTCAAACAAGCCAAATTGAAATCAACTCATAAATTGTTTAATTCATACGAAGACGACACAGATACAGCTGGAGAAGACGAAGAGGAAGGTCATTGTGACTACAACTCAAAAATAAACAGAATGGATGTAAAAAGATCATCTGGGACACCAAAGAGACCAAGGTCCGTGAGTGGGGATGTTGATACTTTGCTATCAAGAAAGAAAGCATCGAAATTGTTTGGCAATAGAAGAGAATACTCACCAGCTGATGTGGAGAGATGTTTAAATAAGGTAATCGTTTCTGAGGTGCAGAACCAAGGTGAGTTTAGTAATAAAATTCTGTGAGTGTGTGTGTTAAATAAGACATTTTCAGATGATAATATGACTTACACAGAAATCAGTAAAACATTTACGGAAAAATTGGACCAGTTGAGTTTGAAAGCTTCCAAAGCATCGAAAGTGATGCCTGCAAAACATACCATTCTTGAAAAGGAATACAAATGTGTTAGATTACGTCTAGAAGAGAGGGAATTCGTTGGAATTGAGATAGATGCAAAAAATCAAGGGGACATTTTGAAGAGTTATGTTGTTACCGACATTGCTCCAACATCAGCTGCTGAAAAGTAATTTCCGTATTGTATTTTCGTTTTTATTTTATTTGTACTAATAATGTATGTTTCACTGGCTCCAGAAATGGTAACATTTTTATTGGTGACGAAGTTGTGAAAGTAAATGGCACCCGTCTTCGTGGCACCACTCTATCCCAAGCAAAATCATCTCTAGTCCCATGCAACGGGGAGCTAGAAATAGTCATCTCTCGTTTGAAAGCAGCGACATCTCGGAAACTTTCAACCACATCCGAACAACGTTTTGCTCAACCTTGCTCTACGTACTACTCCAAATACACCGCTCAAGTGTCCGAGTTTCAAGAGTACGTCCCCCATGTAAGAAAAGCAAGTCCCAGTCATAAATACTCCATCAATAAACATCCTAGTGCCAATACAATTCCAGTCCCTAATAGTACCAATCCTAGTCATACCTCAAACCGCCATTACTACTCTTCTAGTTTGCAGAATGTGGAGACCAGGGTGACGTTTTCAGATGGAATTATCGTGACACCATCTGCAACAACTAATGATCGATTTAAAGCACTTGAAAATGATACTTTTAAAAATCCACATTTGATTTTAACAAGTCAGTTGGAAGCTGGAAAAACGACAAAAAACACTGAAATTCGAAATAATGCCTTTAAAATCCCACAAAGTCCTAAAAAGTTGACAGGTATGAGAAAGTTTTCTTGTTCGAATTTAGAAAATTATGGGACTAGAAGGTGTAGTATTAATGTTCCCATTTCGGCAAGAAAAAGTCAACAAGTCTACTCTGCAACCTTTAGAAAAGGTCCTGGAATGAAAAGTTTAGGGTTTTCTATTGTTGGAGGTATTGACTCTCCGAGAGGACCCATGGGAATATTTATTAAAACAATTTTCCCGCAAGGACAAGCTGCTGAATCGGCTATATTACAAGAAGGTATTCTTAAAATAGTATCTTATATAACATCTAAATATATTATGACACTTACTACGTTATTTATTGCTATAACGACTTGTTGCCATCATTAAACTTACTAGTCACCCATTTTCTCGAAAAGAATTGACTTCTTCTTGAATTTAAAACAAAAATTAAGTTTTCCTAAAATACACTGCTTTTCTTTTGTGATGTTCAATCAAAAAATGATGTGATTTCAAATCTGTTATTTATACATGTCAGATGCATTTCATTGGCATGTATCATAATTTTATATTAAAACATTTTTTTCAGGGGATGAAATTCTGTCTATAAATGACGCACCCCTTGATCATATGACACACAATCAAGCAATAATTTTGTTTAAAAACATTAAATGTGGCGACGTGGTGCTGGAAATTGCAAAGAGGAACCATTACCAAAGAAGGTCAGACTCAATTTGATTTCCATGTGGCACATCCGCTTTTTTGCATTATGCATTATGCTTTGTTTTCTTCAATTTCAAGTTTTGGACGCATTTAATAGGTTTTTGGGAAACGCTTATTTGCTTCTTGCTCGCTTGTTTTTGGGGAATTTTAATGATTATTTAATTTGTCAATAATTAAATACAATATTTGGTTAACAGGGCAATTAAATCCCGATCATGTGATGCGTTGGACATGTTTGACTGATCAACAATTTGTTTAGAAATTAATTGTTAGTGTTTAATTTGATACAATATTTGATACAATAATTGAGCCCGTTCGTTCAAATAAATAAAGTTTGAGACTCACAACTAGTTGAATGTAATTAAAATTAATTTAATTAATTTCTTGCAACGTGCAAGACAAAATAATTTACTAATTTTTGTACAACAAAAATAAAATGATTTACAATTGATTATAATAAATTTGAATAACTGGACAGAGTTACTAAAAGCGTTGAATTGCTTTTACTGAATTATTATGTGAAATGTTTTATTTTTTAGGTTTATGCGTTGATTAACAAAGCAAACAAAATAAGAGTAGACGGAATTTAATCTGCCAAGTTAATAAATTACCAAAATAATTGTTTGATATATAAATGCACATTGTTAACTTAATAAAAAATATATTTTGAATTAAACCTGTTTTGATATATTCTGGTTTGTTTGTACATTCTATGCAACCCAGTATACTGATGATTGTCAACTGCGTCATCATCGCCAACATTTCCATTGTTATTATAATCTGAAAAAAGCACAATTATCAGTCTTTCTATACGTCCTACACCTACTTTAAAGTGTTATACATATTCAGACTTTTAATATTCTATTTAGTGTTATTTCATGTGGACAACATGTCTAAAACATTCATGTACTTTGCCTACGGCAGCAATTTATTGACGAAACGTCTCCACGTGCAGAATCCATCAGCAATCAAACGAGGATGCGGCAAATTAAACGTAAGACAATACCATATCTATTCAATTTTTATTTTCTATTCTAAATAAATATCATATTTTAAGGATTACAAACTCGATTTCAATTATTATTCCAAAAGATGGAAGGGCGCTGCTGCCACTATCATTCCTGTAGAGGGCGCTAATGTTTGGGGCGCCCTTTATGAAATCGACATTGAACATATGGAAACTTTAGATAAGTAAGCAACCGAGCAACTATATTATCTGCCACTTTTATTGCTTGTTATTTGCAGCCAAGAAGGCGTTCACGATAACATCTACTTTCCGTTGGAGGTGAACGTCGAGACGCCTGCAGGCGAGCAAACAAAATGCCGAGTTTATCAACAGTGCAACAATCCGCCGCCCTGCACTAATTTAGTTGATTTACCAGATGAACGTAAACCGTCAGCAGTGTACTTGAATGTGATTAAGGCAGGCGCAACTGAATCAAACTTGCCGGAAGATTACATTAAATTCTTATATGCCATTCCTGATAATGGATTTGATGGCGAAGTTGATTTAAAATCCAATTAGAATAATTTTTAATTTTGATAGGATGATATTAGTTTAATTTATTACTGATCTTCACCAAGTTGAAATGTTTTAAACGTAATTTATTAATAATAATATTCAGTTCGGCTACGACGATTCACTTGTTCGTGCCTGCTCGCGTATGCTGTGTCAATTACATTTTGTTTGCTCTACGTTTGAATGCTCTACGGGAAAACCAGCACACAATATTGTTGAATCTAATCAACGGCGATAAATATTTTCTTTAAATAAAAAGTTACGATTAATTGATTGTCGATTATTTGATTAGCGCTATTTGTATTCTATTCGCGTCCGTGCGGTTAGTTACGTGAGCGACGTTGGCGGCATCAGTGGGAAACAAAGCAACTTTACCAGTGCGCGATTGTGTGCCGCAGATTCTGCGCGAAACGCCTTAACCCGCGATCCTTGATCCTTCAAGGATTGTCTAGTGACCGATAACTGGACGCGTTGTCCACTCAACGCCCGCAATTTCCATACAACAATCGGTCTCACTACGCTTTCTACATCTCTATGTTGTTATCGAGTGCAGTTGTTTCTGCTGTCGCCCAAATCTGCCTCTCGCTGCCAACGGAAGGAACTGTATCGAACAGTCTTCTCGCTCGTAAATTCGCACCGCAGGCTGGTATTGGTTCCTGGCTTGTAACGAAGACTATAAATAAATAGTCAACTAAACATTACATCCTGCTACGACGGGGACAACTGCAAAACGTAAAACAAGAGCACCCAGTGCAGTCAACTGCAGTTTGCACAAGTTGCATTTGTTCCCCTGGTACGAATACGTAATATGTGAAAACATTGCATGTCGCGATGATCCGCGTGCCATCTCGTCTTCTGCGTGCCTTGGCTGCTTCAGTAAATTAATTTAAATTAGCTGTAATCAATCGCGTTGGTGCGCGCATGGCGTACGTTGCATGCGCTTGTTTTTGGCCAAACAGCGGCGTAATGCATTCCAGAATGATCTAAAAGCAACGCGACCGACTGTGGGAAAAGTCCCGCATCCGAGTCAAGGTCTACCTGGAAAATTCACGCAGGATAATTGGCAGTGAATGAGATTTGGGGATCATCAGATATAACCTAACTAATCGTGTAGCAGAGCGACGCCAATTGAACCAAGAGGATCAAAATCGTTGGAAGTCATACAGTCGAGCAGCTTATAATAGCTTAATTAATACAATTACTTAACTTATCTACTGGTGCGGCAGCGTTGTGTAATTAAACGAACATTGAGTTGCACTGCAAGTGGGAAAAAATGGCTACAACTTTTGATCATAATGATAAAAGCAGGTACATACTTTAGATTATTCCCAAACAACAATTTAATAAACTAGCTATAAAAACAGGTGTTGCAATAATAGTTTAATGTTTTATTACATTGTTGTAGTTGGTACTTTGGACCAGTCACAAGGAAGGATGCAACTGACATTCTGCAAGCAGAGAAGGAGAGTGGTGTCTTCCTAATTAGAGATAGTACAACAAGTGTTGGTGATTATGTGTTATGTGTCAAGTATGTAAATTACCAACATTTCTTTGCATCACTTTGTCAATGTCAATATTTTAGGGAAGATAGCAAAGTTAGTCATTACATTATAAACAAAACTCAACACAATGATGAAGTGTGCTATAGAATTGGTGATCAAGTCTTCACTGACCTCCCTAATTTACTGGCATTCTACAAGTTACACTATTTGGACACAGTGCCATTGATAAGACCTGCAAAGAAGAAAATTGAGCGAGTTATGGCTAAATTTGATTTTGATGGCCAAGTAAGTCACAATTTCTGAAGTTTGCAGATCATCATTATTACATGTTGATTGTTGTTTGTATTTAGGATTCAGATGATTTGCCATTCAAAAAGGGTGATCTTTTGACTATAGTCTCTAAAGATGAAGATCAATGGTGGACAGCAGTGAACAGTAGTGGTGAAAAAGGATCTATACCAGTTCCCTATGTACAAAAAGTAAGTTGAGTTTAAACATACTAGGTGATTGTTTACAAGTGATATTTCAGTTGGAAGATGGTCAAATTGATCTTCCTCGGCCTGGTTCGGGTGGTCCAATATCCCAAGCGCTCCCTCCACTGCACAATAACGATACTGCTACGAAAAAGTATCCAATTCAAGTCAGTACAGTTGTTTATCTTACGTGTAGTGCATTGAAATGTTTATTTTTTTCTTGCAGCAAAGATATCATAGACATTTACCTGCACGTGCTCGAGTAAAACAAGCACGCGTCCCAAATGCTTACGATGAGACAGCATTAAAACTAGCAATTGGAGATATTATTCTCGTGCACAAGACTAACATCAACGGTCAATGGGAAGGTGAATTGAATGGCAAAACAGGCCACTTTCCCTTTACGCATGTCGAGTTTCTCGACGACGATGATCCACCCACCATCGACTCGTAGACCTTGTAAAATTTTTGCTAGTAACGCAACACGGCAGACTGAGAGACGATGAAATTCTGCACACACACACAACGAAACAACACTACTACGCTCATAATTTATACCAATATTGATAAATACTACTGCAAACAATGTTCCAAACGTATGTAATGCTAGGATTTATGCCGAAATTACGCGCAATTTATGTTGTAAACTAGTCTTTGCACAATGTGTGAAAGAGAATTTTTAAATGCTTGAAGCAAACTGAAACATGGCAGCTAAGAATCAAAAGACTATGCCAAGAATCAAATAATTTTTTTTTAACGCAATAATGATTAATCAAACGGGCATACTGCGCTTCTACACTGTAAAGAAGTTTCCTAAAATGTAAACGAATCTAAACAATTTACATTTCTCTTTCTCCGCTAAGGAATTGTATTCGCGTTGTATGGGCGGGAAATGCATGGAGCGAAAACGATGTAAAACGTTGTCCATCCTAAATGAATTTGTGTTTAATTGTCATGATCTTCATCTATGATGTATAAAACTAATTATGTTGATGATACACTTCTAGATGCTTAGTATGTATCATGGAATATGTTTTAGTTTATACGTTTGTGCAAATTGTCATCAAATTGTATTTTTTTTAATTACATATCATATTTAAGTAAAAATTTCAACTTGAATTTACCAATGTGCCAAATACCTAATTTAGTTATGTGCTAATCAGTAGTCTTTTGTTTCAAACAGTTATTGGCGTTGTAGAGGTCGCTGTATGACATATTTCAATTTCGTACCCGCCCGGTGGCCAAGATTGAAACGCGAGCGCGCCTAGCGAGAGTGCGCGTGCCCATAGCAACGCATTCCAGCGACGATTGACGATTCACTCGAAGCATCGCGCGCCCGGCCGCGAGACAAAACACATTGCGCAAGAGAGTGCGAGGAGCGTCGCGGGGACAGTGCGCGATCTGCGAACAAAACGCCATACGCGCGAATTTTATAGCGATTGTTATGCGCGCCAGACACGCTGTGGAACGGCACGCTCCGAGGACCCCGAGTGCAGGCGCAGGTGCGACCAGTGCGATGTGATCGCGGCGGGCACGGCTTCGTGTTGTGCGTGCACCCAGTGCGAAAAATGGGACGATCGAAGTTCCCTGGCAAGCCGTCCAAGCACGGCAACCGGACGCGCGTGAATGTGCTGGCGACGAGCAGCGCGGCGGGCGGTGCAGCGGGCCCGGCTGCTGCTGCCGCCGCCACAGCGTCCACGGCTACAGCCGCGGTGAGCACCAACGGCAATGCCGCCAGGACCAGCGTCAGCGAAAATCATCCCAACGTGGTGGCGGTTGGCGTCGATGACGAGCTCGACGAGGATGAGGAGTGTAATCAACGGCACCAGCAGGTGAGTGTCGAGTTTGCTTGACGGCGTCGAATTGGAGCAAATGTTCGGCAATTGGCACAGGCGGTGTTGTGTGTAACGAGACAGCGTCCCTGACCATAGACAGACGACGCAAACGCAATGCGTTCATACGCAACAAACGCGCTTGCTTTTGTCTGATTTACCTGCGATTTGCTTTAACTTAGTCACCGCACGCGCGGCCGTGTTTTTCGAGGCCAAACACCCGAAACTCGTCACTCGAATAACAACCTTGAGTGATCATCATCCTTGCTTTTTCTGCTTTGCCAAACTACACCGGCACAAGCAGCACAGGACACTAACATTGTAATAACCAATTATTTGTTGTTTTAGGCAAATGGCACCCAAACAAAACGAGTCACAACAGAAACAGTGGACGCACGTCGCCTGCGAGTCCCACGCGCAAGATCACAACATGCCGCAAACTCCAAGAAGAAGAAATGCACGCCGATCAAGAAGAGAACACGATTGTTGGCCAGCATGGTCAGCAGTCCGCTATCTAGGCCTCTTACAAGAAGTCGGGTGACACGACGAAGTTCTCTTGGAAGTGCGCAGCTGAATCGTTCCCTACGAAGGGAGAGAGTTGATCGCAAAGAACGGGAGATTGTGGGTAAGTTTGTGCTGCCCAGCAGAAGTGTGCATTCCTCGCGAGTGATCAAACCCAACAAACGTTTTATCAGCCTTGAGCAGGATACGCGAGTTGTTAGGAAACGTGTTAAAAGACAATGCAACATTCAGAAATCTGTTACGTTTGCGGACGAGGCTGAAATCATCGGTAGTACACCAAAAGTACAAGAAATCAGTGGCAGGGAAGAGAAACAGCAACAGGAAAAAGTAAAAAGTGATACCAGAACAAAAGAACATCAATTAGCACCAATATCACATGGTAAGGTCCTTCTTCGACAACCAAGACTTCAATTAAACACTTCCAGAATCTTGGGGACAAGTACAGAAGGACCTTTCTCTGTTTCCACATCAGCATCACCTAAGACAATCACGTGTGGTGTGTGTGGCGCAGTGAGATTCTATCGATTCGTGAAAAACGCGCGGAAATTCAATATTTTCAGCTGTGAGTCATGCAGGAAATTCATTTCTAAGCTGATCAAACGCACTACTATTACAACCGCGACTACAATGTTGCATTGTCTTAAAGGACAAGGATTTTGTCATGTTCCACCGAATTCCCGCTCGCCGATCTACAAATTCAATCAGCAGCCACCGAACAACGCCAGATGTCCAGCATGTTGGCTGAAGCTGTGCCTAAAGTCATTCCAGATTCCCATGGCTTTGAAAACAAGTCTCACACAGTTACTACCTAAGTATATGCAGCCTAATGAGACGAATTCTTTGCCGTTGTTATCGTGGCAAGCAACACCGAGCACATCCACCTCTACATCAATTTCTGCCGCGTTATCACCCGTTTTAAGTGAGAATGCAGAGAAGAAGTGTGAGTTTGGGCAACCAGCACTAATGGCATCTAGATTATCACCTTCATCTGCAGCGGGATGCTCACTGGAAGCTCCCACAAGTAGTAATCTAAGACAACGTCCCGTAAGACTTAAACCGACAGTTAAGTCAGTTGAAAAAGCAGCGGCACCACCGCCAGTCGAGATTAAAAGGTCGAAAATGGATATGAAGGGACCTAGAGTAAAGCATGTTTGTAGAAGTGCTTCAATTGTTTTGGGGCAGTTGCCAGCGACTTTTCCAGTCGACAACACAAATAACAATGTGGTGAGAGCCGAGGAAGTCAAGGACACTAAGGAAGAGGAGGAGAAACTAGTTGATGTTAAGAAAAGCAAAGAAACTGTTGCTAAATCTGTTAAGTTTAATTTGGATTTGAATGTTTATGATGACAAACCACGTGAATTACTTAGTATATCACAAGATATTGTGAAGGAAATGAAAGAAACAAAAGAAAAACCAGAAGGCAACAAACTATTGACTAGTGTAACTGAAACTCAAGCAGCGAGTGATGTACATACGCCAACAGCGAAGAAAGAAAAGGAACTTAAGGAGAAAGACAAGAAACAACAACAACCAGCATCAATCTCAATGCTTCCAATGGAAATTGTAAGTTGTATCAATGATTTTTTTTAAAGTATTATCACTAATATTTTACGTTGTATCATAGACCAAGCCGTCTTTTAATAAAAAATCTAAGAAGATCACTCAGCTAGAGAACCCCAACCTACTCAACATTGACTTCTGGGAGAATTACGATCCTGATGAAGTAGTCTGCTGCGGTTATGGTGTTATCTCAACAGAACCTTTTCCAATGCGCGCAATTTGCTTTCTCTGCGGCAGTGCAGGCAAGGAAACACTGGTACATTGTTGTATCTGCTGTGAGCCTTACCATCCTTATTGTTTGGAACAAGGTCCACCAAAATTTCAACGTCCAGAACAAAGATTTTCGTGGGTGTGCCCCAAATGTACGAAGTGTAGTGCTTGTGGAGAGGCGGACAAAACGAAGATTCACTGTCAGAAGTGCCACAAAGCTTATCATCCGCAGTGCTTTAATCATAAGTGGAGGACTGATGATCGTCCAACTGTAAGTAGAAGCAATTTTCTCTTATATATAGTGACACATTTTCTTTTGTTTCAAGGTTTGTTCGAATTGCCTACGATGTAAAAGTTGTGGCACTGATAACATCACCAAATTTGTCGGAAATCTAGCCCTGTGTCTTGCCTGCTTTAAACTGAGGAACAAAGGCAATTTTTGCCCACTTTGTCAGTGTTGTTATGATGATAACGATTTTGATACCAAGGTAATTTCACTCTCTTACAATCAAATCTTCACCTTTTATACTTAAACGTGTATATTTCTAGATGATGGAATGTGGAAAATGCAATAAATGGGTCCACGCGAAATGCGAAGGTCTCAGCGATGAGCATTACCAAATTCTGAGCATTCTCCCTGAATCAGTCGAATTCGTCTGTTGTCTCTGCTCTACGGAAACAATCCCTTTCTGGCGGAAAGCAGTCCAACAAGAATTACGCTCTTGTCTTAACAATATTCTACGTTTAATGAGTAAAAACCGCATCGCACGTGAGGCCTTCAAGCTCACTCCGTTGAAAGCATCATCTCCTTATGTCCGGAATGGTCAGTTGATGTCAGCAAGACGTCTGCAGTTTGTTGATGCATCGGATCCAACAAATGTTGACGAAATTGATACGGTGGAAATAGAATTGGAGCAGGTCAATGCGTCATTCAAGAACAAAATTGATTTTGGTGATAGTTTCAACAATTCTTCATGTCTTAACGACTCCAAGCTCCCTATTTCTCCAAGAATGGTGGAAATCAAGAATAAACTCAACTGCAATGAATACTTTTCATTGCATGAGTTTAACGAGAGTATGGAAGCTGCTCTGAGTTTGACATCTGATGGTAAGCTGCTTGAAATATACCACAATATTCTCAAGAATGTCTTACCTTGGTTCGATCCAAATGTGAAGGAGGAAGCAAACAAAACATTGGATTCTTCAAGAATCGACGTTGATCAGCATAACACAACAGCCAAGTTTCTGGAAGATTTTGGTGAAGATTCTCTTGATTTTCCATCACTTGAAACAATCGATGCTCGGCTTTGTAATCTCTGTAAAGGTGTAGGTGATGGTCTTCCCGAAGAAGAGGCTCGTTTGTTGTACTGCGGGCAGAATGAATGGATCCACGCAAATTGCGCTCTTTGGTCATCTGAGGTATATGAAGAGATTGATGGATCTTTGCAGAATGTACAAAGTGCTATGTCGCGTGGTCGCTCAATCCGCTGTTCGCAGTGTAAACAAAAAGGAGCGAGTGTTGGGTGTTGTCTTAAAGGGTGCCATGAAACCTACCACTTTCCCTGTGCGCAAAAAGCCAGGTGTCATTTTAATGCGGACAGGACAATGTATTGTCATGTGCATGACCCTCTTCAAAATCTGAATCTCTCGTTAATTACAAACGCTCATGATTTTGCTATTCGAAGGTCGGTTTACATCGAAGTCGATACGAAAAAAAAGAAGTTGGCGGATAGGGAGAAGGTTAATTATATGGTAGGGTCTTTATCAGTGATTGCGTTGGGAAAAGTAGTTCCTAATATTTCTGATACAGTGGACGCCATTATTCCTGTGGGGTTTACTTGCTCGCGATTATTTTGGTCTACGCATGAACCTTGGAAATTGGTTGCGTATAAAATAACAACGTCGGTTTACAACTCATCAACAGAGACTTACATCGATCGGAATTTTACCGTAGATCATTCATTACCCAAACATATTGTGGAAAAACGACTGAAAGAGATTACTTTATGGCAGAGGGATGACAAAGACAGATCTGATATCTACGAGTTCGAGGATTATGAGGAACCGCAGAATGCTGGAGATATTTTATCACCTGAATTGACCGATGCTATTTTAGAGGAGCTTCCGCATGATCTGCTGGAAGGATTATCAATGCAGGATATGCTCAAAGAGTATGAGGAGTTGATGAATCTCGAATTTCGCAATGAGATCAACAGTAATGACAATTTAAGCTTGAATATGAACGAGAAAGATGATGCAAATGATGCTAAACATACCACAAATAAAGATCAAAAAGACAAGGACAAGGAACTCTCAGTTAGAGAGCTGAAGAGATCAAAATCTGAGGTTTTTCAGAAGATCAAAGACCAAAATCGATCCTGTAGTCTCGCATATCTTCACCTAGACAACAATCTCTCTCCTGCCATCAAGAAAAGAAAAATTACAACACCTTTTGTGCAGATTGTTCAAGTTGATGGTGCTTGTGATTCAGGGTCAGAATGTGCTTCCCCTACACATGAAGATGAAGATCCGTGGGCTGACGATGGCAATGTCAAGTGCGAGAAGTGTGACCGAGAATATCGCACGAAAATAAGCTATGAGCGGCACTTGGAAACCTGTGACGCGATGTTTACCAGTGAGAGTGAGACTGAAGAAGCGGGAATTGCGACAAATGAAGAACAATCACAGGTGATTTACGAATCGTTTTCGTTTCAAGCTACTGCTCACAATCAGATAAAATCAACCGCAACGCTGTTGAATACGCTTAATACACAAACTATTTTGGAGGCGAAGACACAAACTCACACAGTGCACGACCAAGGAGTTGTCTTTAGTTACAGTCATCAAGCCCAAGGTGTTAAACCTATGGTTACGGCAAGTCAACAAAGTATGGTGGACGCATCATTGATTAACGCGCAGTTTTGTCAACATGTAAACCAGGTGCCTGTTTCGGGAATGATTCCAATCGAAAGTGGTGGAGCCAACGTTGGATCATTGAATTTAGAACCACTTTTGCAGAGTGTTCAATCAGTTCAACAACCTGTACAAGTGCAGGTTCCTTACAGTGGGACACAAGATGTTAACTTTATTAATCTTGGACAACAAACACAGGCTGCTATTACGATAGATCCGAAGTTATTGTTGAATCTTCAGCAGAATCAACTTTTAGTACGTCCGCAGCAACAGGTTCAACAGCAACAACAACTGCAACTTGTTCAGAAAAGGTCCAGTCCACAGAAAACTCGAATTGTTTCCAAGAGAATTGTTGCACCTCAGCAGAGGGTGGTTCAAGTTTTACCACAAATCTCCCAAAATCAACAAGTTATCATTCAACCAATACCATCCAGTGTGAACAATATGAACACATTGAACACTGTAGGTGGTATGAATATGTTGCCTTTTGTGGATCAAAATCAAGTGCAGTATGTAGTAGCACCACAAGTTAATCAAGTCCAGCAAGTCGCTCCACAACCAACTACACAACTGGTGCAGTTGCAAGATAATAATTTTTTGAGTCTAGTCCAGAATGTGCCTCAGATACAACCGACTATGATTATCCCACAGAGGATGGACACTGGGCAGATTGTAATTGGAAGTAATGGATCCATGTTATGGGCTCCACAATCGATTCAGCCGGTGTACTATGGGTTTGAAACTGTGCAGACGACAGTGATGCAAAGTCAGCACTTTTTGCCAACGACAATGTCTGGAATGATGACCACAAATAGCAGTTATTCCGCGACGACGCAAGTTTTCCAAACATCAAAATTGGAACCCTGTTTAGATGGGTCTTTTGTCTTGCTCAATCAAGTTAATCAGAATCAACTTGTAAATAATGTGCAGGTGCCAGGGCAACTACAGCAGGTGCAGCCTGTGCAACAAATGGCACAGCAGGTGCAGCCGCAGATACAGGTTCAACAGCCGAATGTTCTGCAAATAAAACAAGCTCATCAAACGCTGCAGGGATCAACACCGGTGGCAATTCAACCACAGCCTCAACCACCGCAACCGCAAATTCAACAGATAGTTCATCACCCACCTACTTTACAAGCATCACCCCAACCAATTCAACAACAGAAAATTACTATTCCAGTGACTGCTTCTTCGTGGACCACGACAGGAATTCCTCTTCAAGTGACAACACAACCTCCTGAAATGAAAACGCTGCAGGTGATTACAACACCCGTGGTATCTCCGACTAAAAATTTAGGACACAATCTAATAACCACCGCTTTAAATCCAATTAATTCTGCAAATTGCACTACGAACAACTTAAATATTAATCTCAACACCAACCCGACCAACAGTACAAGCAATGCCAACAGTATTACACTTCCAATAGCTCCATTTGTCCTCGAACAAGGTATACCTACGAATATCGTAACCCCCACTCCAAAACTAGCCGTGCCAGTACAACCAGCTAGACCTATGAGTAGAGTGCTTCCAATGCAAACGTCCGCAACTCAGAAGAAACCAGAGAAAGCAATATTACCAATTGTTGAAAAACCAATGGTGGAGGCGATGCTAGAGAAACCTGACAACAAAATAACTGTAATTGGTGATGTTGTAATACCGAAACAATTTCAGAAGAATCAGAGGGTGCCAGTAATTTCAACAAAGGTTTCTGTGGAGCCTCAGATGACATATAAAGTGGAAGTAAGACCAGTTGACTTAGAGAATACAAATCAGAAAGCTAAGGACATGCCATTATTAACAAAGGTTCACACAGTAATTCACAATGATCAGAAGATATCTCCTAAGAAAACCGAGATTGGGATTGAAGTTATAGTGGAGGAGCGTAAACTAAGTCCCAAAGTTCTACAAAGTCCTACTAAAGTCAACCAGGAGATTCAAGAACAAGATCTGCAAAAGAAACTAGCTTTTCTTGACAATAAGGAAGATAAACTCGAAAAGGATGTTCTTAAAGTAAACAAGATTCCAGTTGCACCTCTAAGACCAATGAAACCTAAACTCGGACTTGGTTCTCTTAAATTAGAACAAAACAAAGAGAACATAATTTGTGATGGTATCACTCCCAATGAACCCAAGTACTCTTCCAAACGGCCTAATACCACCTCAATCATCTTTAGGATTGAGTCCACTGATGGGTTTGAATATACGTCTACTTCTCTTCCGCAAATCTGGAGAAAAGTATTTACGGAAGTGCAAGCGGCAAGGACTTCCCACAATCTTCCACCGTTGCCGGACGTAGCACTGAGGGCCTTCAACGACTTGGATATCATGGGATTAAAGACCAAAGGTTTGAGATTTTTGATTGAGCAGTTGCCGGATGCAGTCAAGTGCAAACAGTATAAACCGTTGTATCATAAACCGAAGGATCCTTATCAGTTTGAGGACGATGAAGATGAAGATAGTGCGAGAAGGTGCGTCGCGTTTGACAATTACAGGGAAAAGTACGATATGTTTGGGTGGTTGTGTTCCAAACACAGGACTTTGGAGATGTACGATTTGGATGCTATTTTAAAGTAAGTAGTGCTATAGTACTTATTAGCACTCTAAATTCGCATTATTCAATTTTCGAAAATAGGAAAAACGCTAGTAGTAGTCTACCCATGGCGATGAGATTCCGAGCACTCAGGGTGATCTCAAAGTATTCTGTTGGTGTCTATCGGTCGGATATCCATGGACGTGGATTGTTTTCCCTGCGAGACATTGAGGCTGGAGAGATGGTTATTGAATATGCTGGAGAGGTAATAAATATTTTTAGGGTTGTTGAATTATACAATAGATTTATAATTTGCAGGTAATCCGTTCAGTTTTGACTGACAAACGCGAGAAGTATTACAATACTAAAGGTATTGGTTGCTACATGTTCCGCATTGATGATAATCTGGTTGTGGATGCTACAATGAAAGGGAATGCAGCTAGATTTATCAACCATTCATGCGATGTATGTCTATTTTACTGTTTTTATGAGTTTTTTTTTTCTCTTTGACTTAATGATTTAGGCTTAATGGGACATTCATTTGGAGGAGACTAATACTTTCGATATTTCGATAAGAATGTTTTAATAACTTGTGGACTTTTTTAATCTACAACTTAGCAATAATTTCCATTTTATAGCCAAATTGTTACTCAAAAGTCGTGGAGATTCTTGGTAACAAACACATAATCATCTTCGCTCATCGTCGAATCATCTGCGGCGAAGAATTGACCTACGACTACAAGTTTCCCATCGAAGAGGACAAAATTCCATGCTCATGCGGCACACGCCGCTGTCGCAAATTCCTCAACTGATATTCGCATTACGAATTTGCCATTACTTATCAGGTCTGTATCACAGAGATTACATCACACCTTGCATTTTTGACACGGTTTACATTAAGAACCGATACGCACGTAATGCGTATCGAATTGATTGCTTTAACTACGCACTTAGTCTATTTAGTCGCTTAGAAGTAAGAAGTAATACGTGTATCAAGAATGAGTATATTTTTGTGTTTTATTTTTACATTCTACAAGGTAATGATGCTTACGATTACATTTACGATGATTGTACATAAGAGATATTTATAAGACATTGCCGCAATTTGTGTTAAGATTTTATATATACGTGCGCGCAAGTGCAAAACCAGCAGGTAATGAGAATCAAAAACCGACGCGAAGTTTACGCATAAGTTTAATATATTCATATTATACTGATAGGATGCTAATTGTAGAGTCGTGGAGAGTTTAATTGAATTAACTTATTAGTTATGTTAATCGATGCCGTGTTTACATATTTATCGTAATTTTATTGATATTATATACGATTGTATAGTGTACAAAGGAAATTGAACGATTGCTATTAACTATTAAGTGACGATTCAGGGGAGAAACGAAGAATATTCACACCTATTTATGCCATACATTTGAATAGATCTAAAACACGTGATTAAGTCATAAATAATAATGGCGATTGCGACGCAGATTGCATTAAATTAAGGCATTATCGCTGGCGCGCCGAGTCGAAGCGAGAACGAAATTCAGTATTTTGTTTTTGGGTAGTTTTGTAAAAAGTTTTTTAAAAACGTTTTGGCTGTGAACTTAAAGCTAAAAGATATGAACAAGTGGAGATAAAATTGAGAGAGCAATGTTAGCATTTTGTGCCATTTACTGGCTAAATGATGTAGATTATAATTATGTTTATTATCATCATCGATTCATGGCTGTTTTGTGTGTTCTTCTGTTGATGAAATCCTCACCAACTCACCGTCACATATGATTTGACTTTCAACACTCAGACTGCTCATTTTCTGTCCAAATTGTAAAAATTGTCAGTGCTAAGAGATTTGTGATAGACTTTTGTTCAAAACGAAAAATTGTGCTCGCAAACGCAAGATATAAATTGAAGAAGGAAAGTAGCATGAAGCAAAATTAATTCTACTATAAGTGCTAGTATGTGAAACATAAAAAGAAATATATTAAATGAATGTGATAAAAGATTTTCTAAAGAAATGTAACGAGAAACCAAAATTAACGAAAAAAATTGTCAAAAGCTCTATTTTTGTTTACTCGAATAATCTATTCACTATTTTATAATGTTATGAGTGATGTTGGTGGAGAAATGAGAATGATTTTGATCTCTTCGCACGTCAAGAGTGAGAAACTGTAAAATAGTTGGAATCGACGCGAGGTGACATAGATGTAAAATATTTTAATACTTGTACCAAGTGCTTCTAGAGAATTGATCTGATTCGAACTTTGTTATTGATATTGAGCATTAATTAACATTACTCATCAATAATACTGTGTATATATAGTGACGGAAATTGTATTATATTGTATTGAGATTAACTTCATGAGAATTGAGGTCACATGCATGCAGAAGATTTGAATCCAATCACATCACTACAATGTCTTACTAATTAAATTTATACATTTCTATGGATGGACATTTTTACGAATGAATATGTGATTATAGCTTTATATAAATGAAGATAGATTATAATGAAATGACAATATCGACATATCAGAACAGTTTGGAAGGATATTAAGACCGCATTCATTGTGAGCAGCTATACGTGAAGGAGATGGCTTAAGATGTAATTTCCAGCTTGTTGCGAGCAACAAATTCAAGTGAAACAATGACGAGTGATAGATAAAAAGCCTTGGAATGCAGACAATGCAGGAGAAATATTTGAATATACCAGTGTCTTATAGTTTTAGGAATACATAACAACTAATATTAGTACCACGTTTAAAGCAGCGAACATTCACGCAGGAAACGAAAGTTTAAATATTGTAAGTTGATTAAGCATTTAATCGACGGCTTACGTTGTACAAACAATTACACAACAATCACACACTCGATTATACACACTGCGACGCCATTATTTTCAGTTTTCTGTACATTTTTTCTCTTAAACCAAAGACAATTATTTCTTGATCAAAGCTTGTTATTTAGCGAATCTACTGTATATCTAGTTATTCTTATGTTTACTTCTAATTTCCATATAATTTCAAGGCACACAATCGCACACGAGATAATGCAAAGTATTCCGTTCAGAAAACTTTCCACTTCTATTTATTCTCGATTTATCATCAACAATCGCAAATACAAAGCAATATTCAACACATGACATGTACAAGTTAACAAATATACCTTACATAATTAACGTTCGTATTACGCAGTTTAAAATCATTTTGATGAAACCGCAATTTGTCTCGTTTGTATTTTAGTTATTCTGTAGTGCTGCTAGTTCTGTGAGCAGCAAAATGCGCTGGCTGCCGGCAATTAACAGCAAATTAACAAATACTAACGAACAGTAAAACCGCTACGTTAAGTAATATTATTTCGATGTATTATATGCACTATGATACTCAATATAATTAAAAAGCAAATTATTGAGTATTAACAGAATGTAATTTGTGTGATTTACAGCTGGCACTCTTGTTCCCAATTATCGGGTAACACAGGCACCAGCATTTCTTTCAGTCTTTTCAACTGGCATCCATTATCGTGGCATCCATTCAAGTGGATTTCCTTTGGTTGTGTGTCTGGATTATTCATGTAAAAGAACTGGAAAATGTTTACGTTACAGATTATCTAACTTAATTTCCAGGTCTCCGTTATTACCTTAACAATTAAATCATCTTCAGCTGCGTACTTATGCAACTCAACAATAACACTGGCACCAAAATCCGGCTTAATCAACTCGGGAAATCCGAGAACTCTGAGTAGAGTGACTACAGTCAAATCATGCCCCGAATACATCACCATTTTTCTATCAGGTTTTAGTTTTTCTAATGCCTTCATCTCCATATTAGTAATTATTTCTTTGACTAGAATACCACCGTGTAGACGCTTCATTTCGATTGTTTTCGTGTAAAGTGCCAGGCTTTGAGCTGCTAGCTCTTTCATTTTATGGGGGAACACACTTTGGGTCCAATCAGGAAGCTTTAGACCATTTAATTGTTCAATTTCCAATGTGTTATATAAACTTTCCAATGTATGAATATCTCTGATTTTGTCTCCGGTGCTTTCACTGAGGTAGTCGTAGAGTGGACGTCTTTCCAAGTTCAAAGCATCCAGCCCCAAATAGGATTCATTTAGAGCGCGTAGGAAGGTAGGACAGTTGCGTTTTATTGCAAGTTTCTAAAATATTTAATAATTTAACGTTGGATACCTTTTGTCCTAAGTAAGTAGAAACCTGCAAACGTACATTATCCATACTTCTCGGCACGCTGTGAACAGGAATCGGTTGCCAGCGTAAATCCTTATTCCAGACTTCACTATTAGTAGGTGGAAACATTCCTGCAAGGACAAGTTGTGCACTCATCAAACATCTATCTGCATAACTGCTTTCCATAATAAAAATCCTAGGATCATATTCAGCAAGTAAAAAGTTTTCATATCTTTTTCTCATTTCTAGACCTATTTTATACTCCTGATACTTTCCAACCTGGAATATTAATTTAGTAAACAAATCTTAGCAAATTATATCAATTTAAACTTACAATGCTCAACTGGTCCCATCCGCCGGGCCATTTGTGGTTCTTATAAGGATCATTTGTATAAGAATTTGACGGCGATCGTTCGCCATGTCGAAATAACTGTTGTGTTACAAAATTTATTTAAAAATTATTGCTTCAAATCAATTTAAAGTACTTACAATGTGTACAAGTTGCAATGTTTCGGTACCTGGTGCACAAACATAAATCATCAATCCAATTAGAACCACAAACACGGTGAAAAAAGCGCAGTACTTTGTCATCTTCCTGCGACTCGGACTCGACGTCATTTGATTTAGCTTTATGCGCTTTGTTTTAAATTAATTTCCGTATAAATCAAATGCCGGCAGCGTTATGCAAGTATGCTAATCGAACAATCATTGTTTCTCTACAATGCAGTTTATACTGGTGTACTATTATAGAGTCGAGATAAAATAATGTAGATAGCGTAATGTAATATCGTCGTTAATGTTGTTTGTTCGCAGTCTAAAGCTTTGAGCTGGTTTTGATTACACCTAAACGCAATGATTGTTTAACGCAGACTAATTTTGAGTTTCGAATCTGTATGCAATGCCGCTTGTTGCTTATTAGGTTTTGTTGAAACCATCACGTGATCTTTCACGCGTGAGGACGTGGAATTTATAGTTAAATAAACGTGCCAAACGCCGGGACAGAATTGAATGCCAAATGTAATAACACGTTTTATTAATTATTATTATTATTTGTTTATCAGCATGATGATTATTTAAAGTGTGTACAGTAGATTTGCATGTTTCGGATAATATTGTGAGGAGCGTGGGACAGCAATTTTATCGCGAAACTGATAAAGAAGTATGATTATAAATGTATTTTGATTGACAGTTTGCCAATGAAATAACTTAAACTACGTAAATCATTTAATTTATTTTTAGTTTACTTTTGCTTGCATTTATTTTTATTGTAGCTTTTATTTTAAATTTCTATTCTAGCGCCAACTGTGTGGTAGATGAAACGTTGTACTTTTTAAATAAGACCAGTAATATTTTTATGTGGGTCTTATATCGCTCTTGGTTTTGTATTTCTTGTTGCAAGTAGATTTAGCTTTTTGTCGCTCTGTGGCTCTGATCTCAGTTGCATTACTGTTTGAATGAGTAATCATAGCGGTTGAGTGGGAGTGGTGCCGTTGTAGCAGTCATCTTGCAATAATTTGCTGTGCTGACGTACTGATGTGATTCATACATTGAGAGACGCATTGTTTCTCACCGATTTCTATTCTGTAGTGTTTTCCACTCACTTTCTACTCACAACGCTCAATTGTACCACGTAAAAGGTACGTTCAATACCTTACACTCGCATTAATTGCAGAACGCAAACAACCCTGCTAGCTGCACAAACGCGGTGCCATTATCACAATACTTGTAAATGAACCAGAGAGTCATTAGTTTGTTACTTTCTGCAGCTCAAACCTCACTTACTGACGATGGCCGACCACTTCGGACTGAAATGGGACCCCAAGAACTTGGAGATCCGTACCATGTCCGTGGAGAAGACGTTGGAGCCTTTGGTGTTACAAGTAACAACACTTGTCAACACTAAAGGCCCATCCAAGAAGAAGAAGGGTAAGTCCAAGCGCGCTAACGCTCTTGTCAGTACTGTCGAGAAGGCCACCGAGAATTTCATCCAGAAAGGCGAACAAATTGCGTATGAAAACAAGGATATCACTCAGGAGATGTTGTCTGCTGTGGATGAAGTGCGTAAAACTGGCAATGCCATGAGTATTGCAGCTAGGGAGTTTTCAGAGGATCCATGTTCTTCTCTTAAGAGAGGAAACATGGTGCGAGCTGCAAGGAATTTACTCTCAGCTGTAACAAGGCTGCTGATTTTGGCAGACATGGTTGATGTACACTTATTGCTCAAATCTTTGAGAGTTGTTGAAGATGATCTGCAGAAATTACGCGACGCCTCCAGTCAAGGAGAGTTGTTGGATAATATTAAAGCATTTGGACACAATGCAAATGAACTAATGAATCAGGCAGCTAAAAGGCAACAGGAATTGAAAGATCCTCAACTTAGAGATGACTTGGCTGCAGCTAGGGCAGTGCTTAAGAAACATTCCACCATGTTGTTAACGGCGTCGAAGGTTTACGTACGTCATCCTGAATTGGCGGCAGCTAAAGCAAATCGAGACTATGTCTTGAAGCAAGTTTGTGAGGCAGTGAACACAATTAGTGATGTTGCACAAGGAAGAACACCACAACCTTCTCAGAATCCATATGATGGGCCTGGTGAACTTGCTGCAGCTCTGGATGACTTTGATGTGAGCATTAAAACATTATAGTTCAACTTTGATGATCTGCTATATTAATTTAGTTATGTGAATCTCCAGATAGAGCAATTTTAAAGCTGATTCTACTTGAAGAAGTATGTAGTTGTGTATGTAGAGTTTTGAATTGATTTTGCTTCATTTGTTTTAGTTTTTGAGTGATATTCTCACTTTCACTTGTATAACTTTGTTTATAATTACATCATATTTTTTAGGAACGTATGGAAATGGAACCTTTGGCCTACAACGAAGTCCACACTCGTCCTTCACTCGAAGAACGCTTGGAGAGCATCATCAGCGGTGCTGCACTCATGGCAGATTCCAGCTGTACTCGTGATGAACGTCGTGAACGTATCGTCGCTGAATGCAACGCAGTACGGCAAGCTCTACAAGATTTGCTCTCTGAATACATGTCCAATGTAAGTATTTATGTACAAATTTATATTATTAATCATATCACCAAACAAAAACCAAGCGTATGTTGATCGTTGTGGTCTTGTTTGTTTTACACTTGCCTCGCGCCCTCAGCAATTGCAAGTTTTACATGGAGGTACACGGGTAAATACCATTTCATGTTTAATTATGTGCTTATTTTCTTCTGATTGTGTTAAGTTCATAAGTGTGGTTCGTACAAGATGACAATTGTTTGTTACACGTTGTCTGAAATATTAAATCACTATCACACAAAAAATCTCTTTTTTAACACCTAAAATCAATCAAAAACTAGCACAATTTCGTTGAAAATAATTGGAATTCGTGTAGATTGTGATGTTGAGTGTGGGGCGTGGTGTTGATTTGAATATTGCCTTGCAGATGGGCAATAAGGATCCAAGCGATGGTTTGGGACGTGCTATTGATCATATGGGACGTAAAACAAAGGATTTGAGGCGTCAATTGAGAAAAGCCGTTGTTGATCATGTTTCAGACAGGTATAATACTTTGTTTTGAATTTCAATGTTTGGTCAGTTGCTATTTATTTTGTTTTATTTTGTCCATATTGTATTCTTTTTGTATTAATGATTATTTGTTTTTAGTTTCCTAGAAACCAATCTTCCACTTTTGATTCTCATCAAAGCGGCACAAAGTGGCAACGAAAGGGAAGTCGACGAGAACGCTATCGTTTTCACCGAACACTCTAACAAACTTGTTGAAGTCGCCAACCTCGTCTGCAGCATGTCCAACAATGAAGACGGCGTCAAAATGGTTCGCTACGCAGCTGCCCAGATTGACAATCTATGCCCCGAAGTGATCAATGCAGCTCGTATCCTTGCAGTGCGTCCACGCTCTAAAGTAGCTCAAGAAAACATGGATGC
Organism: Diploeciton nevermanni; assembly: GCA_027575565.1. NCBI lineage: Eukaryota > Metazoa > Arthropoda > Insecta > Coleoptera > Staphylinidae > Diploeciton > Diploeciton nevermanni. Next base: position 4,569,654 of record JAODIE010000004.1, on the reverse strand, counting down.
TTTCAAACAAGCTTGGGAGAACCAAGTCCGCATTCTGACTGAAGCTGTGGATGATATCACAACAATTGACGACTTCTTAGCTGTTTCTGAGAATCACATCTTGGAGGATGTTAACAAATGTGTTTTGGCTCTTCAGGAAGGTGACAGTGATACTCTTGAACGCACTGCTGGGGGAATTCGAGGCAGGTCAAAACGTGTATGTAATGTTGTCGCTGCTGAGATGGACAACTACGAACCCTGCATTTACACTAAGAGAGTGTTGGAGGCAGTGAAAGTGTTGAATGAACAGGTAATGCCGAAGTTTGGACAGAGGGTCTCAGTGGCAGTTGGCGCATTGGCAAGCAACCCACAGAAAGATGTCGATGAGAATGATTTTATCGATGCGTCGAGATTGGTTTACGATGGCGTCAGGGAAATAAGAAGGGCAGTGCTGATGAACAGAGCCGATGAAGATCTAGATCCAGAAGATGTTGAATTGGATGAGAACTACACTCTGGAAACAAGAAGCAAATGTGAGTTATTCATTGTCTTTTCAACCATTCCTCATAATTAAACTCATTTCGAATTTTACAGCCTCGGCACACACTGGAGAACACGGAGTAGATGAATATCCCGACATTAGTGGTATTACCACCGCCCGCGAAGCTATGGGCAAGATGCCAGAGGAAGACAAACAGAAGATTCTTCAACAGGTCGAGTTCTTTCGCTCGGAGAAACTCAAATTCGATCGAGAGGTAGCCAAGTGGGATGATACTGGTAATGATATCGTCGTATTGGCAAAGCACATGTGCATGATTATGATGGAGATGACTGATTTTACTCGTGGACGTGGTCCATTGAAGACGACAATGGATGTAATCAACGCTGCGAAGAAGATTTCAGAGGCTGGTAACAAATTAGACAAGTTGACGAGGCAGATTGCTGATCAATGCCCTGAAAGTTCAACCAAAAAGGACCTCTTGGCTTATTTACAACGGATTAATCTGTATTGCCATCAGATTAGTATTACCAGCAAGGTAAAGGCTGATGTGCAGAATATTAGTGGAGAATTGATTGTTTCTGGAGTAAGTTATCGATCATTTTCGTGCCAAGAATATTTCTTTACAATGTGATTATTTGGTTCTTAGTTGGACAGTGCTACTTCTCTCATTCAAGCGGCGAAGAACTTGATGAACGCTGTTGTTTTAACAGTTACTGCATCGTATGTTGCTTCTACGAAATATCCACGACAGCAGGGAACTGTTGCTGTAAGTATTGTTCTGCGATACTTTAATGTTATGTTCTTTATTGGCTTGTCTAATTTCTTATCTATTTTTAATCTCTTTAACTATGTCCTTTCTTCCAATGCTAATCACTTATTTGTTATTGGAATTGATAGCAAGTAAGTACGCCGGTAAGTCGCATACATTTTGTTACTGTACACGTATTAATTTATTGTTATCTCGCAGTCACCAATCGTGGTGTGGAAGATGAAGGCTCCGGAGAAGAAGCCGCTTGTGCGCCCCGAGAAACCCGAAGAAGTCCGTGCCAAAGTCCGGAAGGGATCGCAGAAGAAAGTGCAGAATCCCATCCATGCGCTCTCCGAATTCCAAAGTCCGACAGAATCGGTTTAGATTTGTGTATTAAAGTATATATAACAGAAAATAATATAAAACAAATTCCGTTCGGTCTAAATTTATAATTCTATCGGCAGCAATAAATGTCTCTTTGACGCGTTTTAATAAGCTAACCAACAAGAGTTCTTAACGAGTTGACGAGCAATAGATTTGCTGACAAATTTCAGTGTAAAGTATGTAGTTTCTTCGGATATACCATACGTTTATAATCAAGTGCATCGTGCATATACATATTTATTTTTGGACTTTTGATTTATTATGTCTGAATTGATTGAATTTATGTCATTTATTCATATGATAGGACAGTACTGTATTCTTTGGCGTAGCTATGTAGTTGAGTTAGGACAATATTGTGGGCGCCGAGTTTTTACATTTTTACAAGTTTCCATAGTTTATTGACGTCTTTGTTGTGTTGCAAACGAATGAATATCCAAGAGTAAATATGCTTATTTGCTCATTTGGATGAAGGATTTAATGAATTTGACGGAAGTTTCGGGAAGCGTACATGATATGGAAACGTTTAGTTTAGAGGCTTGATGTAATAATTATTTTGACTTGAATATTGTCTATAAATATGTAATTATGATGAGTTTAGAGGCAGCTAAACTGGATGATGAGAAATTAAACAATTTGTACGATGTCAAATTATCTTATTCCGCGTAAACAAAGTGTAAACTATGTAAGGTATAAATGTAAGGTATATATTGATACAATATATATTAAGCTAATTTATAAATTATGTTTAAATATTCTATTCGGCACGTTTATAGTGTCCGTGAAGTCTGATCATATAAATTGGCACGCGTCTTGATTTTGAATTTTGACTTCTTATTTCATCAATATCTCGGAAAGTACGGAAAAAATCAGGAGTATTAAATCGGAAATTTTCGGACAGAAGTAGGTTTCAGTTTTAAGATTCTTAATTTATGAAGAAACATGCCGCGAGTTAATCCGTATTTTATGAAGTCTCCTTTGTGAAATTATAAATAAATAAAAGGCTCAAAGCAACGCATAAAACGTTAATCTTAATCTTGTCAGTAGTAATAATATTTCACTTTATATCTGAAAATGAATTTCTTGACATCACAAAAAACAAATATCTATTGTACTATGCATTATAATTATAAATATCTTTAGAATTCCACAAATGTTTGCAAACAAAAAATATCCTGGAAACAGCCAGCAGTGATCAAGTCGATCAAAACTGCAGCTCAATTCCTAACCTGCCCATCTGCGGCAAAAAAGTGGGTGAAGAGATGGCGTTTTACGTTAGTTACGCTAGTAGCAACCCCTTTTAAAAGTTAGTTGTGCCAATTAAGTGTGAATTTACTGCTAAATTGAACTGTTTTTCATCTTTTAAATTCTGTACATTGGAATTTGCAAAATGGTTGACTGTGAGTAGCAATTTGCCTGAAATTTTTCCGTGTTTATTCATATGTTTTTCTACTGTTGTACAGCAACAAGCAAAGTTAACATGAAAGAACTCGACTTACAGTCGAAGCAAGTAGCAACCCAACATATTATCAACATGCTGCAACGACCAGGTCAATTAGAAAAAGTAGAAATGTTTAAGAAAAGATACATACGTAAAAAGGCATCAGTTGAAGCTCTACTAAAATCAGCAATGCAAAGCCAACTGAATGGAGTTATTGATGGTCTGAACCTGTTAGGAACCAGTATTGTTGATATGAAAGAAGTGGAAATAACGTGAGTACTCTTAAATAGTAATACAACATTCACAAAACATTGACATTCTTTTTCTATTTAATTATAGTCTTAAATCAATGAATAAATACTTTGAGACAGTACCAGCACTTTCCAACAATCTCAAGGAAGTCCGCGACGAAAACATGCGCCATTCTCAGTATGTAACTGCTAAAGAAAACCTCAAACATATCTTTACAGTACCAGAAAGTATTGAGAAAACAAATGAATGGATAGGGGATGGGAAACTTCTACACACTCATCAATGTCTCAGAGATTTAGAAAACTCCAGAGATGATCTCTTGTTTGAACTGCATAAACTACCCAATCAGTCAATGGGTATCCTCACAGTGAAGAAGTATTTCTCCGAAGTTGAGACACTGTCTTCTAAGTTGGAAGGACAGCTGAGGTTGAACTTGACTAGAACTTTGAATGCAGTTAGGAAGAAACCCACTGTCATTGTTACTGCATTGAGGATTATTGAAAGAGAGGAGAAGAGTGATGAAGAGGCAATTAAGCAATACAAGAACAATAGTTTCATGCCTCCTGGAAGACCCAAAGAATGGAAGAAAATGGCATTCAAGGTTCTAGAACAGGAAGTTGCTTTGAGGATTGAAGGAAAATTAGTTGAAGAAAGAGCTGACAATAAGCTCTGGTTAGTGAGGTATCTTGAATTAATCAGGCAGCTGATTCTTGAGGATCTAAGAGTGGTGAAGACATTGTGTGTTCCTGTTTTTCCTCCAAGTTATAACATAATTGATGAGTATATTAAGCTGTATCATAAGTGCTTATCTAGCCAGGTTAGTGAATTGTTAATTATTGTTCTTCAAAGTAATTATATATTAACTAATAGTTTATCTTCTTGCAGTTAAATGGAATTATCGAGAATGGTCTTGAAGGAAATGAATATGTTTCTATTTTATCATGGACACTCAATACTTACCTTGGCCCTGATCTCCTAGGACATCCAGATTTAATGGAACACACCAAGAATCTTCCTCCTCTTCTTGATTTGTCTATTTTGAAGGACTTAAAACAACAGTATTTGACCAACATGGAGAAGAACTACACCGACTGGCTGGAGAAAACTTTAGAGACTGAAGTTCAAGAATGGAAATCGCACGTCCCACCAAGACAGGATGTTATTCTGAGGACTTCAGGACCTTCAATTATTTTCGAGATGATTGGGCAAAATCTCGAGGTGACAAAGACGATAAACCAAGATATCACCAACGAAGCTCTATTTTTGAGTATTAGACATGTTGAAAACTATGCCAAGATGTATAGAACCGCAATAATTGAGTTCAAACAACGGCATTTTGAGGATAGAAGATTGGTTCCCTTTTTCACACAGTACATGATTACTATTGTGAATAATTGTCTGCAATTAATTGAATTAGGAGTGCAGTATCTTCAAAAATATGGTACTGCAAGTACCATGGAAATGGATCGTGTGTCGAGTAACTACAAGAAAATATATTTTGTGAGTTGCAAATTGAAATGTTTTCCAGTTTCAAATGAGAATATTTTATTGTTATAGGATTTGAGGACTGAATCAAGTTCGTATCTTCTCGAGGAAGCTTTCTTGGACGTCGATAAACACTTCGACGATCTTTTCCGCCCCCGGTGGTTAAATGAAAGTATCGCCCTAGAGACAGTTACAGCGACTTTGGAAGACTACTTCGATGACTATAAAGGCCTTACTGATGAGAACTTCGAACTAATCATGAAAGAAGCGCAGGTCTTAGTTGCAAAACGCTACATTGTTGCCATGTTATCAAAGCGAATTTCGTTTAAAACTATTGAAGAGTGTCAGGGTGTCGCGTCGCAAATTGTACGTGAAGCGCGCAAATTGCAAATGTTATTCACATCGATTGATTCGAATTTACAAAGTCGAGATGATCCCCTAGAGATTATTATTATGTTGGCGGAAATTGTGAAGACTGATGATGATATGATGAGTCTGGACTTGCATAGGGTGGTTGAAAGGTATCCAGATATTACTGAAGATCATTTAACTCGCTTAGCGTATTTAAGAGGTGATATTCCAAGAGCTGATATGCGTGACAAGATTATTTATGTAATTAAGACAAAGTCTAATAGTACACAGAGAACAATTTTCTCTGATCTAGTATTTCCCAAATCTCTGATTCAAGATTTGAAGAGCAATATTCCGTAAATTGTGCTAGATAAGATATTTAACAAGTTATTTATGAAGATATATTTAAGGGAAATAAACTGAGCAGTGTTCTAACAAAGTTTAAATGATTAATTGGGTTGTAATTAGGTGTTGGCTTTGTTGTAGCGTTATAGCGGCGATCAACGATAATCAATGTTTCCCCACCCCCTCCGGCACTGCCCTTTGTGTGACCTAGAATGCGAAGCCGAGGTGTGTCTTCAACTGACAGCCAAGTAAGTCGCGCCCGGTGGCGTTGGTCAAACGGGGAATTTTATATCTGGCGCCAACTGTCGTACGGCGATTGTCAAACAACAAATGATGCAGAGGCCGCTAGCGGTGGCACCCGCGCAACGTTCGACCAATAACATGAAAGTTTGGGTCAGCCATTTTCAGAAACGATCGCGACATAGTGTTCGCGCGAGCTTTGTTTGCTGAATTTCGCGTCTGGGGCCGCCGTTGAACTGCCGCTCGTTGCGCGCCACGCACCGCCGCCGCAGGGAAGTCGCGCCACACGATCAGTCGCGCGACGATATCGCGCTCGCGCTTCCTCCGGCGTCCTATGTCCGCGCAAGAAACATTGAGGTTAGCGGTTTGAAAGTGTCAAGCCAAGAGGCGAAGCACGGATTCTAATTAACGTATGGTTTGAGTGCAATGTGATCACATAATGGCGGGTAAGATCTTACGATGGAAGTATGTGGCCGATTCGGCCGGTCCGCAGCCGCGACCTCGACACGGCCACCGCGCAGTTGCCATCAAGGATTTGATGGTTGTCTTCGGTGGCGGTAATGAGGGCATCGTCGACGAGCTGCACGTTTACAATACAGGTATTTATGCTCAAATTTAGCCTGCCGCCATCAAACATGGCGCGCGCGCGTATATTTGTTGTTATTTGTGTTGGCGACGCCAATTTTCCTCTAGTGCTATTGTTTCCATTCAAACGTCGCGCTTTACCAAGCTTCGGCTACATTTATCCAGTTGCGTGGACCGTTCAGCGCTGAGTGATATAGGTTTTTTCTTTGAATTTTCAACGCGACTAATTTGCCTACTATCACTATAAGATGGCGTCCCTTGGATGTAAACTAAAGCTATGCGCGGCATTCTAACGTCCTAATTGGATCTTGATAATTATCTATTTAGTCGTTAAAATTCACTTGAAAATCATTGACTTTGTATCGGTAGCATTTTTCAGAATTCTCCAGTACTTAATGCATGTGAAAGTTTCTCTTGAGTTTTGGTTTTGTTTGTTCTCGTAGGCAACCAGTTGATCGCTTTTCTAATTGCATTTTTCTCAAACACTGGAATTACATTCCTCTTCTTTTCCTGTTTCCAGCTACAAATCAATGGTTTGTGCCTGTTTTAAAAGGTGATGTTCCACCAGGATGTGCTGCCTACGGTTTCGTTGTAGATGGCACTCGTTTGCTTATTTTTGGTGGAATGGTTGAATATGGAAAGTACAGCAGTGAATTATATGAATTACAGGTACTACTCCTATTTTGGCTATTAATGTTTTTGTCATTTAATTATCAATTTATTTAGGCGTCTCGTTGGGAATGGAGGAAATTAAAACCCAAACCACCCAAGGTGGGCCAAGCACCTTGCGCCCGACTTGGCCACAGCTTCACTCTGGTCAATGACAAGGTGTACCTTTTCGGTGGATTGGAAAATGAGAGTGAGGACCCCAAGAATAACATCCCGCGCTACTTGAACGACCTCTACGCATTAGACATACGCTCTAATCCAGTGCAATGGGAGATCCCGCTCACAAATGGTTGCGCCCCACCGGCGAGAGAGTCGCACACTGGCGTAGCTTTTGTAGACAAAAGTCGGAACAAGTCTTATCTTGTTATCTACGGTGGTATGAGCGGCTGTCGGCTTGGTGATCTTTGGTTCTTCGAAACCAATACGCTCACATGGAGCAAACCACAGATCTCTGGCATTACGCCGCTTCCGCGGTCGCTGCACACGTCTACCCTGATTGGGAACAGGATGTATGTTTTTGGTGGTTGGGTACCTGTGGTTAACGATGATGGGAAAACACCCAACTATGTCAACAGTGAGAAGGAATGGAAATGCACAGGTACGATGGCATGTCTTAATCTGGAGACTATGAATTGGGATGATTTGAACATTGGTAGTTTTGATCAGAATTTGCCATGTGCGAGAGCTGGCCACTGTGCAGTTGGAATCAACACCAGGCTATATGTTTGGTCAGGAAGAGATGGTTATCGCAAGGCGTGGAATAACCAAGTCTGTTGTAAAGATCTCTGGTATCTTGAAGTCGAGAAACCGTCGGCTCCAGGAAGAGTGAGTCTTGTTAAAGCAGGCACTAACTCTTTGGAAGTTAACTGGACCGGTACTCCGTCAACTCAAACATATGTTCTCCAGATTCAAAAGTACGACTTGCCCCCAGCTGCGGCTCCGGCACCAGCGCCAGTTAAAGCAGCAATTCCTACTTCAGTTAGACCTGTAGCTGCATCGCCTAAACTAGTGCAGTTGGCGGGGCAGAATCAAATTAAACTGGCTACAATGTCTGGTGCTGCACCACAGATTGTGGCTACTGCGCCTGTTGCACCATCACCACCAAGGATTATCAATCCTATGGTGAGGAGTAAATATGTTGTGCGAAATGCAGCGCCTAAAGTTGTTGCGGCGTCGCCTGGCAGTATAATGCTGCCTGCTTCACAAATCCTATCACCTACATCGAGTGCAGATGGACAGACCGTAAAGACGACACAAGCGACCAGTATGTCTGGTATCCAGGCGTTGGCTGCTGCTGCGGCTGCCACTCAGAAGATTACTGTAACTGGAGCTCAACCCATCAAACTTACTGCTGGTGGTAAAATACCAACAACAGGCACGATAATTCGACAAGCGTCTCCGCAAATGGCGGGGAAGCAGGTTATTGTTCAGAAAGGAACTGGCATTGTTCAAAAGGGCCCAACACAGATTGTCACGCTGGTTAAGACTAGCACTGGAATGGTTGCAACAATTCCAAAATCTGGCGGTGGTATAATTCAAACTCCAATCATTCAAGGCGGTACGGCAACGAATAACATCGTCAAGTTGATTCCTCAAAACGCGAATAAATTGCTTACAACAGTGAAGACTCTTCCATCAAACATGATTCTCAATAAACCCAACAAAATTGTGCTGCAGAAAAACGCAGCTGGTGGGCTCTCCACAATTGGCAATCAACAGGTAATTGTCGTCAGTTCTAGCACCGCAATACGCAATATTCAAACTATGTCTAACGCGCAGCCTGTGGCAATCACTCAGCCAAAAACATCAACCGTTAATATTGCCTCGCCCAAAGCCGGTGTTGCAAACTTGCCCAATGTTAAGATCACTGGTAAACCCATCATTATGCCGCATTTTGTCAGTGGCACAACGCCGAAAACTATCACTATTTCTAAGAACACAAAGCATATGATGATTGGTGGTAAACCAGTAACTGTACAAATTGCTGATGGATCTACACGGAAAACCATCATTATGCCGGCTGGGGCTGGAGCAGGCAAAATTATTCGTCTACCGACTGTCAGTTCATCTCCTGCTATTGCAACAACTGCTGGGGAGCAGAAAGTAATGATGGTGACGCGTCCAAGACAACCGACTGCTACGACAATAGCTTCCACGTCGTTTGATGAACCCGCGACAACAGATGCTGCCTTGGCTGCACTTGCCGCTGAGGCTGGACTTATTGATCCCGAACCGGAGAAAGGCATGGATGTAGACATGGCACTGCAGCAAGGTGACATGAGTATGGAGATGCAACTGGAGGGAGATGACCAAGCGATGGAAGCTGATGCTGCAGTTGGGCTTTTTGGTGGGAGCATAAGGCCTTTAATGGGACTCAAAGGCGGCGGACGAATAAGGCCACCGTCAGTGATTCCCTTCATCTATAGAGGCGGGCTTAAAGGAGGCAGTGATTCGCCTCCAGCACAAGCCACAAAAGATGCGCATCTCGAAGAGCACGGGTCGGAAGATCATACTGACATGCCAGACGCTGAAGGATTGAATAACGGAGATGACAGCCAAGAATGTTTAGGCCTGGATGAGCTTAATTACAATGGCACGGGTGATGCTGAAGGAGAAGGGGACAAAAATATGAGCATTGATGGAGAAGGTGAGGACTCAATTCACGATGAACACGCTGCAGAGCAATTACTAAACCAAGGTGGTCAAGAAAATACGTCTCAGAACCCTCAAGATGGGATTGAAAGTGCTTCGCTGGAGAATGAAGATCCTGTTCTTGCTTTAGCTGCTGCTGCTTTGGCAGGTGATGCAGAAGGTGATAATCAACAGAATCAATCATCGTTGGACAAACTCTCAGAGACAGACGCGTTGATGTTGTTGAACACGCAGGGCAACGATGATGATGTTGACGTGAAAAATCCTTCTCTAACTGCAATTAAAACTGAACCAGAAGAAGCAGAGAGTAAAGATAATAGTTTTGAGGCTTTAGCTGACAAAGTGAAAAAAGAGGAAGGAGATGCTCTTGCGGCGCTTGCCTCAGCTGCATTGGACCATTCTAAAGAGCCTGCCAATAAGACTGACGCGCTTGCCTCAACGAAGGATATTAAGGAATCTAAGGATTGGTATACGGTGGGTTTCGTCAAAGGAACGAGTTTTGATGTAAAGAACTTTTGCGTGTTAAGCCAAGAAGACCTGGAGGCGCTTCGTGAAGATACTCTCCCAGATTTATCAGAACTAAGTAAGCTGATTTTGGAACCGGGCACTGCGTACAAGTTCCGCGTCGCTGCTGTGAATTCAGTAGGAATTGGAGATTGGAGTGAAGTGTCTGCGTTTAAGACGTGTCTGCCTGGATTTCCTGGAGCACCTTCTGCAATTAAGATTGCGAAGTCCGTGGATGGTGCACATTTATCATGGGAGCCTCCCTGCGTGAATCAGGAGAATATTTTGGAGTATTCTGTTTATCTAGCTGTGCGAAATGCTGCGAAGGTATTTTTCTTTGTTTGAGAAATCGGGTGGATTATAATTCTTTACTTTTTAGGAGCGTGCCAATTCTAATTTGGCTTTTGTACGAGTTTACTGCGGGCCGAGCAATTCATGCACTGTGCCGAATTCATCTTTATCTGCAGCGCATGTTGATACCACAACAAAGTCTGCCATTATTTTCCGTATTGCCGCGAGGAATGACAAAGGATATGGTCCAGCGACGCAAGTGAGGTGGTTACAAGGTAAAAATAAAATTCCAAATTTATTCTTGTTTGTTAATTGTATATTAATTTTTTTTTTTTTTTTGTAGATCCAAATGCAACTGGAAAAGGTATAAAGCGAGGACCAGAAGATTCACCAGCAGCAGTGAAAAAGAAACTGTGAGAGTGATTGCCTGGCTCGTTTTAAGTGAGACGACCACACAAAGACAAAACGCTTACTTCGTTACGTTGCCGTCTTTGGCGGAAACGGCCGAAAGTGCGTCTGCGCTTTCCCGCAGGCATTTTAATTACAAACGGACCTGATGGTTGCTGACTATGTGGTGTCGAAAGGGATTTTAATTTAATGTAACATTTAAAACCTATGTATGTTTACTTGTTTTATTATTATTGATTAATTTACTTCGCCGCTTCTAACTTAAAGTTCTAGGTATCTTTACAAATATATTGTGATTATAAACAAATCGCAAACTGAACGTGGGCCGTTAACAAATCGATGTATTTTCTCATTGTAAACAATTTAAAGTCTTTATTTTGAAATTGAAAGCGAACTAAGTCTGGATGGTATTGAATGATAAAACATCAAAACGAATTTTATTGAATGTAAGATGTTTTGGAACGTATAATTATTTTAAATTTATATATGTTATTTCGAAAATGATATGATCAAAGTAATCTGTTTTTGCGGCCACATGTTGAATGAACATCATTCATTGTTTACATTTCGTACTCAGTTGTCGACGAGTAACTTGTACATAATATACACAATATTAATTCGCAATTAATATACTTGACTGTTGCAGAAACGTTGGCATATTCAGTTATGTCACAGATATTGGATGTATATTTTCACGTTTATAATCTGCGATCATGCAGGGCGCAGTTTGATGGCATTAAGGGCAAACATCTGAACATGCATCAGTTTTATAAGCGTAGTACTAATAGGATATACATTTATAGTAGCATAATTAGTTATTATTGCTTTTCTGTTAAAACGCAATCTGGGTCGATGTCATATGCGAATGCACGCGGCATGGTTACGTTGATGTTTGAAGCTAGATGTTCGGAACTTAAACAATTATTCAGTTGGATTGCAACGATCCGCACGTTTATTAACTCATGACGAGGATGAACCAGATGATGCGTTACACTCTCATTATCGCCGTAAAAATCATTTTGTTAGTTATTAATTCCGATTAGTTTTGATAAATGCGTTGGATTTATTGCAATTTATGGAAGCGACAAGTGGCATCGTAACGTCAAAATTTCATATGTACATAAGATGTTTATTAGATTTAGCTGCTCTAAGTAAAAGCAAAAATAATAAAGGTTTTTATCTGTTTCTCATAAGTAAGAAATACTTGTGTTTTCATATTCGGCCCCCATGTTTCTATTCTTTGCAGGAGTAATTGCATTTAGATTGCTTTGTTTACGATGTTTGTTTATGTTAATCTTGAAAAGCGAGTACAAGAAATTTCTAGGCGCTGCCGTCAGGTCTTGTTGGCACAGTGGGGTAGGCGTTGCCCCATGGGCGGGGTGGTTGGTGGTTCAAGTCCCACGATCAGCGGCTTTCATTTAATAACGTTTTCTGACTATATGCAACTTAAATAACAGAAAATTAATTCAAGTTTTGAAAAATCCCGAGCAGAAACGGGAATAAGTTAAAGAAACAATAAAAATTTTCCTATTTTCCAGTTAGTTTTCAACCCTTCAATAGATGTCTCCTTTAAAATCCTTTTACCAACATTAGTTATCCTAGACTTTATAAGTAATAATCCTGGAGGAAATCCGCGACCCAAGAGCGGGGCTGGGCCGGGAGCAATGCGAGAAAGTCAAATACTAACGTCAGAAATTATTTTAAGCTGTCTTTGAACGACACGTGCAAAGAAAAATCAAAACGTCGGCCTCCCCTTTTTTCTTAGAGAGGAATGTTTCTGTGCCATTCCGGTCTCCACTTATTTATTCTATTTTCCTGTTATACTTATTGGAACTTTGAATTGAACTTCTCTTTTAATTGTAGTCAACCTCCCAATTTACATATTTATTTAGACTTTCATTACACTTATAGAGAAGCTCTCATAAGCCCAATGTAATTTGCATTTATTTGGATTTTCCGGAAAAATCCACGTCGATGGTGGGAATCGAACTCAAGACCTCTGGGTTACCACGCCTAGCTCTACACCACCAAGCTAACAAATCAGCTACGCAAGAGTGAAAAAATTATTTATATTAATGTTCACTTCTTTAAAAGTAAACAAATAAAGAGTATAGTAAATGTAAATTTATTTCTTATTCAAATAATATTGTAGTTCTGAAAAGAACTGTTTTATTTTCTACGGCTATCTATCTGAGTAGAAGACAAAATTGACGTCTTTAGATTCCATCAATTCCGACGATTACTGAAAATAAGTTACACACCAATTAATTAATGTTAATAAATGCGAACGCAATTTAAGCGCATAAATTGAATTACTGATGTTTTAATGCAATAAATAATGATGATGGCTCTACACGTTTGGAAGTTACGATATAAATTACTCCAAAAAAGAAATGAATTGAACGCGATACAACGGCAACATTGAACATACTACACAAGTACTCACTGACTTTAAAAGCAACAACAGTTTAAATCATCATTAAACTGAAGTCAATGAAGGTTCATTATCCTACACTTACTGATTTGGTTTAAGTTTGACCAGTGTGTTTTGCATTAGGCGAATTAAAGGTAGTATATAGACAGTATAACAAGTAGGTAGTGAAAAGGTTCGTTTTTAATAATCATTTCATTCAATTAATTCCGAATGCAAATGTTTCAATGGAAACGAGTGTGATACAAATGTTCAAGTTCCAAAACAGCGACCACTTGCAAGTCCAGTAGATCCCCGTATGGTGCTGCATGGTATATGGTAACTGCCTGACTAGTAGAGAGAAAAACAATTTAAAATGCCATTGTGAAATCAAATCTTCCTCTTCGCACATCAAAACTACAAACTAATTGATATCATCGTACATCTCTCGTCATCGTTCACACTTAGTCAACTTCTTCTACCCCCAAAAATATATTAGTGGACCGTTTCACAGTCGTAAGTCGTAAATGTTTTTACCCTACACTTGCATCATTCTCGCCTGTTTGTACTTAATATTAAATCTTCATCAGACGCGCAGCGGAGCGACAGGCAACGGGCTCTATAAATACACCTCTTAAACTAAATGACAGTAATGCTATACAATATGAAGCGAATTTCTCGGTGATTTCACCAACGTCCCCTCTCGCTCCCCCTGCGTGGCATTCATAAATTATTTAGCAATAAATTCTAAATGTAATCGTAGACAATTGCACCATTTGGTTGCTGCATTGTTAATCTACACGGGTATTTTGTTTAGTAATAAATAATATACATCAAAAAATAAAATACTTTTTTTGAGATATTTTTTTCTGCATAAAGCATCACTAGCATTTTGAAATTTTTTTTGTATTTTTATCACGTTTTTGTTTGAGATGCTCGACAGTTATCGAGCATTTCCACCTGACGTTAACTACAGAATCATTGCCAGCAATATCATTTAAAAAGTTTCTCCATTGTACAAAACTTTGGTCTATTCTACTCGCGAATTACGCACAAGTGCGTGCTGAAGTTCTCGGAGGGCTTGAGGCTGTTCCATCGGATAGAACAGCGCATCTTCATTCGTTTACGTTGTATATTACGTGCATTGTTGTCGTAGTTTTGAAGGATGGTTTTCAGTGTTGCGTGACACGTCAACATTTGATTTGGTGTGATCTATAATCAAAAACAGGATGAAATTAACATCATGTTAACAAGATTGAAAAGTCCACAAACGTATTATATTAAGAAATAATCAGTACTGCTAATCCTAACTTACTGAGTATTGTTTGTAATAATTCGGACGTACATATCGTAAAATTATTTTCATCCAGACATATATCATATTTGTCTAGATAAGAATAATCAACTGCATTAAGTAGCACAAGTTATCAGAAAAAGAATCGTCACTAATGTGCTATGCAACGTGAGACGTGTTGACAACGAGAGTCAAATGACAGTTGCAAGAAACCTACCATGCAAATGTTCTGTAGTTTGCAGGTATACAGCCAGAGTTGTTTAACGAATTCGACAGAATAGTAGGGCGATTTGGGCCCGTCGGGTTGTAACAGTCGCCCCATTTCGGATTGCACGAGGGCCAATGCCACGGCGCTTGGTCGAATAGCTACGCAGCGAGAGTCCAGCATCACTACTTCAAGTCGAGTGAGAAGAGCTTTTCTCTACAAACAAATAAAACCAATTAAATTGTTAGATAAGCAGTAGACAATACAAAAGCAAACAGTGATACTTAATCAAGTTTAGGTTTAATACTGGATAATGTTTCAATTCTAAGATTGCTAAATGATACTTATGCTTATTTATCAATCAACAATTTGTGCAACGACTCCACAAGTCAAACAAAGTCTACACCCTATATTCTATAACAAAGTGAGAACCTCTTTACTATAAGAGCGACAAATTTATGTGTGAGATGTATCTTGCTAGAGAAGAAATACTCGAACGATCGAAAAAGGATGAATTCCCACCAATTTCCCCTTCATAGAGAACAACCAATTGTTATTACTTTTAAACTCATCCCATCCTATTGTCACCCCTGTTAACGTTCAAACCTATCCAACCCTTGCAAATTAATTCAATTACCTGTAGAATGTTAGCTTTAAAGCTCTGCTGGCGCGCCTCACACTCCAGGATCTTCATGTAATGCTCTACGTAGTTAACGGCAGTGACAGGCTTTTCCGCATCGTCGATACCCAGCTTTGTGCGCACGATGTCGCTCATGCGCTCCAGATCGCTCACGGTGCATTTCACCTGTGAGATGGTCACCAGGTCTGCGGCGTTGACCACCTTCTTGTGCAGTGCGGCAGCGATGTGGAGGCAGCTGATTGCTGCGCAATCCAAATGTATCGCTTTTACCTAGAAAAACAAAGAAATAAACTGATCTATTATATTAAAAATGCACAATGTAAAAATGAAAGTGATATAGAAGAAGAAAAAGAGAAGTATTTCATGTGTTTTTTCGTTGTTTTGATTTGGAATCAAGGATGTACGCAGGCTGTAGGCGTCGAAAAATTCTCTGACCTAAATTCACACAAGCGTGCATATACCGTAGCGTATTACGAACTCAATTTGCTGGTTCCCTAATGTTTGGCCATGTGTGTACTCAACACACAGATGAGCGGACATAGTAGCGAACTGCAGTGCGACTCTATTAGTTTATTCGATTTTACTTGCATGCCGCGTTGTATAATTGCGTTCGAATTAAACGAATGTATCGACAGAAATATACTTCAGGCGACTGACTACCAACGTACAGAGTTGAGCTGCTCAAACTAAAAAGCTCGTCTTGCGCCAAGATGCTATGCTATTATTTATTGAAGAGTTACTGAAAGGCAACAACTCCTCACACATGCTTAAGAAAAATGAATAGATAATTACCGAATGACATTGAAATTTAACTTCGGAATGATTAGCTACTAGCTAAGGACAAAAAGAAATTATTTATTTTATTTGCATGCATTTGCATGTTTCGTTATACTTAATATTTGATAAGACTAGATAGTTTTTGCCGCTAAAACCTTGATAATACACTAAAAACAATTATCATTAAACAGGATGCAACAAAAGTAAAGCTTTTACTTTATGAACCTACAAATCTTCATTCAAAGTAACTTGTAAATATTTTAGGTATAAATAATCACATTTCGAATGGATATTCGTTGCTTGGATAAGCAAAAATTCGAATTTTTTTCGGCTGTTACTTTGTTTAGATAATAAGCGTTCATGTGAGACGGCAACGCGTCCCGACAAGTCTCAACATGTTCAAGTAGCCAGAAATAAATTATACCTGGGTCTACTTAAAGTCCTCGATTCCAACAACCACGGAAGATAATTACATGCGATGGAATTCCAGTTTCTTTTCAGTTCAATGTACAGTCCAACTTATTCAAAACCAATCACATTCACTAAACCTTCAATACCGACAATACCTCTTAATAGATTATTAATAAGAACCGACATTGAAAATTGAGCAAATGTCGATTTAATAACGTACCAAAAGCTGACATCATCAGCCCACAACAAAAGTAATTAAAGCCAATAGTGGTATCATAAATATCTCTTTTATGTTGGCATTTTTTGTCAATTTGCATAAAAAGGCCGCAGAGTACCTTCGAAAACAGCTAATATTAGAAAATTTCTTCTCCAAAGAAGGCAGTAACCATTTATGTTATTCTTCACACAGCCACACGCAACAGATTAACTGAATGTAGATTTACAGGCACACGTGTTCGATTATGAGGAGTTAATATAATCAAATACTAAAATGTTTACTGTTTGGGAAGAACTTGTCGTAGCTGTGCGTCAAGTTGAAATGAGTAAAAAAGTAGCGCACAACGACTGGTATTGTATATTCGAATTCGTTAAGTTGCCTCAGTCATAGAACCACGTCTATTACGAGGTCGAGACAAAGAAACCTGTTATGATTGATGATGCTACAGGACAATCCACCATAAGATTCACTTTTGTGAAGTGATGCGGCTAGCCAACAAGGACGTAAACAGAACAAGGTATTCAACCACAACCTTCTGAAATCGTTCAGAATACTGACTTAAATTGAAATTTCAAGTCAAAATAAAGGGATGCACACTTGTTTTATTACGCTTTATTACGTCATTCGTAAACAAAGCGAGCCTACATTTTGATGCACATATGTACTGTATGTCTTTATTAAAAAAAAGAAAGCCTTAATTTTCTAGGTCGCTTGTGCACTGCGCTTACAAATAAAACACTAACTACATTTGTTTGATGTGTAGTCTGTAAATTTAAATCTTCTGCCGATAATTGTAAACATTCGCAAATATTTTATCAACGTTTACACAATTGTTTATTGTACGCTTTTTTCAAATGTTCACATTGCAAATGAGATAGAATTTGTTTTCAACAAAGCTTGGGTAGAACGAATTTAGCGCGAAATTACAAAATACTGGTAGCTTTGCCTTATCACAAATTAGTGTGATGTAGTGAAACAAGCTAGTACTGCTAGTGACAAGAATTTGACTTAGTGTTCGTTAGTGAACGAAAGTGATCGACTAGTACCGACGTGTTTATAACAAGTCTGAACATGCTTGCGCGTGTCTAGGAATGCCTCACCGGAATTGCGTGAGCAAGAGTGTTGGAAACGTCACGCATTCATACAAAATGAACGCAGGAATGAAAATGTGATGTAAACTGGCGTACCTATTGTAAATTTATTTGATTCAGAGTTGACTACTATGAACATTCGCGTCTTGCCAAACGCTTCTATAAAATAATTTCACATACCTTCAGTTTTGTAAGAAATCTATCCAACAGATTCAAACAGGTGATGAATGCTTCGCTGGACAGATCAAACCATGTCTTTAGGAAGCGTAGTTTGCGTGCGGCAGAGTCGCGGCCCATGAAGGCATCTTCTGCAGCCGCCTGCTCCACGGAGATGGTGTTCGCCATGTATTTCTGCTCCTGCTTCAAGCTCTTCTCCAGCTCGAAGATGTGCTGCTTGATGACAGCATCCGGGCCAGGCCGGCCCCTACCTTTGTTGCTCCTGCTCTTCATCCTGCTCTCCTGCACGCACGCAATCCACCCGAGTGTCCCACCAGCAGCTGACCGGTCTCGGCACGTCCACACAGAGGAAGACGTCGACGAAAATCAGACAGCCATCGTGCGCGAGACACCGACAAAAGTAAGGAGCTGGCCCAGTTTCTGTAAGGAACCCAGTAAGTGATGGTTAGTCACGATAGCTATGGCTCGATGTGAGTTCACAGTTCGTTAAATGCAACAATTGCTCTCCTGGGAACCAAGCGAGAGGTGCAAAACGCGAATTCGCGACGAACAAAGAACTATATCGTTAGCCAAGTTACTGGGACACTGGACCGCTTGATCGCTGCACGATCGTCCTCGCCGACCAGATTCGAATCAGGAAAAGGCCGAGATTGTGCAGCGAGTAAACGAAGCAGATTCGTTTCTTGCTTACCCGGATGCTTATCGCAAGGTGCGAATGCGATTGCTCTTTGTTGTCGGTTTTGGCACACGGATACTGGATACAAAGGAAAAAGATACGTCAACAATGGCCGCGCTACGCTGCGAGCCGACGAGCAACTACGACTGCGACGCCATGAGCCGACTGCTAACTGCACAGCTAGCAAAACGGCGGCGGCGCTACCACCTCCACTTTTCGTCGGGCAGCACGATAAAGCAAAGGTTCGAGAATATTCCAGAAGGTTGCAATCCTTGCCAGCTGTTGGGCATATAATAGAATGTATTTCAGCCTTGTACCCAACAGTATTTCGTAAGGTTTAATATCGTATGGCTGCTGCATTCAACATTGTGAGGACAGAACATGTTTTGGACCTTAAAACAAAGTTTGCTCCAGCTGATGCTGATGCTTGTCATGTACCTAGCTTAGGCAATCGATAACAGCAGGAAAGTAGCAGCATGCTAAGGCCCATTTGTTTTACCAATTTACTTGTCATAGGATAACTGTTAAGTTGTCCTAGACAACAACTAAATACAAATAACAGCCAGTTTCTTAGTATAGCCAACTTTTGGCATTGGTTGTTATTTAGGCGTCCTATAAGTATTTCAAACTCATTGAAATGAGTTTGCTAGTGGAAGTAAGTTGTGAAAATGTAATTTTCATGTAAATTGTACCTAATTTAATCAACATACACTTAGCACTTTACCAGGTCCAAGCTTATCCAATACAATTTACCTCCGGAACACAAATTGACTAACTTTGAACTTAAATCTAATTTCGTAGTTTCAACATTTTATTAGTGTAGGCAACCCACGTATCGGATAATTCAAAATAAATCAATTTAAAACTTTGTAACTAAGTAAAAAAGACATTAAATGCAAGTATTTGGATATAGATTATTCTTTAATACATTTGTGATTAGGTTTAAGAACAATATACATAGTTTGCGACACTTCGGCACTACTGTATTACATTTAACTGTGCTGGAATCAAGAATTAATTAAATTAGGTAATATATTCATATGTAATTCATTTAAATGCTTACGTATCTATGCATGTTGCGTGTATGTGCGTGCATGTGCATGATTTACTTAGCGTAACGCTCGCAGTCCACTAATTTCTGCGCCTCGGCCTGAAACAATTATCCCCCAATAGTGCAACAGACCAAATAACTTTATATGGTTTGCAGAAAAAATCGAGAATTATGTAAATGTAGCTGCACACAGAAGTGAACAGTCAACAGATGGTGGGCCAAAAAGCCGCTGAAGTGCATTTAACGGACTTAACAGAAGCAGTCACCTGGATAATTTTGTAGAGTAGCATGACGGTGTCCATTGACGACTTGCAGTTGTCGGCGGTGGGTGCGATGTTTCCGCCTGGTGCGCGTTTGCCCCAACCGGTGGAGAAGTTCAGCTGTGCAGAGCACACGACAACAACGACGAGGAGGACGAAGAATGTCATTCGACACATGATGATTCTTACTGAAAAAAAAGAAAAGTTTATTCCCTTCGTTAGAAGATTTCGCAATAGACGAATTGTTAAAACTTAGTTAAAAACTCGTTCGAAATTATTTTCCCATCAATCAATAAATATCTCACCTTTTTCACGCTTTGTAGCTGATAAAAAGCAACCTTTCTGAAAGTTCTGACCAACTTGTTGGTTTGTCTTGAGTGTTCTTCTTAGACGCTTGCAGTAAACTGTTGCACGTCCCGGCAAGTCCTTATCCTTTTATATCTGTTATTTCTTCGCCAGCGTCGTCCTGCGACGCCTGTGCCCACTCGGCCAGTTCGTTTTCCAATCAAATTAATTGCGAAGCCCCTGAAGACGGCAGGAATGGCGCATGTTTGCCGAGCAGACGCTCGCGAAATCCTGCAAGATGAGCAAACTGGACAAACAATAATAACAATTATAGATGGTTGATATATCGGCAATATATATAAAAAAAGCTTCTATTTGGCGGCCGTAAACAAGACAATTCCTGCTTTTGGATTACGTGAAGCTTGCGCGCTTATTTTTATCCAATTACACAGTTGCGCAATGTGTTTGCGTTATTTTCTTCGTTAAATAATAAGTTACAAACTGGATTGAGAATTGATTCATGTAGTGAATAAAATTACTTTTGTTGTTTTCAATTTTTTGGTGTTATGGTCGCGTGTATTGGCAGTAAAACAGAAAATATTAATTGAATCAATGATTGATACTGCCAGAAGGCAATTTAACGGCCAAAAATTACTTTTATTTGCTCGTTTTATTAATAATAACGATGTCAATTTGATAAAAGCCAAAGTTACTCTTATCTCTCTCTTGCATTCGAGAGACGGTGGTTCATGTCGTCCGTCCACTATCCTGTACCGAGTTTTCCAAGATGTTTTTTTTCTGGGACATCACGGCTGAAGAACTGAATAAGGTCGACGGGCACACAACTACAAATAGGAAGAACCCGATCCAAGTAAAAATTAACTTTGTGTGAAAACTACAAACTATTGAGATCATTCTTTAATGAAAATTAAAAAAAAATACTCATGTCCATTTACAGCACTGTTTAAAACAAATTCGCATTCGTACAAAATATCGTTTCCGATCAAAACTTTGTCAATTCACACCACCTCGCCACATCCATTTGCTCTACGTATAAAATTTAGCCGAATAGATCTAAAAATGTGGCGCGCGCCATAAATATAATAAATTAATTAAATATTTTATCGGACGTCTGTCACTGATTCCCAAAATCCCTTTAATTATGCTCTCAATTCACACACTCTTCTCTTTGCAAGTCGATTCATATTTGGTTAGCAATTATAGTTGGCTTAGGATTTAAACTCGTAGAAAATATAGCGTATGTACACCTATCTACCACGGAAATACAACATTTAGAGTACTGCTAGTACCAAATAAACTAACATAAGTGAGACATACGTTACAGCTGCTTGAGTTCCACGTCACATTAAACTAAACATAATAAATATTCGTTGCTTGCAATTATAGCTGAATTAAAATGAAACTATTTCCAAGTCGTTCAAGTGCCAAAAACGCGTCAATCGCGACTTAAGCTAAGATATATCACACGTCTAAGAAGTCTTTTAACAAAGTGACGCGCCGCTTTTCGGCGACGTCCATCTGATTTTCCAAATCGCCTCGATGTGTCGTCTCGGCACGTTCAATCTTCCAGGAGAGGTTCTCAATCTCCGCTTCGAGTTGTGCTTGCTGATATTCGAAGAGTTCTTTGCGTGGGCCTGGATCCATGAAGTAAGCGTAAGGGTAGGTGTATTGCAAAGTGTAGCGGCATTTTGCGAGCAGATTCGCGGCCACAAAGAGGTACTGCCAGTCAATCCATGTGCCTAAACCATCCATGACTTTTTGGTTGATACGAGTTTTCAGTTGATCGAGCGTCTCAGCTTCTAGTTTCAAAGACTTTGAATGGTTTTCCCAACGTTCATAGTAATGAAGGTATTTTTTAAGTGCCTCTCTTGCCTGCGACAGAAAAATTAATCAAGGACGAAATTCAATCACAAATCGTTTTGCCTACCTGCGCAAGAACAGATTCATGAACAATGTTAGGATTGTCTTTATATCTTGAACACTCGTAGTACTCTGACCCATGCTGCCTCCAATCACCAAGGCACATCCAGCAAAAGTCGTGTTTGCAGTTGTAACACTGCATGTGATTACAGCCGCCGTTTTTCTCGATGCAGATGTGGCACTTGGGGCAGTCTTTTGTGTGCGCGCTAATGTAGTTCGCGGTCTCGCTATCATCTGCGCACTTTGTCAGCCACTTTTTAATCACTTGACAATCTGTTGGCGCGTGATAATCCATTCCACACCTTATAATACAAAAGATGTTATGATTTGCAACCAGAAACTGTAATATTCTGTACTTACTTAAAACAAAATATAGATTTACACTGGTTACAGACAGATCTTTTTGCTTTACACTCTTTACTTCTAACTACAACAGTGCAATTTGGGCCCGGACAAAACCGTAGCTCTGGATGTGACTTCACATAATCCTGGAATGAGAATTGTTGATACTTCTCCCGCATTTCCGGTTGCGTGAGGCGTTTGAGAACAAAGTCTTCAGGTGCCAACACTTCACAGTCTCGAGCCATGCAGCTGATGGCAGTTGATATTCCCTAAATGTAGATTGTTTAATAATGAGAAAGATATTCAATGAGAATGAGATATTTCACCTGATTAATTTGAACTTCAAAATGCATTGTCCAACAATCCTTGCAGAAATTATGCCCACAAAGCAAGCTGAAAAACCTGTCATTGTGCTGTGCCTGCACACAGACCGTGCAGTTGAGCAACCTTGGAGTGTTTGCAGTTGAAAGCGATGAAGACGGTTTGATTTTCGACCCAATGAGGAGCTTATTTGCGTCGTCGCGATATTTTGTTGTTATATCTTGCACAGCCCAGTTGTGAGCATATAATAATAACTATAAAAAAAAAAACATAAACAAATGACAATCAGATCTACATTTGAAGCTATAATTGGTGTGTTAATGTGTGAATTTCATTTCTTACTTTGGCCAGTGATGGAGTAATATGAACATTATTACTGAGAGTTTCCACAGACTCATTCAGCAGCCGCTCCACCTGCTCTTCAGTGAGGCAGTCATAAGAAAAGTGCTCTGGGTCGCGCGTGGAAGGATCACACTGTTCCATATCGTTGTCGTCCTGATTCCATTGATTGTAGTAGACGTCGTCGTCATAGGCCTCGTTGTCCGAGCACTCCATGTCGGAATCGTCCTGCACGTCTTGGAACTCTGTGTCCATGGCTAGGCGGCCTTTACAAACACTTTCACAGTTTCCAGTTATTGTATGCTACTATGACTACTGACAAATGAGGGAATCGTAGAGTGGAAGTCTTCGTGCTCGCGTCATTTCCATGCGTTACTTCTCTTCTTTTATTGTTTACTTTTGTTTTACTTTAAGCAGAATCAACTACCGAGAGGAATTGATCTAACAAATCATCTCAATCACCTGTTTACTGTCAGGCGCCATTTGTAATACTGCACACATATGCTATTTTGATAAGTAGCTTGATGGTTATAGAAAATTTTATGAAACTCAACTTATGCAATTCTAATGCAATAGAAAACACAACCAGAGAAAGAAGATTAACGTATTTTTAATTTTAAAATACTTCACATTTATGAAAAGCGCTCTTTTGACGTATTTAATTTATTTCGTTTTCCACCATTTTGAATCTTAATGTTCCAACAAACTCTTTTTATTAAATGAAACACAAAGAAATGCACTGGAAAAAATTAAGCAACATAGACAATAGACATTTTAGGTTGCGGTTAAATATTTTAAAATATGTAAAATAATAATTTTTTAAGACAAAATATTTATAAACTACAATAACCTACTTTGAACCTTTTATTTAAATTTGTTTATTAAATGAGAAATTTATTCGATAAGTATGTAAATATTTTAGAATATCTTATATTGTTTAGCTATTTGATATGAATTGTGGTAAATTTCATTAATTTTCAATATTGTACGGCATTTATGACGTCAGTGCAAGAAACAGATGCGAGCAAATGTTTAGTGTTGACATTTGGTCAGAAGTGAAATGGCGTCAACGTTGTGAACATCAGGAGTTGCTTCTTCCACGATTTCAGGCGTTTTCGGAGCACATTCTACAGCAATACTTTTCGTGGCGTTTGGAGTTGTCCTTCACAAGCGCGACAATAATGTTTAACGAGCTTTACACGTATCGCGCGAGAGAGAAGTGCCGTGAGCTGATGAAGAAGTGATATCGACGTCGTCGTCGTCGTCGTCGGATGGGTGTGCGGGGTGCGCGCTGAGTTTGAGTCCGAGCAGCCCCCACGTGTGCCCTCTCAGCGTCAACTTATTTCCTGTCGCCCTCCGTTTCATCGAGGATTGATTAACGAGTTTTCATTGATTTAGAGTAATATAAGTTATCGTAAGTACGCATAAATTAGCAATATCTAAACAACTTGTTGGTTTTGATCCCAATTTGCCTCTAATATATCTTTTCTTAATTGATTTGCTTTTTTTTCAATTGATTGCAGCAAAATGGCACAACCCATACCTAATCAGAAACGCAACCGCGTGTCTGTTACGGTGGAGCCTTCAGGCTCTTCATCTAGCACCTCAACTTCATCCAATAATCAGTTATCACAGATTCCAAATCCTGGGACACTCACAGATGAGCTGGCTGCATTGTTTGAATGCCCTG
The DNA here is from genome assembly GCA_027575565.1 of Diploeciton nevermanni. NCBI lineage: Eukaryota > Metazoa > Arthropoda > Insecta > Coleoptera > Staphylinidae > Diploeciton > Diploeciton nevermanni. The sequence goes on along the minus strand of JAODIE010000004.1, from coordinate 4,544,694 downwards.
TTTGTTTTGATATGGTTTTGCCACCTATTATGCAATGTCAAGTAGGGCATTTGGTTTGTGCCAGCTGCAGGCCGAAGTTGACTTGCTGTCCAACATGTAGAGGCACTTTGGGTAAGTGTTTCAGTAGTATTTTTATCATTATTAACAATTTTCTTTCTAAACAACTGCTTTTTATTTGGTTTCATAAAAGCCTTTGGGTTTTCTTAGTTAATTTCTGATCTAAAATGTAATAATATAAAAGGAATGTCAGGGCCATACTTATAAATAAGAAACACAAGGGTTAAAATTTCAATAGAAAATGAGAAGGTAAAAGCGTGGGAATTGTACGTTTATTCAAAAAATAGAAACGACAACCTAGATTCTTAATCACACGACAAAAAATCGATTTCGTTCATGTTTAGAACAAACTTGCATGTTTAACTGAATAATTTACTTGTTTTTATCCTACATAGGCCAAAGCGTGTCTGTTTTATCTCAGTTCAACAATGAATAAAAATGATTGAGATTTTGAAATGTTAACTCAATGAGTTTAACGATGTAAGTCACATTTACACCGTTTTATTGGCCATTGAATGATTAATCAACATTTTGACGTTCTTCTCTTTCACGGTCAGCTTTTGATAACTAGGTTTTGACTTGTTGCAAGAGAAATGTTGCATGGTTAAATTGTTTTTAGCATTTGTGTTACTATGTTATTGGTACTTTGATATTTTCTATTTTATTTATTGTTCGGCTTATTGTCTACTTCAATATGCTCGGAAATCATGATCTGACTTGGAGTTTTTAGCTTCTTATTTCCTCATTTTCTCGAAGAGAAGAACGGTCTACAGATTTGAATCTCCGGGAACTTCTACATTGATTAGGCTTGAACATTAGTATTGACTCGGAAATTATTTTTCCGTTAAAATTACGAATTTCCACAATGACCAAGCAACATATTGTGGTTTCACATTCAAAATGCGGATATAAGTAGTAAATGAGGTTTATGTGTTAATGATTACTAGTATTATTACAAACCTAATTAACTAAAATGTCTCTTGTGTGTTACCAGGTGATATTAGAAATTTGGCAATGGAAAAAGTCGCGAATAATCTTATGTTCCCTTGCAAGCACAAACAGAATGGTTGTCGCATGTCCCTAGGCCTTAATGAGAAAGCGGAGCATGAAGAAGTGTGTGAATTTCGACCCTATAGTTGTCCATGTCCTGGCGCTTCGTGTTCCTGGCAGGTATGGGAATTATCAGTCGAAATTTTATTTATATTGCTGATTGATGTTACTTCTTAGGGTCAATTGGAAAAAGTTATGATTCATCTCAAACACGCCCATCAAAACATTACCACATTGAACGGTGAAGATATCGTCTTTTTGGCGACAGAAATTAACTTGCCTGGGGCTGTTGACTGGGTAATGATGCAAAGTTGTTTCGGCCACCACTTTATGCTCATCCTTGAGAAGCAGGAGAAGGTTGATGGTCACACGCAATTCTTTGCCATTGTACAGTTAATTGGGTCGAGGAAACAAGCTGAGCATTTTGCATACAGGTACTTATATGTATATTATGAATTTACTTGTTGGACTTTTCTTACTGTTTTTGTTCTATTTATTTAATTTGGTGTAGATTGGAATTGAATGGTAACCGCCGCAGACTGACCTGGGAAGCAATGCCACGCTCTAGCCACGAAGGAGTAGCTTCTGCTATAATGGGTTCCGACTGCCTGGTGTTTGACACGTCAATCGCCCAGCTCTTTGCTGACAACAACAATCTGGGCATCAATGTTACCATATCCGTTGTTTGCTGAAGCAGCCGCGACTCATGGAACGAACGTCAACCGCGATTACCTACCAAACAGTGGTTTCTATTTCATTTACTAATCTATTCGGTTAAGTTATCGAATTAACAATCATAGTGATCATAGAGAAAGGTAGCTATGCATTAACAGCCCAATCACATACATGAAACATACAGAAACATGACGAACACCAAGATTATTAGCGCAATGTTATCAATAGCCACTTAAAATATCTGTAAGATGTTGTTACTTGTAATAATATATGTAGACTTGTTGGAAAGTTTACGAATAAGTTGTGGAAACAAGTATCTTTAGTGTTTTGCTAAGTTAGAGACCGTATTGAAATTAGCGGGCGTTGTGGAGATGATTTGGGCTCTGAGGGGTCGTTTGTACAAAGATGGCGCATGTGAATGATAAACTATTTTTAAATACGATACCGTACATACGCGATTCGATTACACAAAGATGAAAGAACCTAAGTGATAAACGAACAAGATACTTATGAGGGCTTTTGTTTTATTTTTGTGATAACTAGCTGTAAGTGAATGGCGTGAAGTGATTGCGGTATATTAGAGTGGAGTGCAAACAGGCTGAATGCTCGTTTCAAGAGGCGTGGAACAAATCCTTATGGAGATAGTTATCCATTGCGGGGCAATTGTTGGTTTACTCGTATTGCTATTTTAAAACACATTGAATATGTTTTTTTTTTTCATAATGTTCTGCGACATATTTTGTTTTGTTCGTTTCCATGGGAAGGTCTTACTTATGTTTTTTTTTTTTTAATTGGATAGTCACGTCATTGTTTGCTTATTTTCTGTACAATTCACATGCTTGCTTTACCTGGTAACTATCAAATAGGGCAGGCATTTTTTCTCATAGGATTTTTTTTTGTAAAATAACATTTAAAATACAAATTTATATAAAATAAAAATATTAAATCTCAAGACATTTGTTTCCTTTCTCTCTCCTTGATTGTACAATGGACTCTGGAGACTGTACATCAGTATCTTTCTGCATCATCAGTTAAAGATTGCTAAAGAAGTTAAGGTCGAATTTCCAAAAAATATCTGGGAGTTGACGTCAATATGGTTTCAAAAAAGGGGTGAAATCAAAATGCGGCTGACGTCAAGATCACGTACGACTTTGTCTCGTGTGTATCAACCAAAAACCTATTCATGTCACTTCAATATCCGAAATTGTGTTGCTTTCTCTAAATGATAAGAACCAGGCGTAAACCAATTAATTCATTACGTTAATCCAGCTGACCGCTGAGTTTCATTCTAATATTAAACATTTTACGTAATTGTTGATATACTTCCTGCATCACCAATTAAAGATTGCCACTAACTTTAAGTCAAAATTCAAAAATTTGTGGAAGTTGAGGGGTATATGGTCAATGGGGTTGGAACGAAAATGCAACTAAGGTCATGATTACGTGTTTGTATAAAATTTCCGAATATTCGCAATTGTTTCCACAATATTTTTATAGTGCGCTTGCAGTATGTGTTGCAAATATAATCATATCTCATTTAAATTTTCACAAACAAATAGCGACCTTGTCTAGTATAAGAATGTATTATCAACTAAAATTGTGATTTATGTCATTATTGAAGATTGTGTTGTTTATTCAAAATAACAAGCATAACTGCAATTGTTAATTGCACTTGCTGAGACTTAAGAGACGTAATTTATGATCCAATTGATTCATTACGTTAGTCCCGGCCAGTCAAAGACCACATGACCGTTGGTTGTCATTGTAATGTTAAACATTTCAAGTCGTTGATGATTAAACTCGGCTGACATCGTGCACGCCGTGCCGGTAATCATAATTGTCCTACAGTTCAATAGTTCAACATCTCTCCAATGTTTTGACGTCGTTCTTTAGTTCATACGTTTAGTTCAGTTAGTGGAGTTGTTTATTGATTGTGCTAGATTGATAGACTGATAAATTGTGGTTTTATCAAAGATCACTTGCAGTTGATCTTTGCTGCAAAGATGGCAGTGATATGGTGTCTAATTTTAGTCAGTTTTGGACTTGCAAATAATGCAGAAGCCGGATATTCATACAAAACGGAAACTATACCAGTGCCGTTGGACCATTTCAGGTAAGATATTTAAAATAAAGTGCAATAAAAAGTTAATAAAAAGTCCTTTGTAGTTATACCTCTAATATTACATTTAACTTGAGATATTTAGTAAATGATACCTATTGGAAACAAGGTGGGCCTATCTTTTTCTACACTGGAAATGAAGGTGACATTGAGGTGTTCGCCCAGAATACCGGGCTAATGTGGGAACTGGCACCTAACTTTGATGCAATGCTTGTTTTTGCTGAACACAGGTAACCAGTACCGCCCTAGATTCTAGAATCTTCTATTTTAATAAATATTTACAGATATTATGGAAAAACAATGCCATTTGAAGAAAAATCTTTCTCAGATTTAAACCACCTAGGCTATTTGTCTTCTACCCAAGCGCTCGCCGATTTTGCTTTCCTTCTCGACTATCTTCAAGCCAACATTTCTACAAATCACAACATAAAACCAGTACCAGTCATTGCATTTGGTGGATCTTATGGAGGAATGCTAGCTGCATGGATGCGTTTGAAGTACCCGTGGATTATCAGTGGAGCTGTTGCTTCCTCTGCTCCTATTTACCAATTCAAAGGACTTACACCATGCAATACATACTCCAATATAGTCGGAAATGTTTTCAGCATTTCCTCAAAGAGTGGAGAGTGTGCTGGAAATATTAAAAGATCGTGGGCATCAATTAGGTACTTTTAATTAATGTTGCTTTACTAGAATGCACCTAATTTAGTTTGGTTTTGAAGGAACATAACAAAATCACCTGAGGGTCGTGATTGGCTCACAAAACAATGGGCACTGTGCAAACCTTTAAATACTACCAAAGACATTCTAATGTTAAACGATGCTTTGAAGAACATATATAATGTAGTGCCAATGATTAATTACCCTTATCCAACCGACTTCCTGATGCCTGTGCCGGCGCATCCTGTGCGCGAGATGTGTGCTCATTTAGACGTGAAGAAAACCGAAGATAAAGATCTCCTTACAGCCATTGGAAAAGCACTCTCTGTGTACACAAATTACACCAAAAGTGTAAAATGTCTTGATGTTAATAATACCGATGGGAGTATTGATGGACACGGTTGGGACTTCCAAGTAAATAACTAATCGATAACCTAAGTAAATCAAGTCTATAATTGTGTAATTGTTTGTTAGGCTTGCACTGAAATTATAATGCCAATGTGCACAGATGATAAGAATCCAATTTTTGAGGCGGAACAATGGGACTACAAAGAATTTTCGGATGCTTGTTTCAAACAATTCGGGACTCAAACCAAGCGTGAAGATAATGCAATTTTAGAATATGGTGGAAAGGAAGCCGAATATTCAAATATTATCTTTACGAATGGATTATTGGATCCTTGGTCATCTGGTGGTGTTTTGAATTCAACCTCAACTACGGTCTATACTATTGTTATCCCGGAAGCAGCGCATCACCTTGACTTACGAGCTAGCAATCCTGCAGATCCGGGAACTGTCAAGAATGCAAGGGCTTTGATTGAGAATATTTTGCTTGTTTGGTTGAAGGTACTCTTCAATGAGGTTTAAATTAAATGAAGTTTATTTTTGGGAGAATTATTATTATAATTAATTTATAAGTCACTTACAAATGACTGTCAAGGAAAAAATGAACTTTGTCTTCATTTAAAGTCTAACATCTCAGTTCTAAAGTGGAAAAAATGGAAAGATTATTGACACCTGATGAAAATTCCTTGATTGACTTTGCGCTTTGTTGTTGATGTTGATAAAACGCTTCCAATCTGTCTTAATTTAAAATATTCTACCAAACGCAGATAGCTGGTGATTCTAACAACAATTGCTTAAGGTATTCCGAGCTTTGCAAACAAACTTTGTTAACTCTCATCAGCGACTTGAAATCAAGTGCTTGCGCTACAATTATTTGCGATTGAAGTGGTCGTCGTTCACAACCAGAAATTGTTCTACGAAGCGTTAGATGCGTCGCGTAACAGCTTCGACGGAGTGCTTGAGAATCTCGTGCATCTCTCAACAGGATCAAATCAACTTCTTTGGCGCGTTTGCCGCCATGCTTGCGTGCGTTTCCATTGATGGCGTCACACATATTACACATGTACAATACTCGGGCGCGTAACAAGAGTGCTGCCGCCACTGCCGCCGGAATAGCGTCGACGAGGAGTGTGCTTGTGCTCCGGGTGTTCCGGTGAGACGCGCCGACAAATGACGTGTTCTTCGGCTAAGTCCTCGATGTTTGACTTGGCTTGAGGATTTAGCATATAATGAGACATTTCAAGGATGCTTACTGGGGGTGGACAGCGATAAAATGTACGCAGAAGCTTGTTAGTGAATTGTAGAAAAAGTACATTGGTCTATTCTATAATTAACGAAGAGAACCATTATAATCTTTTGACAATGAAACTCCTTGTCAATCTGTTCTATAAGCATAGTTGAAATGGTTTAGGCGTGTTCATAGCGTTAAAAGCTAAATTCATCTCTCGGATTCTAGCAGCGTCGAAGCCGCCAAGCAGATAAATTCGGTTAGGTAGCCGGCGACGCAGGTGTAATAAAAATATCGTCAGTTTGCACAACTCATCGACTCATCTGGTCTTCGTTAAGTAACTTAATATAATGGTCTGAAAACCTCGCTCGCTCCGCTTTTGTTTGACGAGAACGAGACGAGCGCAAAAATGAAGAGCGCAATGGCAGTGAAAATAGAAAAATAAAAACTTACTCTTGGTCGGTGCCAATAGAATAAAACTACACGATTCTTTTTGTCTAAATCCACGTGCAGTTGCAGTAAACATATATCTTTTCTACGGTAATATGGCTTTATGATTTCTGCGTATTTGCCGGTTTTTAAACGGTTGAAAATTGAGCGAATTTAACAAATCTTCCAGCGCTCGCTACATTTTGTTCCCGTGGAAAATATGCTGCATTTCCACGCGCTGCGGGTCGGAGCATGGATGGATGCGGACAATCCGCTTCCGTCGCGTCGGCACTTTTGCGGCAGTTGAAAATGTTGAAATAAGAGGAATCGCTGCGAAGCGTGCGAACGCCAGAGATGATCGCAGCTCGCGTCAGGTAGCGAAATTCGCCGCCGCTGCCGCCACCACTTTTTCTTCCAACTCGCATATAACTGCTTCTTTAAAATTCCCAATACATTCGGCAACTTTAAGGAACAGCGCGCAGCAAAGGAAAAAATATCGGGCAAATCTAATTTGGAAATTAGTCTTAAAAACGTTAGCGCAACTCATGAAACGCTCGCGGACTACGTAACAAGCCGACAGATATAGAATAAAAATCACGCTCTTCCTGCTTTCTAAATCAATGGCGGAGAAATTATTTTAGATTATTTTATTCGGCAATTTCCATCGGATCGCCGGCAGTGAAAGGAAAGCAAGCTCAAAGTGGATGGAGTGAAATCTGGTTTTGGTTTTTCATGCATATTTAATGTACATATGCTGAAAACATGTTCACCTCCCTGTAAACACGCTCAGTTCACGCTTACAAATTACAGTTGAGAACGCTGAGTATGCAATGATCAAATATTTGAGATCATAATCCATATCGTCAAAGGAATTTCATTCATCACTTTTACTTTCATCTTCATTATAAACACAAAACTTTTAATTCAAGATAATTCTTGCCCCTTTTCTTCACAAACAAAAAAGTTCTTAAATTAAGTAAAGCAGAAGGTTTTTTTTCTTAATAAAACGGACCTAATTGCAATGTGTGCTACAGCTCTAAATCAGTCATATTTTTAAATAGCATTATTATTATTATTATTATTATTATTCAGAATAAACTGGAAGAGTTCAATTTCTTGTAAACATCTCTCATATGTGTTTGTAAGAGTTAGCACACTTGCTGAGGTAGAAACCTCGCCAGTCTGAGGTGGGTTTTGTTTGTTTGACCCCAGCACACAGCAACTGTGCGCACAGCACCCTGCTGAACTTTCAGACGTTTCTATTCATATTAACGTGTTTGACTTGGCCACATAAAGCTGAATGCTTGGCCAAACTAGGCGCAGGACGCCAAGAGTTGCTGCTGAGTAAACGTAAACTCAACATCGGTGGCGGCGAATGCGTAGGTCACCCGTAATCATAGGTACACGTTACCTATATACGAAGACCAGAAAGCAAAGCTACCTTAGCTGTAATGAACTTCACTTTGGATTTAATTATATTGCTTTAAGGTATGTATCTGAAATATACTGAGACTGTTTGACTTTGCTTTAATTAGAGGTGCGTGAGCACATCTTGACTGAGTAGACTGCTTATTTTGTTGACTTGAACTTTGACGGCTCCTTGACGCTAATGTGTCATCTTCGTGTCAATTGTGAGCGCATTAATGCAACCTCACATGTGCAAACATTCATGCCATCAACGCCGAGTAAAACTACGCAAACTAGCAAAGTTCGCTGCATTAATAAACAGCTCTACCCAACACTATAGTCAGTTGTATCTCCCGCAAACAACGGTTAAAACCGCGGTTGCAATTGTGGTTTGCCCTCTATCTGCATATTAATAACCGTAATAACTAAATATCGGAATGTAGCGCACTGCAAACGAACCCTTCAAACTCCCCCGACAGTTCTGACCCATCCCCAGATTGTTGAATATGCCGCGGCTAGAGCGTAGACGGCCGGCATCGGATGCGGAATATCTCCTCGCACCCTCCAGCCATGTGTTCATGGCTGCGCGGAGAGACAGAGCAAGAAATGTGGGGTAAAGGTGGCGAAAAGGGCAGCAGAGGGTCCGACGTTGAAGTCGACCGCCGCTGATTACTTCAGACAACGGCATCTGGTGCCCGATTTGTTTCTGATTGCTGTATAAATAAAATGAAATTTCGTTCAATGCGCTCGTCCAAAGACCTGCTTTATCTCAGAATCAAAGATTTTTTTCAAATTATACAACACGTCAAACACTATACAAAGTGTTTGCCAATAGTTACTTTCATTTGTTTTTCACAATTGTTAGAAGAGTTGAGGAAGACATCGAAGTGAAATAATTTCATTACAGTGCTTGAATGAAGACGGTGGCGGCGAGGTGCATTCATGTGGGAGATGGGAGTATCGATTTAATTAACACGTTCGTCTAAGAGAAGATTTTCGCTTCTTTTCACGTTTAATTGCATTGATTTGCGAGGATTCTGTTGTGTCGTTAGAGAAGCATCAAAGGAAAGAAGCTTAATGTGGAATGTTCAACCGAATAAATATAATATGATGTAGTGATTAATTTATGAATGAATAATTTAGAGATTATTCCACTGAACTTGATTTCTTACTTTCAAATTGACGGTAATAAAACAGGAAATTGATTTTTATTTTTGCTTAGTTTTCAATTTTGTAAATAACAAATTATATTTTTGCAGTAGCTATCTACTAGAAAAACAATTTTCGGGTTTATTGTAGGTACAAACAACCACGAGGGCGTTAAATCCCCAAGGCACAATGTAACCAAATTAGAAGCAGACAGCTTTTTGCTTCCTCTGATGTCACCAAGAAGTGAACCTACTACCAATTTCAATTGATTTTTAAATGCCTTAAACTCTTCCGGTGAAAAATTTCGTTAATTGCAACTTTCAATCAGATTAAGTCCGCGCAAGCTTGATCAAAAGCCGCCGATTTTATCTCCGCGCATTTATTGACCACAAGGGCATGTGAGCTCAAAGGCGGCGGCAGGATTCTTTGCGCGTCGCCGCCGCCGTTTGTTTGCTTACCTCGGCGTCTTCTCATTGGAAACCCCAAACTTATGCTTTAATCATTCCCGCATGCACACGAGTCTGTGCGCTCGGTTTATTTTGAACGGAAAGTCTTCGCCAAAGTTAGATGCGCGAGGTAAAATCACCGAAGCCACTTTCGTAAATTAAATTTCCTGCCGATATTAATGTAGCTGACTGTGCAAGCATGTTGGATTGGTAAGTCTGATGAACATACTGCTAAAATAGTTGAATGGAAAAGCCAGCAAATATAACACTCAAAATTATAAATTACAATAAATATTTTTTAAATTAATACAAACAATTACAGCACTCAACTGTTGCCAACTGTTGTTAATGTAATCAATCTGGCGCTCATCCAAAATGTATTAAACGCCGCGAAACATAAATAGATTTGTGCAATAATTTCGTCTCATTCCGACTAATTGTGTATTAATTAACTTACCTGCAATTGATTTATTGACTGTAAAGCAGATAACTAAACTAATTTGATGAATTATTTACCACAACTCCAATCACACCAAGAGACACCAAAAAACATAGACAGGATTAATTTATAAGGATCTTATTATATTTATTCATTATCTCACAAACGGACTGGTTGTCTTTTTACACACGCACAGTGAGCATATTCATGTTTACCAGTAGCCTAATCTAGACGGTAATGATTGCTGATGGTTTTGAGGGAAAATTATGCGTACAAAGCGCAATTGATTTAGTTGCTTCTTGTCAATCTAGAGAGCGCTCAATAAAATAAAATGTTAAATTAACACATATATTAATTGTTTCTTTAAATATCGTCGGTATTTACGTATCAATTTCATTTCCTTCCTTTTTACTGCGGGAAAATACATTCGTATATAGTTCATACTTAGTTATCGTATTTTGAGTTAATTGGTAAGGATTATTTTACATTATACTTAACAACCTTTTTATATTATTTACATTTCAAGCATAGTTTTATGTTGAATGCTTTCCACCATACTCTATCTACATTAATATACATGTATAGAGTCAAATTTACAAGTTTCAAAGTATAAATCAATGTAATCATCAAATAAATAGTGAAATAGTGAACAATTTTGACTCATTCTAGGTTAATTAAAGTAATTCCATCGTGCAATGCATACTTGTTATTAAAATTTAAAGATCTCAACAAATACTCTTGATACATCCTTCCTATTTTACACTGACAATTTTGATTTTCCACCTGAAACACAACAGTAAAGTAAAGCTCAGTTAGTACAAGAGCACAACTACATCCTAGCTATATTAAGGTCTCCTAAGGTTCCTCACTCGTCCTGACAGAAAACTCGCTAATACCCTGTTTGTTTTAAAGGTAGTCCAAGGAATGATCCAACTAATCTCTATCAGATTATGATCTCGTAAGAATTGTAGAGATTGTAAAGGCATGACTTTAATGTTGTGTTCAGTCCTCTTGACAAACAAAACAAAATCACTGCGCTTCCATTTTATTTCTAAATGGCGTCCGTGTTTTGCGAGCTGCCTATATACATGTGCGCCGTAATCCGTTCACGGCCCGGTCAGTTAATACCGCAATTACCGTCCGCTCCGGCATTAATTAATGAGCCGCGGATGCACAGATCGTCGGTTTGATTTGCGGTTTCAAATTGCATTTACAGTGCAGATTTAATAATACCATGTTGCGTTACGTTACACATTCTGTTTCATATTAGATCAGTTCAACCACAAAAAACGGGAGCGAAAGCTTGATGGCGAAAGCTCGATAGCATGTGGATGTATGGGAAAAGGATAAAAATAGCAACAAACTTAGTTTTATGCCCTTCTACGTGTTGCTAGTTTTGACGTCTCTTGCTTCTGGTGAGTCTGGTGTTGACTGTTGTGTCTGCACTTTTTAATTCCGTCGTCCTGCCGCGCTTCAAGTTGGAGCCGCGCCCGCTTCGCGAACAAGTGAAAATTAGTATGCAACGCTAGTCTATGCTAATTTTGTATAGTAAATTAGTTCATTTCATTATCCTAACTGATTTTCAGTCTTGATTTAAAAATATACTCCAGTTGCGCTTCGAAACTATGTGTCTAAACTTGTTCACGCTCACTCATGCCTTCCATCTTGATTACAATGCATTAATTTACTCGCTTTATGCATATCTAGTTTATTTATAATCTATAGTATCGTATGTTTCTTCAGCACGATCTTTGTTCACTTTGCACCTGCTATTACTACCTAAATTATCCTTACCGTATCTTAACATCTATTTTCAATAATATAGTAAGCTAGTATCTTGGTTTATGTGTCCATCTCAACAGAAATATGAATGGTGTGTTGCCTACTATAATCCAACTGCTTACTAGTGGCGGCTAGTTACACGCTTCACCGCTGTGCAGAAAGTAGCGCCACCGTCGCAGTCGCAACGAGAAGCCATATTCTTGTTATCTCGAATCTGAAATCTGGAAGCAAATAAAAGATTACTTTCTATTGCTGACGGCAGGAATTTATTTGATGCTGAATCAGCTGCAGTCACATTATTCCTGGAATTTCTGAACGGTTCATATACAGAATGTGTAATCATGTCGCATTCATAATTAAGTGTTTTGCGACGTCATCAACCACCGCTGTTTGTGCTGCCCCGGTTTGAAACACCATTGACTATTAGCACACTCTATGTACGCTGTAACATCGCATTGTCTTTGATGTGTGCTCCCTGGGCGAATATAATATTCCCTTTTTGTTTCCAGCACGTGCAACGCGGAAATAAAACCGACTCCAGTGCGCTTACATGCACCGGCGACAATTGTTTGTTGTCTTGTTGTGGAAAATATTATTTCAAGGAAATGGCAGCGTTTTTGCTGATATTGAAACGGTGTAGGTAGAGGGCGTTGTGTGTTTGAGACACGTCGGAAATGGAGTTTTCTCAATTTCCTATGAGTCGTATTGACCTCAACGTAGGCACGTCCGTCGGTTGAAAGGAATCGAATTATTATCACCTGTCTGCCAAATATTCCGGCAATGTCCGGCCTGCAAGTCACAGTGTGAGCTGGACGGAGTTCTGATGTGGTATCGACAGATGATTTAAATGGAAATTTCTTCAATTGATACAATCCACATATACATTAGTCATACTATAATCACTTTTCCGCAATTCTCACAAGTCCTTCAAAGCAAAATATACTCTTCAAAAAATACGCGGTTTGACTTTGAGGGGACCTCTTGCGGTGCATGTCGGTAGAGGAAAAGTAAAAGACGCCAGTCAATCGGGATACGCCTGTACGTATATGGTTAAAATTCAAATCGACGTCCCATAGGAGCAGAAGAAAGACGATGTTCATATAACCAGAAAGAAGGAAAGCAAGGATAAAGAAAAGTTGGATCTTTTGATTTAAAACCTTGCTTAGTTACTATTTTGGGTGACTTACTAGATGAGTTTTCCTCGGATGATGGCCATTCATAAATCACGCCTTTGCTGTCCACATCAGTGCTGGATTTCTGCTCAGATTTGTCAATTTCATTGAGGTTCGATTGATATTTGGAACCTGTAACGCCAACAAAATAAAGATATCTTAAACGGGATTCTCGAATTGAGTAAGTTTTGCTAGACTTAGATTAGTTATGTATATGGTAAGAAGAAGTAAGTGTTGGTGCGATTTGGCTCATTGCGTTTGTAAAACCATGCGGTGCTCAAAGTGCAAGTGCTCTCTTTCAGCGCTGGCTCTTTCCTAACAAATTTAGAATTCTTGATTGACACTTTGTAATGATTAACGCGTTTTCATGGTTGTTTTGTTTTTGTTCTCGGGTACTTGAGGTAGTTTGTCGATGGATACCTTTCTCCGCTAAATGGCTATTGGGAGATGTCTGATTGCCGAAGACGAAGTTGTTGAGATCGCCGGCGCCGAGCCATGAGTCCTTGCCACTGCGGCCGCTTGTGGCGTCCGTGGTGGTGGGCCGGGGCGAAGTGGTCGGCGGCGAGGAAGCTGCGACAGAAACATGCATCAACCGAGAAGTAATACCAAAACGCGAGAGTTTCTTTAATTCCGTTTATTAAATTTCAGTTTTTTTTTTCAAGGTTGTGGGTTTTTATGCGTGTTGGGTGCTCATCTAAAGCCATACCAATGATTGACATGCGATTGCAACACATGCGGGCAGCGTTTTTCCGACTGGCAATCACTGATGAATTACGGAATGCGAACAGTGACACTGATTGAATGCTGCAACTCAATTAGACGCGACGCCGCCGCACGACAAGCGGAGGCGGCGGCGTGTTGACGTGTAAATCTGCCTCGCATTGAATCTGTCGCCATTGAATAAGTGCCAATCAGGATTAATAACGAAATTACACGGTGTTTACATCAAAAACCCAGAGAAAAAAATCTCATTGAAAAAAATCATCTCCAAAAACAAGCCCCAAAATAACACCTAATATAGCAACTTTTTAAAAATAGCCAACAACGAGAAAATATGAAAATGTTTTAATTTGCGCTTCTTCACAAGAGATCAGTCAGCAAAGCAGTTGGCATGGAAACGACACGTGTTGAACGCTAGTTTGTGAGTCGCGGCACGTTGCAGGACGAAAAGGAATGTATACACGAAACGCAATGCCAACGCCGCCGTCGATTATTCCAACGGTGGCAGCGACGATGAGATGAAAACCTGCATCTACCTACATCCACATAAACAGCTACGGCATTCATATACAGACAGATGTAGACAGTGCAGTGCGGCGAAATGATGGTGGCACACCAGCCGCTCCCAGACGGCTGCTAGCGTGTTTATTTTGTGTCTAAACAACTTTGACAGTCGCCGAGCTAGGCACTGGTGTGAAAGTCTTAATTTCATAACGGAATTGAATTAAAACCGTCTTGAGATGGTTTTATTTCAATTCAACTAAATTGTGAACACTTACCTTTAGAAGATAATGTTGAGAGTGTCTTATATATTCATGCAAATGAGATTAAAATAGAATCAAACAGATTGTCGATCTTGCGACGATCAAAAGCAGGAAAGTTGCACTTTTTTCGCTGACAGCCTGCTGCCGAGCTTGTAATTGCGGTGTAACTAGTTGCGATGAAATACGAGCGCGCATCTGTCGCGCGTTATTGTTGTGGCGCAAGTTTCTTTGCGAAGTACTTTCGAACGGTTTCCAGATATATGATACGCGGACACTGCGCGTCCGGCGATGCCACTTTTATAGCAAATTGCTCTATAACGGCGTAATTTATAGCATCCGAAGCATTCACCCACACAACCACATGCAGCGTGCATCTACAAGCAACACAGAGAGGTAGAAGGGCGCACGCCGCCGCCGCCGCCTAATAATTTATGCTGTTCGAGAGCCAAATATTAAGATGCTGCGCTGATACCGGCAAACGCTGTGTGTCTAATCTTAATTACTTTACGTAGTTTAATTACGATGTTACTACGTTTACAGTCTGCGAGTGCAACAGAGAAGAAACGAGATCAAGATAAGTCTAAATTGTCTTCGATTCGAAGCGTAAAAATCTTCTGCTTGGAGTTGGTACTTACTGTAGAGTCGAATGGTGCCATCTGTTTCTCCTCGTGGGTTTTTCGCCACACATTTGTAGGTGCCATAGTCGGATTGTTGGATGTTGGCGATCGTCAACCTCATGTGGGTTTTGTACGCCGGCGAACCGACTATGTTCTCAGTGGTATACTTTCGGGACTCGTGGATCATCTGACCATCGTCTCTGGTCCAGTAGTTGAGGGAGCTGGGATGGGCTTCGGTGAAGCATTCGAGAGTTACTGAGTATGCCAATGGTGCCCCCACTAATTGATGGGGGATCCATAACATGGGAGGGACTGAAACGGAGAAACAATAAGTTTAATTTGAGCTGAAGATGTTGCGCAAGGTCGGGTTTGAACCAATTAACTTTAAGGTTGACAACTTGTAAACACATTTTTTAAAGTAACTAAAATATACTGTTATAAATTGTGAGCCCGTTATATAAAACCGCTATCTGAGTTTGTATGGTTTGACCGCTGGAATAAGATTCTCTCAGGCCAAATGTTCTATTTATGAAACCTTGCTATATCAAACAAGCTTATTTGATATACATTAATGAAAATAACTACTCGACAATGTTGACAATTAGTTTGGGAGATATTCAGTTTTAAAGGTTTCAATCGCGCGGGAGATTTAATTTCGCGCATGCGCAGATTCGATAAACCGGTAGACCATTAGTTACCAAATGTGAGTCAACTCAATTAACCTAATTAAATCTAAAAATTAATTGCAACTAGTCGTTAATCAAAAAGCTTCTAAATTCAGAAATTGTTTTCTATATTCTATAACCTATTCTTTCTCTCAGAAGGAACAATGATGATAACCTACTAAATCTTCGTCTTCACCACGGACATTCATTGTTTTCAATGTGCATAAAAAGAATTGGTTGGTTCTGGATGCAGTTTATTTTCTCTGCGCTGAATACTGATGGAGGGTTTGGTTAAGGATGCGCTCGTAATATATATTTTATAAACGATTATCTCTGATATGCCGACTGTTAAAACTTGAATAGACCACCGGCTATCAAGTAAAAGACTTGAGAAGTGCATTAATTAATTTTTTATCCCTATCTTATCCTTCTTTATTCCACGTTCCAAAACAAAAAAGAATGAAATAAATAGCAAGAAGTAAAACACGCCGAAGGCTTGTAGAAAATGTCACTTTAAAATGTTCCACAGCAGGAAATCTGTTTCACTGTCTCGCTGCCTCCGAGATAAATACCAGCAAGACGAGATCAAGGCTAATGTTCCATTTGTACCGGTGACAAACTGACGAGGAACAACGCAAGACTTAGATAACAAGGAAACAAGGAGTGTCATCTACAAAATGTTCCCAGAAGTACATCGCAAGCATGCTTAATACAAATCGAAAACACGGTGAGTTTGTGGAGGACTTTGTATCACAATATAATTCCATATGTCTTTGCCGGAATCCTGATTCGAATCGTTTGTCCCACGTAGCTATTTTTCGCTTTCTTGTTTTTCTGGAGTAACGCGGTTTTACTTGCGTGTGTTGACAAGACAAATGCCTACGATCTTTCTTCCCGTGTGCCTCTATTCTTTTGCACCCTCTTGTTTTGCATTTAAATTATTTAAACGAGTATCAATCACGTCCGCGTTGCTTATCTCGCTAGGGACTTCTTACCGTGGAAAAATCCGTTTTCCACTCCGGCATTCATGAGCCCGCTAATTGCACACCGCTGTTCGTTGGTTAAGTGATCGGTTAATTATTGCGCGCGGGCAAAAAGCGCGCGATAGCTTTTAATGAGATGTAGAGAGGCCGCGATAGAAATAAATGCTGCAATTGTTAACCACTAACCGCGCTGTTTTGCTCAATTTATGTGGAGATTAAAAGTGTTTGCTGTGTTTGAGTGTGCAAATGTGTCGACTTTCAAACCGTTTTAACTTTGCCCATGTACACGGGCAGATCATTGGCTAAACGTGGATTTTGCGGAGGTTGAAGCGGAGCTGGCGCGACAACCAACAGTGCACCTTTGTGAGCGTGCGTGTGCGGTGGGTTGTCGACACTGTCGGCGCAGGGTTTATGTTACGAGCGCGCGTCACTATTAATCACTCTTAAATAATATATACACGAGGCGCATTTAACACAAATTTTTGTCACACTTTAATAAAAACATACTTTGCAAATACGATAAAACAACACCCTAGTAAATACTCATTTGTTTTGAAAATATTCAAATTTAGACCAGACTCAACTAGAAATTAAACTTTCTGATTAAAAGTGTTTTAAAACAAACAGTATTAATTCAACGAGGCAATATGTCGACTCTGAATGAAGTATATGGCACTTTGGCAAAGTGTGCCTATCGAAAACAAAGCACCACGCATATAATACATAATCAATTAATCACCGGATGCGTATTATGTCGTGGTAGAGTCGACAACGCGCCGCGTCCGATTGCAATTAATTATTGATGTTGCAGAATCGCGTTTCAGACCAGCAACGCAATGAGACGCGTCAACCATACACCAATTGGATACATATTTAAATCCACATCAGCCCGCAACACTAGACACCCTTTTTAAATCAAATTCAACATGCTATTTTATTTGATTTACGTCGAGGATGCTCTATTGTAACGCGTTGACAGTCGAGACTTGCATTGAATTCAACGCGGAAGACAATGGATGCTAATTTATACCGGAAACTGGACGCTGGTCGAGTTGCAGCTCTAACTTTTCATTTTAACATACTTGTAACATACAGCAGCAATGCTGCTTGCTATAAACCATCCAGAGGACATAAATAATAAACATTGGTTACAGTTATTAAATAAGGTTATGTACGTACAGTCGACGCTAACTTTAATCCGCTTGCTCACAGATGGCGGTACTCCATTGGTAGCGATGCACAGGTAGGCACCCATGTCCAAACGGGATATCCGCGTCAATTCCAGCGTGTCGCCTTCCCACTCGATGACTATTGGCCGTTGACAGTATGAAACAGACGGGAAAATGCTTTATTTTATTGCGTTAACATCGACACCTTGCAACGACGCGCCATGAATATCACTTTTATTATGAACGTGCCCTACATACGCGTCCACATTCAGCAAGACTATAAACACGAAACAAAGAGGAGATAAAAACATTAGAGATTGTTTGCACCCGCTTCCGGTTTAGCGAGGCATTGAGTGGCAACCGAAAACCAGAGAATTACCAACACGTCGAAGCTAACACTTTCTAATGCTTTTATTGCATTTGCAAAGAGAGCTTATCGCTATGCCCTTGCATTTCCCAAATTTTTAAATTTCAATTCAACATCATGCAAGTGACATTTTGTCGATTTGCTGTTTATGCAATAAGAGGTAACGGAAATGACAATTTCTGATAACTACACATGCTTTTAGTAGGCATCTCGACGTAAAAATGTCTTAAACGAGCGTAGGTTTCATTTTAATTGCGTTTTCTGCCATCCTCGACAACAAAACGACGTTTGTTGAATGCCGTCTTTTTTTCTCCTCCTCTCTCAAGCATGAGAATTACTTAATTGTTAATTAGCAGGGACAAGTGAGTAGTTGATTGCCGCAGTCGCCGAGGGTGCGCCAATTCCGCACGTAATTACCATTTATTCAGTGACCCTTTTTCCTCACGCCGGAAGAGATAAATCCCAAAGCGCTGATAAGGCACGATGCTGGTCAGGTAATCAGGTGATGTACACAGTAGTGACAATGTTACTGATTTAATCCGGCTGTTGTTCTTTCAGAAAGGCAATGTAGAAGAGAAACAAACGGACGACTGCAAGTAGACCGAAAGTTGGCCGAATTCAGTTTGCGGGTGAAGAGGATCCTGTTAGTTTGGGAGTTTTTAGACTTGAGATGCTAAGAGAAGCATCCGCAGCATGTCCAAGAGTAATATATCGTAATTGTGGGCTTAAGTAAAAAGTTTTCCGCTTTACACCCTCAACACGCTGATAAGTAGTTGGGACTTGGCGGAGTTAAATGTTGGTCGGTGATGCCACATTGGTAGTGGTAGAACTCACCAGTAAGTGTCTTGTTTATGGTGATCTTGGAGTTATCGTCGCGCTTCCACTTCACGCTCGGGGGTGGCGAGCCGGTGGCGCGACAGGTCAGCGTCTCGTTGGCGCCTTCCCGGACGATGACGTCGCTGCTGCTGAGGGAATCGTCTATATTGGGCGGAACTGCAAAAAATGCGTAATATAAATCAACTTGTTTTCATCAAACGTCAACAAACATTTTAAATATCGTTCTGCTTTACGGTAAAAATAATAAAAATCTAACCTAGAATAACCTTGTTTAGCTTACAGTTTCAAAGATTGTAGTTCCGGAATGGCACAAAAGCCAATTTCAGCAGCGCCCGAGAAAAATAACTTGATAAAATATTAACTCAAGAATGGCATAGACGTGCAGACATGTGCAGGATGCAGAATAAACATGCGCATCTAATCTGAACTTGTGATTCCTGGAGGGAAGGTAGTCGAATATTCCAGAAGGTTGAATTTTATTTTACGTAGGAGCCAGCAATTAAATTGTTTCCGAAAGTAACAAAACTCAAATAAAACTAAAGAGCAACAACTCCGGACGTGGTCGCAAGTTGAAGCAAGCACAAAGACAAAGTTATTGTTTAATTATTTATAAAATCAACAATCTCCTGATCGGTAGAAACCAACGACCAAAAGTTTATTCAACCAGACTGCAGACCTCTGCAGTTGCTCCAGAACGCCAAAGAAATCAATTTTTCATGTGAGTTTTAAAATGAGTTTGCAACCAATTCAAACTACATTTCAGCGACACACTGTGAACTAATTAGCAATTTAGAAACATAATTATTCAAGAACACAATCTTTATATTTTTATCTAATGAATTAAAATTCAAGGATGATTGGAAACCTGAGGATTGGGGCATCTAATGAAATCACGTCGTTTGCCGAAATGAAATCTTTAGACGTGGGGTCCGCCAAAGAAATACGGCCGCAATCAAGTGGACCTTTAATGCGTCCTGCAAAATTGCAAAGGATACCAGGCAATGTCCCTCAACTCCCTGTTTCGATTCCTTTCCGGTCGGCCAATCAGCGCCCCCTTCCTCCGCCAAGGCCTCGAGCAAGTTAACTACAACTAGCGTTTTTTTATCTCTTACATAACTTTATTTTCCACCTACCTTCTGGCAACTGCTTCCAGTTTCGATATTTTTACAATATCCGGCTCGACATCCGTTCGCCAGCCGCCAGAAATACAATATAGACAATATCTCGAGACTTCTGGATTTTGTTCTGTTGCAAACAATTTTAGCAAATGCAATTACCTATTCTTAACTCTGCGCCAGTACATAGATTCATAAATTTATTAACAATTAAAATTCAGGTGAATGCTTAGAACATCTGTTTGCTCTCATGCTTAAAACTCAACTGCAAAGCTCCATAAATTGCAAATAAAGCATTAATTTGTTTATTCACCATGATTGGGTTCCAGCAGTTGTCTGAAGGAGAGGAAGTCAGAAGTAATAGAAAAAGCTTGTGTGGACTTTACGCCAGAGTTTCTTCGAAGCTCGAACATGTGGTGCATTGATATTCGCTGCAGCTCGCTCCGCTTCAAGCCCTGGGACTGACGCAAACTTTTTTAACTACCCGAATTCATTAAGAATTTCTCGAACGCGCGCGCTGTTGATAAAAGTAAGATGTTTCTACGTTTCATTTCACTTGAGGTATCAACGCCACGTCCATACTAAACACCCAATATACGTGCCTTGAGCAGACGTGAAGATGTTTTCGTTTTTGCACTGACGGCCTGTATTGCTGACTTATACCTTTCAACGCTTGAAACTATGGATCAGTCATGAAAGGAAAGAGATGAAGGAGCAAGAATTGGAGATTAATGTTTTCTTTTTATTAAAACCCACCAGAACCAGAGAGATATTATTACTGATTACGATTTAATGCATCCGGCTTCAAGAACTATGGTCACGTTGAGATCATGCGCGTGACGTGAGCAGGTTGTGGAAATGCTTCCAATCGAACAGAGTTAAAGAGTTTCTTATGAGGTGGAATCCACCTTTCAGTCGTCAAGGACTATAGCCACTGGTAATAACTAAAATATAAAGGAATGGCAATGAGTAGTGCGTTGATGTGAGACTTTAAAGTTCAAGGAGGCTTTGAGTTTGCCAAAATAAGCATCAATAATTTCAGTTTCCTTTGATCAGCTAGCTCAACAAGATGCTCATCTACTACAAAGACAGGCTTACACACCTAAATGATTACGATCAAATCTGCACTTGAAGAAGTAAGGAGTAGAATTTTTAATAAGCGATCAATGCTGTAGCACCTCTGGTGAAGTAGTTGCAGTAGTGCTAGACAGTGTCGTGTCAGTATGACGGCGGTTTTCGAGTGAGGTGATTTCAGTGGCCATCGCGGCTAATCTGAAACGTGCCTTGCATAAAGAGTCGGTTAGACTGCGCTCATACCGCCGCCGGTTGCGTCCCGGCCGTTGGGAGCTGGAGGCGGCGCGCTTTCCCCGTATAATTTAACAAGTTGGAACGAGGACGCTATGCACATGTTGCGAACTAAAGGCCACGGCCGAACATCAGGCATCAAAACTCGCCTAGTTATACAAACTGATTTAACCGCAAAACTTGACGGTGATGTGGGAGACAAGTGCGACACTAGTGACATAAGAGACAGTGAGAAACTGATAGATTTGGACAGGAATGGACATTATAAAATAAATTGGAGACTTTAGAGTGCAGAGTAAAGCTTTCTGCCTTTCTTTAGTTTTTTGTTTTTTTTTGTTCATTTCTTACTCTTGTACTTTATCTGTTTAGAGTCGCTGTTCGGTGTTAACAATGCTCATTCACTTCCCTCCCAATTCATTCTGTTTGTACGGGTTTAACCTGTTTGTTTTCTCGCCTTCCAACTCTTCACAAACTATTTTTACATTATTAGATCCACATTTGGAAATAATAACAAATGCTTGATAAAATTGTCTCTATACATTTTAAACACCAATTTGGGTACTTGCTGCTGGCTGACAAGTTGGGTTAAGTGCGTACTGTTTGCGGATTTGCATCGGACAATGCGTCGGCAGAGGCATTATCGAAGGCGCATTCTGCGGGCAGGGACAAAAGCTGACAATTACTAGATTTAAGGGCATTCCGGCGCATCCCGCAGATTTCAATTATAACGCGACTCTCGTGCAGAGTTCGAAAACCGCCGCTTCGATGTAATTGACCAGGTAATGGCTTCCGCCGACGGCGCACACCACTGCAACCCCATCCAGCGCGGATGAATTTAATATCATTTCCTAATTGAATTTCTCATTTGCAAAAGCGCAATAAACTTACTTTCACGTGTTTAATAGAATTACAAGCATAAGAGGTGAACACTGGTGAATCATCACAAATTAGCACAATCAACTAAAATCAATTAAAAAGCTGTGCATCATAACCTCACTTAATTCTTCAAAATAAAGTTTAATATGTGTCACCCCGATAAGATTGCGGCATTGTGCAAACTTTACATTGTCCCGCATCCCTCAATTTTGCATGCGGATCTTGCAAGCAATGTCTTCATAAATGAGTGACATCGATAATGAATCCTCATCGACGTGACAGCCCTCGAGTGCGACACGCTCTGAGATAATATTTGCCCCCGATCGACGTGTGTACCTAACCTGTAACTTTGCGCATATCCTGCCTCCACCGGATTTTAAACAAACGCGGTCGATGTTGTCACGTCAGTTAGGCAAATGATCAATTTTCCATCGGGGACGTGCAGGAATTATGATGAAATTTATTCCGGTCTTTTGTTCTGACTTTCAAGCTTGTTTTAATGAGTTTCATCTGTAGGTTATGCAACTTGTGCCATCATATTTGTTTAGGATCCTGTTTACATATCTCACGTCTCTTTACCGCTTCGCAGTTAAAAATTCAACAAATTTATCCATGACTGTAATTATCATTCGTTTACAGATTATTCATCTCCCTAAATGACTTGTCCCCATTTCGCAAGTAATCACCATTCAAGATGGCGGCGATTAACCACAATCAAGTGTTGTGCGTGTTGTGTGCGCGCAGTGGATAGTGGTTTATCGCAACTTGATTCGTTATTGCACCCCGGAGCGATGTATAATTCCGACTATCCGATAGTTGTCGGTTTACTGCCCCATTGTCGATGATGCGATGCGAGTGTGCCTGCCCGGACGGATGGAGGTCCTGTCGAAAATCTGTTTTGAGCTGGGCGCGCAAAATGCGAAACTGATACTTTGAACTTCTACCTTGCTAGCAAGCTCTTAAAACCCCGCTTTCAGAGTGATTTGAAAGGCAAATTTTTACTTTAATAAATAAACATGCATAACCTGAAAACGTAGGATTTACAGTTTTCTGTGATGAGATTAATAATTTATATGCAAATCTAATTTTGATTACTTTTTATTTATTCTAAGCACCTTGATTAAGCAAAACTAGCGGATTACAAACAACTTTGTTGTTTGTAAAATGTTTCCCATCATTTTGCTGGTTTTTTTTTAGCTGCAGTGCAGAAAAAATGCATAAAAAACTGATTTATATCCTTGAACGCGGTGCCAATTTTGCTATTAGGTTAACTATTCTAATTACACCCATTTTTCTATTTTTCGCTACCCTAAACCATTTACAGAAGATGATTTATCTGTTTTTCCGGTACAAAATATAGAAACCCTATTTAGTTATAATTCTTCTATGCAATTGTTGCAAACTTAGGCATAGTCAAATTGGATCTGATAAGGTAAAGATCCAATCATGTTTGGGGCAATTATAATTTCTGTCGGAAGAGTCGCAACAACGGACGCGAGGCGGTAAACAAGCAAAAACAAGCGGAACATCTGTGGAGATGGTGAAAACAGTTATTTTTGTTTTGAGGCGGCAATTTGAATAGAAAAAAGTAAGGATTGCAGAAAGCGGAAGAGAATCAGTACCGAGGTTACACTTGGAATAATAATGCTTGAGATAAACTTGTGAAATACTGTCTTAAGCAAAGGGGATACAAGGAAAAGAGCAGAGTTTTTTCAATTAGAAAAGTTCAAAAATGATTTTAGGTGCGACCCAGAAGCAAAAAAGATAAAGTTTGTTGATTTCACGCTTGAGAAATTTTCAAAAATTCTTAAAAAAACAAAATGTGTTCTTTCTAATTGTTAATTAGCTTCAATTTATATCATTTCCTTAAAAAACAACTCTCCAATCGTCTGTACACTTGCTTCCTGCTGTGGTAAAACTTTTAATTGTAAATTGCAAAAGTATTGCAATTAATTACAACCCTACTCTATGCTTTTTTACCCGTTAAATATTCGCCGTTCAGCTTTCTAACCGCTCGCAAGCAACAGTCACATCCTGCAAGTGCCACTCTGCAGAAGAACAATAACTTATGAGGTCGCAGTTGTTAATTAAGAAATTACTGTTGCAAACTTCACTTATAATTCCGTTTGAAGACGCCATTGCTGGTTTTAATGACGCAAAGCCACGCAAAGTTAAGCGTCGTAAATCTTATTTCGTATCATCACACAGTGGGCCATTATTAAAATATTAATTTTCACTCACTTTTACGGTCTTACAGTCGTGCAAGAAGATAATAATAAAGATTTGGAAGTGTTTAGGGAAATAGTAAGAAGTGACATTTGAATGTACGTTGGTATGATTCAGAGATGACTTAAAGTTCCAGTGGTAATCTTGAGAATTAAAATTGGGATTTATTTTTGATACAAATTAGTATTTTTTTGTTCTTGTAGTAATTTCGTGTTTAATGGGAATTGCCTTCAGGCATCAGGAAGAAAGAAGTGGAGGAGCAAAAAGGGAGAGCGGACAACTTCGTTTAGATTTCTCGGGATGATATTCGCGACGCGCGACGAGAACAGCAGTTCCTTAATTGCTTTGAGTCCTAAGTACCTTTTTGGAAAATGAGTAGTAGTAGTTTGATTTTAGAATTTTTCTAAAAGTAAGATGGGGGTAGACACCGAATGACAGTGTCTTGATATGCAATTTGAAATCAACCGAAAGTTGCAGTTATTGTCTTCCTGCATCGCAAGCAATGTTTGTAAAAACATGCAAATAGAAAAGAAAATTAGTAGTTTCTTGCTGGCTGCTGCGCACATGTGTGCTGTTATTGCTTGCATTTGCATCGCAGCCATGTGATCCCAAATGTAGTGCCACATGTTATCCCGAAAGTCCTCGCAGTGTGTGCCAACGCGAAGCAAACGACAAGTGACATATTACACTCAACATTAAATGAAATTCAAAAGAATTCAACAACAACATTTTGGAAACAACCCCGAGAGAAAAACGTTTTCTTCGTTCTGCATTTTTCAACATAAGATATTTCCAAGAAAAAAAAACTAATAACAAATGTAAACACCTAAGCAATTGTCAATAACATAAAGCTTTTGGTAACTCACCAACAACATGGAGGAACCCAAACTGTGTCTTGGCCACTACAGTGTTGATCTGGCACATATACCGGCCTTTATCCTCTTCCTGAACATTACCAATGTGCAGGAACCAGGTACGATGCTTATCATGTGTAACACTAATTCTTGGATTTCTTGTTATGACATGATTATGCACGGTAAGGATGGCAGACTGCTCAAAGTGCATCCACGCCACCTGCAAAAGAAGAAATAAGCGATAGAATAGATGAAATAAATTTCAGAATAACAGCGATGTTTGTTCCAGTGCCATTAAGATTGCAACGTTGCAGGAACACCACAAAACAGGAGGATTTATAGGTTATGTAATCTTTATCGCTCGGCAATTCCATTTAATCACTCAACAACTTAATCTTCTTCCGCTGCCGCATCTTGGGAAATTCCAAAGTTAAGTTCGCGTATTAATTTTCAATAATATTAATCCCTCTGTGAAATTTATCACTTCTTTAAGACTTTACGATTTGGAAATTAATTTCCGCATGCGTGCACAGCAGCTAAAAATGGATTTCGCGCTCAGGTTGCTCTAATCAAAGCGCAGTGCGTTATTAATGAGTTAGTTAGGACACATATTTCAGGCGTCGGTGAGCGTAGCACGTAATTTGAATTTTTAGATGTTTTTAGCGTAATCCGGTTAGGCGAGATAAATTAAATTCGCGTCGTCTTTTGACACTTGCCGTCGGAGAGTCACCTAGTCAATTATGTCCGTATTTTTCGCCAGCCACTTTTTCTCTCTTCTTAAAAAAAAAAGAAGAAGAAACGTAGAATTAAAGCTTCAGATGAATTAATTCATAGTTTATCCATCGCAAAAGTATAAAAATGTATGAATGTATAAATTAACAATGCAGAATTGTTGGGAACTGTTTGGGATGGCGAGCAAGTTTTGCAGAAGATGCAAAGGAGGAAACTTTGCGCCGTGGAATGCAATGTAAAACTCGCGGAGGAAGCTAGAAAACAGCTAAAAACTCCGGGAGATATGCTATAAAAAAACATATCTGTTTGGGATGCGCCATTAAAATCGCGATTTGGAAAGACACAGATATTGAGACATGGCTGCAAATCTATCTGATCTAGATGGTGGTGCAAGCAAGGAAACTGTGTCAAAGTATGCTATCGGAAAACAATGATATACATATGTTATGCAGAGCATAGAAAAGTACCAAACATTAATTCATTTTTATTTTCATTTTCATCATTTTTAAGTTTATTTCATAACCAAATCTAAGGTATTTAAGTATTTCTCTGAATTCAACAACTGAAATCTCTATTGTAATAATAAAAAATAAACAAATTAAAGTTGCAAAATTAAAATTGATACTGAAATGTGTAACTTAATAATGTCATGTCCTATTCTTTTTTTAAGCATCAAACAACTTATATATTTTGTGTACTACGTTTGCAATTAATTGTTAATAGCGTAAACCTGTTGAATACAATAAATATAGATATGTATTGCATGTTCGCAAACGAGCTGTACATAAATATAAATGCAAATGTCGACGGCCACACCACCAAATTAGGCATAAAAAGCTCACTCAAAAAGAGCGCTTAAAACGCCACAAACCCGCAAATGCCAGACAAATCTAAAACGTGCGTGTAAAAACAGCGGGAACATTTTGATTTAGTTTTTGCTGTTGCAGTTTATAAGCTGGTCTTTTTTAAACAGTGTAGTTTATTTTTTGTGGTTTTTCCTCTAGAATAGGAAACAATAGTGGGAAAGTGAGTGAAAGTTGGACAACATAAACATCAATTTAATTCACTTCTTAGTAGAGCAATTACCAATATTTGTTTTACTTCTAAAGAAATTAAAGAACGAAGCAAAGAGCTGAAGAAGAAAGATAAACTCTTTGAATAGCTTCGAATTTCCATATCTAGAAGATAAATAAGTTGTTTTTCTCTTCTCGCTTGCAATTCTTCTTACACATGTGATTTGACGAAATGTCAGATAAAAACTATACGGTTCATTTGGACGCAGTCATTTCATTAAATTATCAACGTGCGCTTTATTCCTGGCCACCCAAACGACACGCTTTCGGTATTAGTATATGACATGACGTGATGGCATTGTTATTGTTTTGTGCATGTGCATATTGTAATCCTGGCGGCAAACATTTTCCGCTGTGTCATTCAGAGCGGTTCAATTTCGTCGGCATGTATAGAACATTCATAATGTGTAAGCTCGAAGCTTTTGTGTTTGTGTGGCTACGCTCGATTTCATATATATTGGAAATGGTGGAAATGTGAGAGAGACTGTAAATGTGCAATGGAATCAGCGCGGTAAACACAGTCTAGAGATATAGCCAATCAGTAAACAACTAAAAAATAAAAAGTCTAGCAACTAAAACGTTTCGAGGAGAGAGGAAAAGTTTTTTTAGTCATATCAACATATTGAGAAATTATTTGCGAAAAATTACAGTTTACTCTTGATTTCAGCAATTTCTAATCAAAAATTAATTTCTGTTTTATTAGTAACATTAAGTAAGTATTTAGTAGTAACATGCTGTGATTTCGAGGCTTTTGGTTTTTTTTTTAAGAACTTTTTGAAGAAATATATATATATATAAAAAAAAGGACTGAGAGTTTTTTTTTCTTCTAATTTTACGTATAAGTAAGCAATAGATAACAGACATAAAATCATCATAAAATGTTGCATATTTGTTTTAAAAAATTATAATTTGAAGGTTGATGGCATTTGAAGGCAGCAAGCCGAAAACGTTCTATAAATTGATATTAAGTAAAGGCTATAGTTAAGTTTCGTCTATATAATGAATCTGTTACTTACGTAGAAACAGAGCTTAATTTCAACTCTGTTATTTGATTTCTTGGAAAATCAATATTTTTTGCAGAAATGCGGAATGTAGAGTCAACTATAAATCGTAATAGTATAACAAAATTTTCATAAGAATGTTTAGAACTTTAAATAAGTATCTCCTAGTTTTCAGGATTTTATCAACTTAATTCACATGAAAAACAATCCTAAATTCCTTGCCTATATATTTTTTTCTATCAACATACAATTCTTAAAACAATGCAATAAAGAATAGAATAAAACTAGTATACGCTGAGTTATAAATAAATACAGATTGAAAAACAACTATTTGGGTTGATCCTCGATAATCCAGAAACGTAGAATCTCTTGTTTTGATCAAACCATTTCTTTGTGGATCATTTTCAGAATTGATACATAACATGCCAGCTATGAAGCAACGTCTTCACTTATTTTAATATATTAAAATCAATTTATTTAAATTTATTGAACTCTTTTATTCTTCAACAATCAAATTGGAACAATCTTTATTTTAACTTGTATCTGCTGTCATAGAATAGTATTCCCTTCACGCGCCAGAAAGAACCAGCTCGTAAAGCATCCACCGCACAAACACGGCCCTGATTTGATTAGCTGATGGCCTGCCGGCGACGTAATCAGTGGAGTCATGTTTCCGAACAACCCTGGATACAACTAAGGACAACATGCTAACATCCTTATGCTTTGAGCGGAAAACTCTCAGCTAAGACATAATAACAACACAGCCAAAACCAGAAGAGAGAATGGCAAGAAAAAAGAGTGTCTTTCATCTTGTTGGGACATTGGAGGCGGCTGAGTTCAAGCACTCAGTGATTCACTGCGGCGAAAGTCTAGCGCTGGCTTTCATTCGATTCACAGAGATTCGTCGAGAGTGGAGGCGGTGTGTGTAAACGCGGATAAGTGGTAAACAAGGTAGTAAATTTCCATCCGCGGCGGCGGCGGTGGCGCGACGCGTTTGGGGCAGACGGTGCCGGCTTTGTTTTGGCACGTGCCGCCAGAATCTACAATCAATGTGGTGTCGGCAAATATTTCACAATTTTATGCACCTAGCGGAGAGGAAACATTTAATATTATTCCGCTCTCCTCTCAAGCAAAAATATCATTACATTAATGGTGTTGATGTAGATATTATGAAAGTACAACTTTTTTTTTAAAGAAACAAGAATCTTTATTATTAAATTATAAGCAAAATAATTAAATTAAACGCTGTCGTCTTCATTCCGCGATTTTGACTGCGTATCTCAATTTGCATCGCCACCCTATTAAACATTTCCAGCTAGACTGCTGAAAGCTGTCGTAGTCATCTCAGCGCACGTCTCTCATGTCTGTCCTGTTCATTATTGAATTATTAACATCAATTAAAACGACGCCGCTGGCGACGTTTTTGTCAATGCTTCATTCACTCGCGACACAATTGCCACTTTTCGCGCTTTGTCGAAGCTCGGCATTGTTCACTCGCCTGTGATTTACTAATAGTTTCAGATGTCGCACAGCAGTCCTCCTTCCTCCCGGCAGCAGTTTTAATCGACGCCAAACTGCGCCAAAGTGTAATACATTGTAATACATTGGCGGAAAAAGTGACGTTCTGGCGCAAAAAACTTTGCTACATTGTTCTAGACTTGTAGCTACGGTTTACAAGCGAAAGGAAGAAGCTTCTTGAGTTTTTGTCCAAGACAAGCTGTTTCAAGATAACGGGTGAGATGTAACAGCAAGAAAGTACGGAATGAAACTGTTTTTTGTCTGCTGATCAGTTTTTCCTTGTGGCAATTTTGTTCGTCACTTATTGGTTGGATTGGTTATTGCGTTTTTGTTAAGCTGGTAGGAGAATCTTAAGAAAGGGTAGGCCATCAATTACCAAATAATTACAAATAGAATTTGACAAAGAAAATTAGAAGCTTCATTCTTAGGCAACTCAAACAACACCTCACACCATTTTACACCATTTTAATCGCTTTAAATAAAATTTAATAATAATGTCTTTTAGATCACGTTTATAAATATCCCATATTAATAAAAATTCTCTAACTTTTCGAAAGAGAGCTTTTCCATCCGACACAAATGTATCCTTGGTTGCCAATGAAGACAAAATATGGCATGTATGCAAGTATCCTACTATTACTACTCCTGTAACGTAGAATGGAAAACATCAAGGACACCAGTCCCATTGCAGACGTCTGGAGGGGCGGCATGCCCCTTTGTCGGCTGTCATCCGGCCGTGGTGCGCATTTCGATTTTTATTCACCATGCTTTCGTATGCATGACGATGCATAACATTTCCTTCAATTTCGACTCCAATTGAGTTACATCATTTTTCCGGTTTGAATAAAATGGCTTACCTTTATTCCAAATGTGATTATTTAATCATAGATTTGGCTAGATTCCGGTAAACATGTTATTTTAAAAATATGCGAGTATATGATTGAAGACGGGAGGCAGCACTCGGAAAATAAGTTGAACAGATGAATATATTGGCATGGGGCGACACGGAAAAGCAATCGAACGAGTTCTTCAGTCATGTTCAAATAGGAAAAACCTATGCCTTCCAAATAACTCTCGACCGGGTAAAATTTTCTTTGATTTAAGCAACGAGACTTATACTTGAATACCATGTGGATACCCCGCAAATAAACAATATAATTGCAAAGCTAAAAGTGCACTAAGTGTATTTTGTTATTAATTAAATGTATTAAACAAAACGTATGTTTGCTAATTAAACATTAGACCACGCTCTGCAATATTGTTCTCCGCATATATGCATCAACTGTTTCATTAGTCCGGAAAGCCGTGGAAAGCTCTAGCCAAGTTGTGTGCACAAAGCTCGCACATTATACTCGCCACTCCAACCTCCTCTCACGAATGTTTCATCTCATACAATTAAATACTCTAAATAATTTTTGATTAACTGACATTTTCTGCTTTCTAATTACATTCGTTTAAAATTAAGTCAGATAGAAATGTGGCAATTATTCATTCCTATTATTCTTCTTCTTTCACCTTTTTAACCATTTTATATCGGACAGTGTCGTTTGTCAAAGTTATGCCGGTTATGCCGAGGTGCAAATGCCGTGTAATGGAGTCGGATTAAAATATGATTTAAAGTTCATTTTTCGCAGGTGCACGGACCAACCAGGACGACATCGATCATTGCAGAGGAAGGATTATTTGCCAGCGAGGAATTTGGTTGAGGTTGGGATAGTGACTTAATTAAAAAATACCTCGATTACCACAGCATTGATTTTCAGGAATTTTCTCATGTCCTGAGCATCCTTCTAGAGGGGAATTTCATGTGGAGTATCAACTTTTACACTATTCACATGCGTTTTAAATATTTTACTTGGATATGATTAAATTTTATAGGAATCATTTTAAATATGACATAAGTTTTAGTTTTCTCTGGTACTGTTTCAAAGTAGGCAACCCAAACAGCTTCATTAAGTTCTTATTTAAAATTATCTTTGTAAATTTTAATACAACTATTATATAATCAAACAATGTCAACATTTCAATACTTTACCTTGTTAGACCCTTTGTTAGCAATTTTTCTATTTTGTTGGTTTACTCTTGTTTTATGTGGTTCCTTGTACGTTCCACAATCAATCCAGAAGCAATATTCGACGACGCGTGCGGTTGCCACTCGCCGCCGCTTCCAATCAACGCCGGTAGCACTTCTATGCCGCCGCTACGGCCGTTTACGGGCATCGAAGCCGTCCCGCATGGATTTACGAGCTAATCACGAGCCGCCGGTCCCAATCGGACGAGATTATTAATTTGCTCCGACGCGCGCACTCGCCTCACGTTTTAACTCGTAACCTTGTTAACAATTGCAATTGGACATAATAAAAATACTTAGTGTTTCAGAAACGAGTAAAGGTCACTCTAAAAATAGCAAAATCTCTAAGAACTCGAGAGAAATTTACAAATATAAAAGAAATGTAATTAATCAAGATGAAAGAACTATGTAATTTCTAATTTAATATTAAATCACGTCAAGTTATTTACTCGTTCATGTATTTTACGACAGAAACGAACTTTATAGATAACATGCACGGAGAATAACTAACTAATTAAAATTTGCAAGCGCGCGTGCAATGTGGTAAATAGTGGGGCCGCCGCAGGATTCATGGTTGAGTATAGCGATCGACCAGGCTAGCAAGCCACATTATAAACACCCGGCGTTTGCTTTCTGGCCGTTTTTCGCCGCCTCCAAACGCCGTTATATACGCCTGGTGTCGACTGCTACTTGTTTCAAGGCCAATTTCTTTTTGAAAAGCAGACTTTGAAAATTTAGAAATAACAAATACTAAATTACGTAGATAAACTGTTTTAAAACATTCTAAAATCAAATATTTGATGAAATTTCAAATAAACTGAGATGAAAAATGACTTGTTGATATGTACAAGAGATAAATTGAAGTGAACTGCATATGTTTGAGCTTGATTTGAGAACATGTCGGTATCAAAATGAAAACAACTCTGTCCAAGTTGAAAGCGAAGTTGAAGCTCCACTTTACTACGTTTACTTGTAATTTGCGCAAAGCTTGCCAAGTCTCTGCCGCCAACGCCGGTGAAATTGTCGCCCCCAATGTCTTTACGTTAATCTGCTGGCATTTAAAGATAACAGCTTTTGTATTGCACAGGAACTTTTTCGATTTACTCAACGTTTTCCACGAACAACATCGAGTTTTTCTTGCTCTTCAACTGTCTCAAGATTCTCTCTCAGTTTAAACATAAAAATGTAGTTCAGATTTTACTTAATACCTAAGATATTTATACAAAAACAAGTAAAGAATTAGAGAGAACTTATAACTCATCTGAAAGTCATTTCTGGTTTAGAATTTAGTTTGATTTATTTAAAAGAAGATTTGAAAGTAATCCATAGACCAAAGTAGATCAAAGTGATAATCGATAATGTTTCTGAGTTGTTTATGTTTCAAGCTGAATTTACGAGCATAGTGCAAAGTTATGTCGCCAGCCGGCGTTTACCGGTTGCTCATTATGCGCGCGAAAGCTCAAAAGCTCGCGCGTTATTTTATCAGCCGCAGAGCATTGTCCGATGGCTATCAACGCGCTCATGAAATAGTTAGCAAACCGAACAAACCCATTATCAGAAATAAGCGGGTTGTTTGAATAATTCATCGTAGGCTGTTTTGCATTTGGCGATAATTTAAGTTGACCACAATTGCTAGAAATCAATCAACGCAAATTATAAGATAAATATTTAGATCTAAATGCAATTTAAAAATAATGTTTGCTTCAATTTTCTGATTAATGCTAGCAGCATCTTAAGAAGCACCACATAAATCTTGAATACTCTCAACTAACCATTATTTTTTCCGTTCGCATGTCGTAGTGACCAGTACACGTAATTACATATTGTGCATAGGGTTGTAAACGAGTTGCAAACTCATCTTGCACCACAGCTGTCAACGCGCATTCCAAGAACGCACAAGTTTTCAGTTGGCGGCGGCATGATACAATTAAAATTTGTGACGAGAAAAACAATTTTCCAAATTGCGTTATGTGGAATTTCGTTCGTTTTACGACGTCGACGTCGAGAACGTTTTGTGCGAGAAGCGCGCGTGCGCTTTTTTCCCTACGACTTTTCCGGCTTTCTTCACGCCAAGCGGGTTTCTACCGTTTGTTTAGTACTTGACGCTGCCCTTGCTCCCAGCATGTGATAGAAGCAACTAATGTTTAATCACAGTGCTTGAAAAACTTGAAAATTTAATATTTACAAGGTTATTTTATGTAGAACTTTAGAAAAAATGATTGTTAAATAATGTTGATTAGCTGACGTAGATTTACATTTTAAGATTATTAAATGTTTTGAATGCTGGAAGCTTTGGGAGATGTTAGGGCGTAGTTAATTTTGAGGTTTATCGCTGCTTGGATACATTTACCGCTAATTCGACCCTATTATGTTGCAAAATATAATGTTTCAGTGGCTGTAGAGGGAGTAGACTTAGAGTGGACTAAATTAGAATATGTTGAGTTATTAAGTGAAGAATAGCAAGTGGCAAATGTTCAAATCATAATAATTAACTGTCATCTAACAAAAACTATTCATATTTTGGGTACTAATAGACAGATGTAAACTAATTTAACATTAAATTAAAGGTGATACTAAGAATGATTAAACAAAGTATTTTTTTAATCTAGAATAGACTTTTGGAATTATAGACTACATTTTACGATTCCCTCTGTTTCTAACCTAATTCTTATATTCCAAACGTACCAAATAATAATTTAATAAAAAAAATGTACTACAATAGGTGATTAGGCTTTGCTCCATGGCTCAGTCGGTCTGCTATCTGACTGTAGCAAAGAGAGTGACACATATTTAAAACCTGTTAATATATGCGTTTACAGAATTTAGTTCCAATAACTGTTAATAAGCCTGGTGGTTAAAACAGTATAATGGAATGATTGCAGTCTGCTCAAAAAGATAGTTGCTTGATGATGACGGAATGGAAAGCTAGTTTATGTAACACCTTCCATCCAAGGTAAATTAACAAATTTGGTATCAAATTAAAGGTGAGAAAATGTACAACTAAGCTCTATGCCTTTGAAGTTTGGGTCTATTAAGAATTATCTAAAAATTATACCTTTAGGCTACTGCGTTTTTTCAACATTTTCCATCTTCCTTAGAACAGTTACAACTCTGATGGTCACTACACAAGTACGCTTCTAGCTCTTCCTGTTCTCCCTGTTCCTTCACATGCATGGATGACAATGGACACGCAAATGGGCGATTGCGCTCCGTCGACGACCGTCATCCTTGGCGCGCATCCTCCATTATCCGCTTCACAGCATCGCAACCTCATTTTCTCGACCGTTGATTCCACGTCGCGGTTGCAGTTTTTTATTCATCAACCATCATCATCATCATCAGCATTGCACGTGATAAAATGTTCAACTCACACCCAACTTACTCAAAATGACAGCATATTCCCAAACTGGTAGGTTATTAATTAAAGCTTAGTTTAATGTGTTTTAAAGCAGGTGTCAACTTGTGTCAAGTTAATCTCTAGTTTGTTATTCTCAATCTATCATCGCAGTATCATGGTAATAACTGGATAACTTTCTAACTTCATCCTTTAATCGTTCACGCTTTACGGAGAGCATTCATCTCCGCGTTTGTCAGGAAATTGACAGCTATCTTCTCGGAATACTTAATCATCAATACTTTATCACTGTGTGTACTGAATGTGACACAAAAATATAGCATGAATGGATTTGCGAAGCAAAAGCGTCATTCATCACCTTCATCTTGCTGCATTTTTTCATCCGGCGCAATGTCTGTAATTACGTTCGACTTTAAAGGCTTTCCATGTCCTCGAATATTAAGTAATTACAGTGTGCAGCATTCGTTAAAAATGCATGAATGCATGCAACTCATTAAAAAATACTCCAGAAAGAAAAAAATGAAGATATAATAATTGTTTTGTACTTTAATATTTAAAGTACAGCAACTTTTACATAAAGAGCAAATTTGATTGTTAAGCGCCTTTTCCACTCTCTCATGTGTTGAAGTTTATTCTTTCTCTACTCAAGTTCTTTTTTGTTTGACGCAAATCCTGTCGCGTTTGACACTGTGCAAGCTTTTTTAATACATCAGGACACGTCGACTTAACGCTTCTGTGACTACAAAGAAATTTTATCTGTCGAGAAGAGCAAGAAACTAAGCACAGGACGTCCTGGCAATTCGGAGATCTCCGATTGAAGCGAACGAAATGGGTTTCTTTTTGCGCCGTTTGCATAGAACGCCGTCAGGATTGCTTTGTCTAGAATTGCAGAATCAAATCTTCTCCAGCGATAAGATTTCCAGTCGCTGATGATGCGCGAACTACTTTCGACTTGTGACCATTTTATTTAGTCTAAATTAAATCCGAGAATGTGATTAAAGTAATTGTTGTTTGTTTTTTTTTTATTTTTCAAGTGAGAGGTTGTTTTTATTTATCCGCAGTGTTTGCTTACCTTATAACTGCCGAGGTTCTTCACCGAGCAGGCAAACTTGACGCTGCGGCCGGCTGCAACTGTAATGTTCTCGATCACGTCGGTGAACTCGGGCTCATCAACCACGGCTGAAACAACAAACGCCAAGAATTAATGCTATATTATTGCTGCATTAATCAAAGTTATACAGGTCGAACTAGGGGAAAGACAATTGCAATGAGAAAAGAAAGCTCAACAAGAGAACACCGGAAAACATGTAAGTAAATTGCGGTTTATGGAACATGATGGGTTATCGATCCGGTGTGCACGTATTGGCGGTTTTGTACAACCCTCTTCGCACATCTGCTGAGTTGCCTGCTGAACACACAACCCCGCATCGCAGTGTTATCCTGTGATGTGTAATGAGATAATGTATTTTCTACACCAACCAGCACCAACATGCAGTGTTGTTAGATTATGTTCAACATCTTTTTTTTTTTCATCTGCATCAATTTAGTAATTGATCGATATTACGCTCTGTTATTTTCTAGGAAACTCTCTGTATGAAAATAAAGTTTAAAACTTGATTTTTTCGTTGTTTTGCCGTTTTCATTCGAGCATGTTTAAAAGAATGTTTGAATGCTAGCATATTTTTGCTGCGAAAAGTTGGAGGATATTTAAGAGTGTTTTATTCATTTTATTCATTCACTTTGGCGGCTTTAGGTAAATTCTGACTTAGTAGCGTGTTGTGCGTTCCCAGGCGCCGGGAAAGTTTACGCTTGGGGCGGCAACCGAAAGTCAGACAATACGCATGTACCTGCTTTACATTTACAGCAGTGGCAGGATGCAGATGTAAATTTGAAACTAGAAACACTAATCAATTTATTATTTACTGCCATTGAAAAGAAAAATTTTGCTTGAAATAAAATGGCTCAATAAATTTGTAAATTAGCTAGATTGAAGCAAATTTGTGTAAAAACTTTGTAATTAGATAATTGGATGCGAAAGTTGAGATCTTTATGTAGTGGTAACGCAGAGTGGAGTTTGTCTCTAAGTATAACTTCCGGTTTTAGTTTCGCACAGATTCAATTTCAAAGTAAGAATCAGCTCGCTTAGTTTTGAGTTGTTTTCTAGGACTATATAAAGAAAGCATAAAGAAATAATAGAGAAAGAAATTAGTTATTAGAAACCGTTTTCCAGGTATAGTAATTTGTTTCTAAGAAATAATAATCAAAATTTGAAAATTAACTAATTTTCTAGTTGTGGTTAAATGGGTTATAATGCATAATTTGTTTTTATGCTTTTGTAGATATTTTTAAATATGTGCTAATAATTTTGTTTTCTGATGAATAATTTGTTAACCTGCTTTCCATTTATAAAATGTTTTTTGTGTTATTTCAATTTTTATTTGTTTCTAATGTCCTTTAACTAAAAGTTAATTTTTTCATCAACCTTATTGAAGATTTCACTGCACCTTATCCAGAGTCAAGCTAAGGGGCGGCCGTTGTAGTGGTGCACGCAGACAATTTACGTCAACTGCCGGTTCGTTGCTCCGCACGCACTGCCAAACGCGACGGCAATAATTTTTCAGTTTGTTCACCTCATTTAATCCGCCGCCAGTAGGGATGACGGATTTTCATCAGCTGCGACGCATTGCGCGTAATGGGACAATATGTCACATATAAAAATTCCAATCTAATATTATTACGCATTACTGAGCGCCATGTCAATGATGAAAGCGCCGGTAGAATCAAGCACGTAGGTTGAAGATTGCAAGAATGTAAAAAAATAATTTTATTGCAACAGAAATTCTAATTTGTTAAATTACATTCTATTTCCAACATTTTACATATAGTATTTGAATTGATTTGCAGATGATTCTCATCATGCAAAATTACATGAAGATTTTTTTTGTTTTGCAGGTGTTTTGCTGCACGGTGGGAAACCTAATTTTGGCAACTAATTTATCACCTTGCAAATTATACGACCGCAAAGTTAGTTTCGTAAAAAACGCAAACAAAAAGTGCGCTTTTAGATGAAAGTCGAGACGGCAATTAAATAAGAGAGGGTGTGATTTGTTAAGTCATAAATATTTCATGAGCGCGCGCCCGACATTAAGTCGACACAATGCCGCTACAAGAGTTTCCAAAAACCAAAGTTTTTTATTTTTATCCACCTAAAATCTTTTACTGAATGTTTCTAAAATATCTGTAATTTAAAGAAAAGATTTAAACCTTAATCTTAAATGAAACTCAGAAAAATATCAAAATATATTCTTGTTTCTAATAATTAAATAAAACAATTAAGTATAACTAGATTTTTAATTGCACCTGCTAACATTTTATTACCTTGCAAGAGTGTAAAGTAAAACATTGTAAGTCTTGTCGTACAAGTATGCAAACCTCTTCATAATCGCGCCGCGCGCAAGTTTCGCACAATTCGCACTCTATTTAAACGAGAATTTATCGCCCGGCCGCCTCCTCAGCGGCTTCCGCTGTCGGGCGGCGAAATGCACGCCGTTTACACAAAGGCGCTTTGTTGCGCGTCGTCGCATTAATATTTACAAGTGCTAAAAGAGCGAATTGCTGTTTGCGCAACGCCGCCACCATTCTTTCGCCCTCCGGCCTGGAAACTATTTAAAGTCCAAATCAACCGCCGCCCACTTGAACGAGTGATTTACGTCTCTAACGCGTGTAATCTTGGCGTAAAATTGCTAAATGGTGCAGTTCATTGTATTGAAATAATGAATGTCGCTCGCAAAAGACTCGCGGCGGCTGCGAGTGCGATAAGAGTGGATAATGTGGTGTGGATTGTGAGGCGGCTCTCATACTCACAGGCTGTCTATAGTGAGCCAGAGGGCGCTCATGCAGTAAGGCAAAAGACAAGCGGAAAGGCGACCTGTTGCTGCCCCCTACTTACTTGTCGCCTTTGCGGACCGGACACACAACCACAACCGCAAACCGAGGGTGTGTGTTCAAATGCTCAACACCCGTGTCACTCCAATAGTAAATATTTTATTTGCTTTTTGTTTGCTTTATTGCGGCTGCTTTTTTTTTTTTTTTCGTTCTCAGCACTGTTTGATGTTGCATG
Source organism: Diploeciton nevermanni (assembly GCA_027575565.1). Classification (NCBI taxonomy): domain Eukaryota; kingdom Metazoa; phylum Arthropoda; class Insecta; order Coleoptera; family Staphylinidae; genus Diploeciton; species Diploeciton nevermanni. Next base: position 4,505,368 of record JAODIE010000004.1, on the reverse strand, counting down.
TGAGGCACATCACTCTGCGAGTTGGCAAGCGCGAACGCTAAAAAGACAGACGCAAAGCGCTGCTTTCCATCTAATCTAATCCGTCGGGTAAAATGTTTCATTCAGTTGCTAAACGCTTGGGGTTTCTCCATCTCCAACCGCCCCTCATTCACTGCATGTCAAGCTGGCAGCAATGTCAGAACAATGATAATAAATGAAGAACTGTGATATTTGCACGAACGCAAACAATTGTTTTTTAAACTCAATTAAGCAACAAGACTAAACAAACTTTTATTAGAAAAAAAAAAAAGATTTTTTGTTTGCTTAGTTTTTGTCGTCGTGTTGAATGTAGTTAATTTCAAAACGACTTTAATTATCGTCTGCATCCCGGCCAATTACGCGAATTCATGCATGGTCTGCGCATACGAATTTTGCATTTCTGATTCCGCTCGCATTTTGCAATCTGCGTTCTACCTGGTACAATCACCGTCTAGTGTTTCTCGCTCAAGCGATTTGTGCTGTTTGACTGGACCCTAAATGCAGTGCTCACGCTGCAATCTCGGCGCATCCGCCATAATGGTTCAGGACTCTTCTCGAGCTTAAGCATTCGCACAATGTGTTCTGCTACAATGCACTTTGACCTTCTTTAAATTATAGCTAACTTTCTATTCAAACATTAAAAACTGAATAAATTACAATAAATTGTAATATTTTTTTCATGTAACAAATATATTTTTATTCAAAGGAAACACAAAAAAAATTACAGTCTTAGAATCGGCAAATTAAGATAACGAAGAAGTTAATTAGAAATGTATTTTGAAGATTTCAGAGTTATAGAGCTATATTTCATGTTTTAGTTTAATAGCAATAATTGTTTTAAGTTCTTTTAAATAAAGTTATATTTTCTAGTGGTAATTAAAAATTAATTTTGTAATTGTAACATTCACATATATTTATTACTTTACTCACTAATGATAATTAATCCACAAATATAATTTGTTATTTAAATTTTTTTTACTTTCAAAACTTTCGGGTTTTTCTCGTAAAAGTCCGACTTCCTTCCGATCAACTCTACGTGGTTGTTGCATTGCTTGCATTGCACGCCAAATTCAGATTGTCGATAGCACCCCTATTGAAGGCGCATTGAATCTAAAATAAGTAATGCTCTATTTGCGCGGAAAAGATGCAGCTTGAGATCTTGGAGTACTTCGCAATACCCGAAAGCAAAATTGCTAAGAGATACGCAATTGGCTATCAAGCAATAAACGAACGAAAGTTCCAATTCCGTTTCGATCCGCAGCGCGAGCATAATAAACTTGAGATTTATTTCCGCCCGAAGCATTTTTCTATTCTACCTAAAAGAGTTCTCATTGCGAGTTGAGCCGGCATAGAGGAGATGTTGAGATACTACCACGATCTGCCGACTGCTGAATCGAAGCCGGTTAGACAAACGCAATTTATCAAGTGTAAACGAGTTATGATAGACTTTACAGTGACAATCGGCGCACGCACGCAAGCGCCACGACAAGTTAAATGACATTTCCCGCAGCCGGAAATATGCAGTGCAGCGGATGAAAGACGCCGGTTTTGTGCATTCTCGACGCGGCGTGCGCCCGGAAATGAGTCCGTCGCACGAGGAGCCTTGTATGCACGTCCCGACGCTGCGTGCAGACATGCCTCACGAGGGAGGATGAAGTTTGTAGTTGATATTGGCTTTGAGATGTGAAAATTGCATGTCTGGCTACAAATGTGCTTGCTGACATTAGTGCCAATTTCAAGCCGCATATTTTTGCCTAGTTTCACCCTCTTTTTTCTGCTATTCCGTTTTTCTATCTTTAGCCACACATCAAAGATGTTGCACGTGCGCATTTTGCTTCAGGGTCTATTTCGTTAGCCACAAGGCGCGTTAAGAAGTTTCTTTTTGAAATCATCAGCGTAAAACTTTTTCTACCTACTACATCTAGGTACTCTCATACTCTGAACTTGTTGCCTGGCACAAGGTTGATGCTTGCCAAACGTGCTTGCTGTTATGCTTCCAAGATAAATTGGTGTTTATGTCCACATTTCACATCGTTCTATCCTATCCCACTATTCCAGCCACGAGCCGGGTTGGAAGCACCACACATTTTTCAAAAGTCCATGTTTTGAGGAAGAAATAAACTTGATTATTATCAGAAATTATCAAAAACAATAATAAACCTATAAGTTCACCTTTGTGAGAGAGAGCAAGGAATAAGTTCTTATTTGGGGAATTCAGTTGGAAGTTGCTATTGGAATAGAGTTGAGTAAAAGTTGAGAATAAGGCCTTTTGAGTGTTTTTTGCACAATCTTTAGATACGAGAGAGCCGTGTGGCAGCAACTTTCATCTACTTCTTCAATTATGCAAATGCATCGTCTTACGCTTGCGGCTCGTGGCAATGCCCTTCAAAACGATTCCTTAGCAACGCCTTAGTAGGGTGAAAGGAAGCCCGCAGTACTACCAAGCTTACAAGATCATACATCTTGATTTTTTATAGGGAACGAAAACGTAAGGGTGAAATAAGTTATATGAAAAGATTGTACTAATAAATTTTTGAAGAAGATGCTGAAATGTTTACCGTTTGAGAATGGTTGAGACACATTTCAAGAAAATGATGATATCTTTAAGAGTATTGAACCTACATTCTATTCAGTATAATAACTTATTCTAGATAAAGTTTGGAATATTTTCTATAATTTTTATATTATGTAGTTCAAATTTACCTTACTACCAAGCTTATAAAATTATACGTCTTGATTTTTTATAGAAAAAGAGGAAGCAGATTGTGGATTGTTTACAATTTAACCATGTTCAAAAAATATTTCAAGAAGATGATATCTTTAAAATGATTGCACCCATATTTCTTTCGATCTGACAACTTATTTTTATGCAAAATTTTGGATTTTTTCTGTATTTTTTAACATTTTTTTCCCGCATTTTATAGTTTTACTTTTGGGGCCTCATCATGTTCCCAAGCTTACCAACTTATGCACTTTATTTTTTTTTTTTTTAATGATTTTATATAAAATATTTTTGAAGAAGATTCTAGAATGGAAAAGCGTTTCTAGAAGATGTTAATATTTCAAAAATTTCATTCTATTTACATTTCCTCCAGTTATAAAACTCTCTTGCCATGTTAAAGATTTTCTCTCAATTCTTACAGTTTTACAGTCCTCAATAGCAAAGACGTTCTCATCATGATATCCAAATACTTTGTATATATTTCTTGAATTAATACCACTTTCATAGATCAATATCCTAAAATTTCCTTGCCAGTAATAACCTTTCAATTGAAATTTGCAGATTTGGCTTGCAGTGAGATGTTAAGTTTCTATGCATGCGGAATGACGAATGATGTCCATATACACTCTGGCATACCGTCTTTTGTCCGCATCCAGGCATTGTTTCGCGGCGCCGATCCAGTTGGAGCAATTAATTCACACTCGGCTATTGTCAGCATACAGCATTGTAGCCCCGGCATAATTCGCCGCCACACTAGCCAACAGCAAATCAAACCCCAACCCATCTGCACCACTGCACCCGACCTCATATTAGGTGACATCATTCCACCGAGATGCGCCGCCGTCGCTGCAGTCGGTAAGTCGCGCGCCAGTGAATAAATTCCGTGTGACATTTTTATTTGCGGCAAATGCTTAGTTCCTTAGTCGCAATGAATAAATATGACAGCACAATTTCCCACGCGCAATCCGGGCGAAATAAAACGAGCGCGCTGAGTGCAGCGGCGCGGTAAGCACGACCGGTGCGGAATATTCGCAGTCGGCGGCGACGTAGATCTATATCTGCCGCCGCCTTTTACAGTCGGCGGCGGAGCTCTCAAGTATGAGCGACGGTGGGCCCTCTTGTGGTTGATAAGAAGCATCGGAGGACGTGATACGTATTAAATTTGAATCTGTCAGTTCTGGTATTTTTCATGCGAATTAGAATTCAAAAGGTCGGCTGGTCGACATGCACGGCACGCAGATATTCCACTGGGACAGTCGTTACAGACAAAGACTACTTCAAGTATCAAAGAAACTACTATCATATGGAACTAAAACCAATTTCCAAAAAAATCGTAGAAATGTGGTGTTTTAGGAACAGAGTTGCTAGGTACGAATTATTTTTTCCTGAGTAATGGAAAGATTGGTAAGAATAAATTTGTTAATCACTTGCAGAGATGAAAAATATTGCCTTTTAAATAGAAATAAAGATATGTTTTAGGTGATTTGTACAAAGATTTTCTCTGGGAAACTTTAAAAAACTATTCTGAAAATTTCATCAACCTGGGGCCATTTCAAGACTTTTCCTAACTTTGCGTTCTTTACTGAGTTCGTAACATAAATTGCGTGAGGTAAACTAGTAAACATGTTTCTTTTCCTAATTTCCTTCCGTTCCCACTTAAAAATTCCTCAAAACATTTAAAATAACACACAGTTGAGATTGAACTCCTTCAAACTCTCTAAGAACACCTGCGTCTATCTGTATTTGCATTCCTGTGCAATCCTCAAGTACATCCTCATCTCTAAACTTTTCACATTTCCTTCTCTACCTACTCTTTCCTTCACACCAACGCATTATACACGTTTTCCGGAAGTGATAATAAAAAAAAAACACTTTTTGCCTTTTGCAGATTGTAGGCTATTATAGCGCGTTGCTCACACGATCCTGATTGTAAAACGATTTTATAACGAGGATAAAAATATCGATAACATGTAAATTGCGTGTCGGGCGCTGAATATGGAATGAATCAAAGCACTGCTCAGCGCCAGCAGCGACGCCGCCGTCACTTGGCAGGTTTATTGGCCGAAGGAGATCCTGCGGCAAGTCTCACGCCGCAATATGAGTCGCCCGCGCAATAAAAAAGACCCACCATAGAAACTGTCGCCGGAAGCTACCCCCAGCCGTGTTCAATATTGACCCGCTCTTGAATCGTGATTTTTATTGTCACACTTTGTCAAACAGAGTTAACTACTAATGTTAAGCAGCGTAACTACATGTTGTAACTAAATGAAACTTTTTAACACATTTTTAATTGTACCCTCCTTTGGGCCCATGTCAGTAGTATTTTTTAGCAGGTTTTGGCAAATATAGATAATCATGCCTGGTGGATTCTTTTCGTTTTGGTAAATACTCTTGAACAGATAGTCGGCTGCCGCAGTGCTTAAGGTGGTTTCCGGTGTGTGGTTGAAGTTGCCACGGGGCGTTTTACAGACGGAATAGGTAATTATGTTCAAATACTTGCGCCACACTTTGCTGGCTGCAGAGGGGTTTAGTACGTGCCGAATATTTTCGCTGATAATTGCGCGTTTGAAAGATAGAACACGCCGGCATGGCAAAGAAGCCGCCTCCAGTTTTATCTGCGCTCACTACGGTCGCGGCTTAGTGACTTTTCCTGGGTACACAATGCTAAAACAGCAGCGGTTGGCGGGTAAGAAGATGAAGCCGAGCAGAACGTGACTTGGCATAAAGCAAGAAAGGGCGGGTTGACAAATATTTGTTGCGTCTTTGGAATGTTTGCACCTGTGAGGTACTTGGAAAATTTGTCTCAGGGAGTTAATAGATTATTAAAATATAGTTACTAGTGAATAAAACAGTAATTTAAAAAAATGTAGTTTTCAAATTTAGTTTGCATTAATTGTAATGTTAGATTAAAAAGTTAGAGTATTGTTGAGTGTGGTTACGAAGTATTTAAGATTCATTATGTTGATAAAATTTCACTATACACTTACTTTTATTCACTTGGTAGAACGTTTTCGGCATGTTGCCTTCTTCAGTACCTACATGCCGGAAACGTTTTATTTAGTGAATTTACTAAGTAAAATTTTTATCAAAATAATATATATTAAGCACTACGTATCCTTACTCAATGATACTCGAAATAATAGAAATCTTTTTCTAGATTTCTGTGGCTTGGCACTTGGCGGATTTCAGCTGTAACAAAGTCATAAATCCCCAAGAAGGTTTAAGAATCCAGTTAGCACATTTAATCCACGCCATAAATTGTACATTTCAAAAAGAGGTTTCCTTGTTCATCCAGCTCTTCTTTATACCACTCCCCTTTTTCTTGTACAAAAATGCATCCGGCGTTGATCAAGCGTATAATGATATCGGATTCGATGATCTAATGATCACCTTGGTTGGTGGTGCAAGTCGTCGTCTGGCATTTGGGAAAGTGCAGCTAAATGCCGAAAGCGCAGAAATGTGCACCCGACGGGGAATGGTGAATATATAGAACCAGTTGGATGTTATCAACGCATAATAAATCAAGGCGCAGTCTTCTTTAAAAGAGAGTATTTTCAGATAAAGCGCGTCGCCCGCTGCCTCCGCCACCTCCATCGCCAACGGCGATTCGCGCGTCCGCTCTTGTCGCAGCGCTTCGTTATTTTATTTATGTCACTCTGCGTGTTATTAAGTTGTTACTCGTTTAGTTGATGAATTATTTTCGTTTTATCATAAATGCTGCGATTTGTTCCACCTCGGTAAAGTCAAAGGTATGATGTTAGATTTTAATGTAGTTTAAAAAAAGTTTCAATTGTTGTTTGCTCTCGTTTATTTATTTGTTGATTTTCAATAAATATTGTTGTTTGCAGATGTCGCATGCGTAACTTAGCACTCTGACAATATTTTTCACTCGTGGAAAGTTTGCGCAATTTATCACGGCGTTGCATAAATCGATACGTTGCGGGACAGACAGACACCTCATGCGGGCGCGCGCTTTGGTCGACACTTTTCCAAGTAGAAAACTTTGCTTGTCGCATTTTATTGTTACACATCTCCACGGCATGCTTATTTACTTTTTTAATCTCGACGAGTGAAAAATCTGTTCACCAGCGTTACACTCGTAATTTGATTGTGACCTTAAACAACAGAAGCTTGGAGTCAAGAACTCGAGAAAAATACTGTCATAAATACATCAACGTTATTTGGAAGCAAGCTGCAAGGAATGTAGGTGGAATTTCCGAGGACACGTAGTTAATTGACGCGCAAGATTCGAGGGTGTCAACGCTGGAATGCAAATGTCGTTGCTGTCCATTCTAGCACCTCCAACTTGGACCGTTAAATCGCACAGTTTGCCAATCTGAATCGCCCTGACATTCGAAATATTGTTCACATCTTCGACTTTGAAACAGCGCTAAAGTAAACAACAGAATCCACGACGATAGTGTGAGCAGTTGCTGATGAGAAGACGTTGTGGACCCTGAATGCTGACATAGAAAGTCAGCCAGCACCGAACGTCGGCGCATCGAATAAAGCAATTATTAAAGTTATTTCGACGCTATCTGCCGCAGGCATCAAGACCAGACGCCGCCTAACGCCAACTTATGTCATTATGCCGTCTTTTAGAGAGACCCCACGGCTATATACATGCGATATATTTTCGTAGACGAAGCTTGCACCACTCCCACCAACTTCGGGTGCCATAATGCCATTTGGGGAACAGAAGGTCTTGAGTTTGAAAGACCCACATTCGCTTCTATCGGAAGAGCTAGAAATTTTATTGAATGTAAACAATTGTGTCGAGGTCCAAAAATAATATTTGTTTCCAAAACAAAAACGTTTAGATATCTCTAGCAATCAGAAGCTATCACATTATTAATTGCTTAGAAAAACATGCTATTCAAAGAATAATCATCTATAATAATTTAGAATTAATAGAAGGAATAATAAACAATATATAAAATTTATTAATAAGATTATATCTTCCAAACCCAGTAAATTGGTTTGCCTCTTGCCATTTGGAGAGAAAATTGCTGAGAAACTACAGAAAAATATTCTCGGAATATTTTCAGTATCTCTACCCTACTATAGAGGTTAGTAACAATTGAACGTCAGCATTTGGGTAGGAATGAGTAATGATTAGATCAAATTGATCAGAATAGAAAAGTATATTATGGATAGGTAGGGGTATGTAGGGTGTGAAAAGGTGATTATTGGAAAGTCCACTAAAACCCCACTAGTAGTTTAGCACACTAAACATTCATATCTCACCAGTCTCAATAAATTCCTACTCCAGTACTTCACTTGTCCTACAAGCTTAACACCTCAAACATCGTTCTATCCCAAACGTCGGAAATCAACACGCTGGTTACGAACATAATCAACTCGAGGTTGGCCACTAAGCGGATAATGAATTAATCTGTGAAAATATCCAGTTGATCATGGTATACGCAAATTTTCTTCCGATTTGATCGGTAATGCCCTAGCATTCATTGAATAGCATTCACAAATAATTTTCCAAAGTCCGTCGCATTCACTAATTGAACCAAGCGCGGGTTATTGATTCTATGACGGTACCTCTAATCCGATGCAAGCAACATCGCGGCTTCGGTCCGCAATCCGACCATCTCTCCGGCGCGGACGCATTGTGCGCGCCTGATACAAGCCGAGATTGTTTCGATAATGAGAAGATTATGATGCATACGTGAGCCGATGATTGAACGCGCGATGCAAATACGAGGGATGTTCGGTAAGACTCAATCAAGACTTGTTTGATATTCTGTATCCGCCGGACGGTTACACACTTGCATTTCGAATGACTTTTGAGATCCCGTATCTCATTACAACTCAACATGACACATCATTTGGAATCTGGAATTTTATACAATACAATATATACAATTGTATGAAATGTAGACACTTTAAATCATTCGAGTGCCTTATTCTAAGAAACTTTCAATTGTAAACAAATTTTTACATTTTTAGTGAGTATCCATATCAATATCAGAATTCGGTAAGCGTATTTAGCCCCTCTTGGCGATGGGCACAAATCCCTTTATATTAGGCTCGGCACCATCTGCGTGGGGTGCTCGGATTTGGCGAATACGTAATGTAAACCTTGACTAAGTCACACCGTATGACCGCCGCAAGAATGTGCGGATTTAAAATTGGGCTGCCGAAGCGCCCGCCTACCCTTGAATGCATAACAAATAGCTAAGTGGATCCACACTCAACGCTTTGACACCTCGGTTGAAAACTGCTGATTTACATTTGAAATTTTTTGATTCTTTATTCCTAGAAACCTAGAACTAGTCTATCACACTACCAATATTCCGAGTTCTTATGTGTAAATTTTAAAAACGGCTTCTTGTAGGACATACATCACGGGCATTAACTCTTTTCGTCAACTCCTCTCTCTCCCGTTCTTAAATATGAAAGTTGAGCTGTTTTTGATAAATGATATCATGCACTTGAAATGCACCTTAGTTGTGTATGAATAAATTTAAATATAGAAGCACCATATTTAAAAGTAAATTAAAACTAGAACGTGTCTTTGATATCTTTCTAATTTAACAACAGTTCTTGATGACTTTGTAAATAATTCTGATGTAGTTATTAACTCGTGACATTGCGTAGGGAATACAACAAAGTGAAACTTTTAACCGCTCGCCATCTTGGTTAATGGCCCTTCTTTCGCGATGACTTCAGCTCAAGGAAAATGAAAAATCTGCGTTCTATGCCAAACGAACGCCACGTAATGCATATCAAGTAGTTATCTTAAAAGGGCTGCAGTAGCTTGGCTAAAATTATAAACTTGCGACTAGGTAGATCAACATAATCATGTTTTTGATTCGAAGGAACAAGTGAGAATCAGTGTGAGCTAAGTTGGGATGCAATTAACTCAATTCTAACATTAATTATGCATTTAATCGGAATTGCAGAACTTGACAATGATTACAAGTGATTTTGGAGACATGTGAGTTTGGATTGAAATTGAATCTGGAGTTAAACATAAGCCAACCTTGAAAGGTGTTTTGTTCGGTGTTTAGTAAGGTAATACAATTAAGAGCAGATACACACATTAATTATTATCTATTTATGCAAAAAATTATTATTGTTTGGTCTGTATAAATAAAAAGTCTAAAGCAAACACCTATTCTTGGCTTTCATCAATGTTTTGCAAGCATGCTAAAAACACAAATTGCCCAAGTTGCTACAAGAATTCATCTTTGAATTGAAAGTCATTTAGTGCAACACTTCGGCTATGAGCATACGTTATTCGTTCTATTGATTAGCACGGCAACCTCCTACATGCGTAATCCCCACTTCTTCCTCCTCAATCCAGAAGAACGGTCTGTCGATAAATATCAAACTACCCTTCATCGAACCCAACTAAAATATAGTCATAACATACATATGCGTGTTGTAGGCATGGTCCACACCTATAAAACTGTTTTGGGCCAGTCGTTTTTTCGATATTGCAGGTTGCAGCTATAAATTTGATTACGGCCGTAAATCGTTCAATCCCCAAATAAAAATCCGTGTGGTTTTATTGTGTTCCACAAAAAATTGATTATTGTCAGTAAAATAATGTTTTATTGCTGTTTTTGCATTGCGCATTGATGATTTGAAACAGATTATATTAAATTTCAGAACACTCCATCGAAATTTTATCACCTTTTAGCACTGTGATCTACTAGCATCTCAATGTATATTCTTGTTTGCCACGACGCGGCGGAAAGTCAACTCTGTTACTACTTTCCTCTTTGCCATCCGTTCCTTCCTCGACAATTTCCTCCCCCTACAATGTCATAGAAGAGCTCCAGCACCATTTGAGCACTAGAATGGCATTATGGTCCTGATACTATCGCTTTCTTGTTACGTGCGTGACCTCTTTATACCGCTACGCGTCCCGGAAAACGTTTATTCCTTCCTCTCCTCCGCCACAGCTCTATTGTGGCAACGGTGGGCAACCAAACTAGCACAAACTGCGCCGTCGTTTGATTAAATAAATATTGTAATTGCGGTCACGAATTTATTCCGCATCCGGCCGCACCGGAATTCACAATCCGGAAAACGTGAAATTTCTTAACTAACCGCCAATAACCGGATAACAAAGATTGACACAGCGGATGCGGGGAATACCAATCGCGAAGACAGCAGAATATTGATTTGAAGTGGAAGGCAAACAAATGGTGATTAAATTTCAAAGATGGTAATTCTTGCAAATTTATTCTATTAGGCAATTTTTATTTGTTATTTTTATAAATATATTAATTAGTAATAATGTGAATCTCAACAGCTGTAGTTCATTCACAGTTGTTTATTTGGTTGCTAACTATTTAGCTGTTTGATACTGTCATTATTTTCATGAATGCAACAAACGTTACAACTACATATATGTCAAGTTCATTGTGCTGGAAACAACTTGAAGATGCGAAGTACTCTAAATCTAGACATTCAGGTACAAACTTGCCAACTTATAAACCGAAAACACGGAGAGGGCAGACCATGAGACGCCGTCGCGCACCGCAAGCACAATTAAGTGAGAAAAGGAAATGTTCATTAAATCAACAAAATAACCGAGGAAACACACTTCTTTTAAAACTGGGATACGTCATGGTCTGCGTAAAAACTCGTCATATACTTGTGAACTTATCGCGCTTGATTTTCTAAAGGATTTTACTCTGCGGTTGTGCAACCAAATGTACATCAATGTTCTCAGTTGTTCCGTCTGGTCTTGTTGCGCCACAATTGCAATTAGTCTCTGTGCGTAGTTGAAAGGGGTGCATTTGAAAGCCATGTCTGCAAGGGTGGATTTTACATGCGGCATTAATATTCCACGCTCGATTCACACAATGCGAACTGTTGCGCCACGTTCTGCTGCCCCCGCAGCGGCAACTCACTCACGGGTGCTAATGCAATTCGTAATACAACTTCCTTTATGCCGTTCAATTTCTGAGATGTATCAGTATTCTCCGCTCAAAAAAAAACAAGCTAAAGAAAATGATGTTGTTAAATTGTTCAACTTTTTGTCAGACATGTAACGGACGTTCGTAATCAGTTAAAAATGAATGTCATCGTCGATAACGACAATTTGATGCTTTTTTTACTTCTTGGTTTTTACGTTTTATGTTGTTCTGGTTGCTTGTTTTTTTTTTATATTTCTTTGAGGATAATGAGTAGCGTGAGCAACGGAAAAACTTTGCTTTCATATTAAATCATAACAAATTTTTTTGCGCGTATGGCAGCGTGTGTTCTCATGAAATTTTTGCATTCGGAGTCGTGCATCAATTTCCCATGCGGTCGATTGGGGTAGGTAGAGTGACAATGTAACAGGGCTGCAAGTTTGGTTGCCAGGAGTCAACTCTTCTCCAACTCGTTAATCGCGTGTAACGGAAAATGCGCCGCAAGGAATGCCGGCAAAAAATTACTAAATACCTTTATATTTGGAATATTTCTCTATATAGGAAAAAGATAGTGAAGAGGGCAAAAGTTGAGTCATGCCCAAGTGCATTAACATAATTGAAAATTGCAAATTAGAAACATTGCCCATCAATCTTGTTGGAGAGCGATCAGTCTTTAAACATACACCTTAACGGAAAAAGTGACATACTGAAAACGAAAAATAAACTTGTAACGCATAATAAATGTTCAGAAAAAAAAAGGATAAGCCATAAGAGTAATTTGTATCAAAAATATAAAATTTTATATCTTTACGTTGATATATAATATTTAACACTTTGATACCGAAAACGTTATATAATTAATAAGTGTTTAAGTTAGCATATATTAACCTAATGAATATTAAACATTTTGTAACCATATTCAACGTGTGCTTATATCTGTTAAAACAAAATAAAAAATACATAAAAGGTGTCATACTTGATATAATATATTGTTCGTGAGATTGTCTAACATCTAATGATTAAAAATCACCTCATTTCTTGCGATTCCTCTCTATGACTGGTTTGCTTGCGGTCATATATAACACGAATTTTCGCACGCGCTTGCTGAACACACTCCGGCCGGCGGTAGGACAATGTGCGGGTAGAAAATGGACATTTAGCCCGCCGCCAGTGTGCGCACCGTTTGTCAGCGTGGCGTTCGTGCATTATTTCGGCCCGCCGCTTTAATTAATGGCCCGCAGATCGGCGCGCGTCATTTTACGACTTGTTTTTAATCTGGTGGCAACCAGACAAAAAACATTCTAGAATTTACGATGCTTATCTATTTATTTGATAATTATTTACTGATTGAGCAATAGGCGAAAGAGGCGTGAGAAGAAATGTTAATATCACATAGTATTTTTTTGGAGGGGGGGGGAAGGAAAAATTGTGCAATAACTACGACAATTGTATGATTACATATGTGACGTACTTCCCCTAAAATCCGCCCTCTTTTGTGCTCTTAAATATACCATTTCTCAAAGGCGCATGGTTAGCAGAAGTCACTAAATTAAAACTGAGATGAATCATGTTTTAAGGCATGACTACATGACAGTTGATTTGTATAATCAATTGTATTGAATATATGTGGACCACACTAAAAAGCTCACTCATTAAAGGACAAATATGTTTAGTTGGAAAGTTACAACGTTGTAACGTTGTTTCGAATGTAAATAGAAAGCATAGTGTAGAGGCGGCAAGGACGTAGTGAGTATTACAGTTAACTCGTAGATATCCGCAACGCATATAGGAAGCGGCGGCGGCGGCGGCAGCGTCGGAGGCAGTGCAATTCAATTACTTCATTAAATTATGTGTATTCCTCGTTGTGCAGATAGAGAGTGCAACATCTTTGCATCTTATAAAATATGCCAATAGCATTCATAATTTAACTCGCTTCCTCTTTTTTTTTTCGTTCTGTGTTTATTCGATATTGTTGTTTTTGTTGTTATATTGTTTCCAGCTTCGGAATAAATATTTTCTTTCCAAAAACAAAATGTTAATACCTCATGCATAATCAACAGCTTCTGTGGTTTTGTATGGGAATACGCCATGTGTTCCCCCTTCTGCCTTCCGGTTTTCCCGTTTTGCCTTGACTTGATAACTAGTATTAGCTTCATCGCGCGTGCGAAACGCTTAATAAACACTAGTCCGCTAGACGCGTAATAATGACGCGTCGTTTTCGTATCACCATCGTAGATCAGCATTTGATTTCCATCCAATAATCACTTTCCTTCCTCTCTCCCAACCTGCACAAGGTGGCAATGACAACTTTATGCATAGTTCCCTCGACTTCCTCCAAACAGATAAAAAAATGATAAGATCTTTTCGTTTCTATTTGCTTTTTTTACTCTTACAATCAATGAGTTCTTCTTGGATTTTTATGTCTTGATTTTTAAATTCGGTTAGAACCTCAGAGGTTTTGGTTTGAACGCGGTCTTACCGAAAATAAGCAAGGATTCTTTTCAGTTGCCAGAAAAATAGAATTCTTTGATTTGAGATAGCTTGGAGGAGCTGTGATACAAGTCGGAGATAAGAATAAATAACGCAACGGGTTTCGAAGAATTCGCTAGCATTGAGGATGAAGTAGATTGGGTGGTGCATGTGGAGAAGATGGTGGTAGCTGAGAGTCATCCATTTACTCTGTTAATCCGCGCGTTTCATGGACACAGTGTCATTTAATGCCGTTAATGCTGCCGCTCTAAATTAATGGCTTCGTAATCGTCTCGCTTAAACGTTATTTATTCGAGTGATTTTTTGCGAGGCTTTGCTGTGTAAAACGTTGTAAATCTAAACCACTATGGTGGGTTTAGCTATCAACTAAAAAGGTGATATTGTGTGATATGCAACACACTTCACGCACTTACCATTGAAATAAAACCTAAACAGAAGCCAAAAAAAAAACATCTAGACATTGAGAAAAAATCATCCCTTTCTAATATATTGACGTAGATCAAAGTATTAGCAATGCTTATTACACATTACGCTCTTTATTACATTTTTTCCAATTGACTAGACGTCCCCAGTAGCCAATAAATCGCCTCCCAATTCTTTCACTGACATCTGAATAAGAATCGCAACTAAATACTAGCCTTAAGCATCAGCGAGGGAAGAAACTCCCTGTTGGCGAAGGCATTTAGGGTGTTTTTAGAGGGTGCAGGCATGTAATTCGCAGACTGTCAGCCATTGATTCATTCGGTATGCGTCATTGCGGTTGACTTGGACATCTCGTAAATCTGGCAAATCAAAGCCATTTGAATACCTCCTTCTCCTGCACACTGCGAAGGTCTTAAGTCAGAAAAAATATATAGTTGATCTACATTAGCATGCACCTAAAATGTGAAATTGTTTGCAATTCATATATTCATAAAGAAATAGTGACTGGAGACTTTTCTTTGAAGAAATTATCATGTTATATCACGCTTGTTGATCCGTAAAAGTTGGCCGTAAAAATTAATTTTCTAAACAGTCCTCATACGATAGAAACAATCTAATTCAAGTAGGTAATGTTAACAGTAGAAAAACAAACAATATCAAACTCTAATAATTAATTAACGAGATGTGGTCTTGTTTTATTACCTGCATCGATTTAATTTCTTTAATTGATTGCACAACCAACAACCAAATAACCCGCAGTTCAACACTCCACAACCTGATACTTTGCTAGCTTACTTATATCCAGCAAATAGAGGCAACGCCCTTTTTGTAGTTTATTAATTTACGGGTTAACAGGTTATAACCCTTCTAACCCGGTAACCTAACTTTCAAAATCCCTCAGAATTCTAAAATAACGTTTAAATGGACTCGAAACTGTTGTAATTCTTCACAGATTCCTCTCATGTAATGTTCGCGTATAATTGCACATCAAACGTCAATTTCTATCAAAATGTCCTTCGGATGAATGCAAATGTCCGGCATTAATTTGCCCTAGCGTTGAATGCATGCATATCGAGTGCTAGCATTGTACGCGCCACCATCGTCGCTTACCGGTAATTAATTAACATTGTTATAATACAGACGGCGGCGATGAATGCTAATATCACTTGAATAAGCCAGTCGCTGCGGCGCTAGGCTCGCTAGCAAACGTGAAGACACGTTGGAGGCGGCAACGCTGGAGCCAACAGCATTTAATGTGCCACTTAGTGTCGGCTGTGTTATTAGCTTAAGCTACCTAACCAAGAACACGGGAATAGTAGCTTCTAACATTGTCAATATGTATTTTATCTTAGAATATTTACAATTAGAAACTATTCAACTCTTAGACATTTAATTTCAATTGTTCTACATACTTTCTTTAAATTTTATGGCAGGTACCTATTTTTGTTTTTATTTCAGAAATACAAAACTCTGTTCTATTGAGTTTCATTCTTAATCATAAAAGTGGCTTGTAATCTAATATATTTATTTCCTAATAAATACACAACTTTCTTTTTCTTATTCTCGTTAATTCGGAAGTTGACGTCTGGAAGTTTAATTCTCTTTCGCATCTTCGGAAAAATATATTTCTCCGATATACTTTTGTCGTAGAATAAACCATATCTGTAAATCTAGAACGTACTCATAGTATACTCGGATCTGATGTCTTGAGTAGCTTGTGCACAGAACTGTGTCTTGATTTTGTATGCATCCTCACTGTGTCCACTAGACATAAATTTTCAAGCGCATTTATCTAAAGTTTCCTTCTACAATGCAAAAATATTGACATCTTAGATAAAAATATTAATGTTAAAATATTTCTAGCTTCTTCTTGTGACCGAAAATAAAATTTTATTTTTTTAGAGGAAAATATGCATAAAAAATGCTACGTCATTGTAGGTATTGGTAAATATTTTGGCCAACAATGAATCTTACTTTATCACAAGTCAGTGCAAGTTGATAGCTTGAAAAAAGTTGGCAAAATCGCTCGAATGACAAGTGTAAATCCTAGAAACAGATACGCCAAGTTTAGCGACACTGGCAGCGGTAAAAGTGGCGCAAGATTTATTGTTATTTCGGCTGGATTTGCGCTCGCCGGCGAAAACAGCATCGAGTAGCCGCCGAACGACCGTACCCTTTGCCGATTCCCGCCGCCGCCGCCGCCGCCGCCGCCGCCGCCGCCGCACTTAGAGCGGACAAATCCGCTCCAATGAAGCCTATTATCACCGCGTTAACACGGCCGCGATAAAAGTGCCATCGGCGAGGCGTGCCAACATGCTGCAAACACCTGCAATAAATACTCCAGATTAAAAAGATACAAGTTGCACTGAGCCATTTTCAGGATGTGAAAAAAGATTCCGCTAAGAAACAAGATGAGTGCAAATGAAGCGGGTAATTATTAGAAATGTTTTGTTTCCGGATGTAATTTTATTCAATTGGATTTTTTATTCTCCAGAAAAAAGCCTGTTTGTCAGATGAGAAAATGTTGAAAGACAGGATAAAATGCGTTTTGTCAAATTGCTTTCCAATGTGATACATATCGAGTATGTATTAGGTGCAATTTATCTCTACCGCTCTGATGACGTTCCAACTCATTAATCACTAGATGAAATTGAAGGCGCACAAAAAGAACCTCACTACCAAAGCCGGAAAGCTGAAAGGTGTCATTGGTGACAAATCGTATATGGTACTCAAACTCAATCCAACTAGCAATTTTCTCTTCAAGCAAATTCAAATTCTGTTTCAGATTTTACATAATTCAAGTCTTCTTTTTTCCATGTGACGAATTCCTCAACGAGTTAACAAGCTTCATGTTTATTGGGTTGCCAGTTCACCAATTTAGCATCTACATTCTCATTCTACGTTATGTTGTCACAGTTTTTCTTATTCGGCTCTACATGCGCTGCACACAGCGGAAAGGAAATGAAAATAAGTGGAAATTCCGTCTCGCTTCCGGTGTATCGTCGGGCGTCATTGTTATGCAGCACGTCGAACGCGATGAAACGCTCGCGGACTGCGTAAAGAGTTGCCTAACGTCGATAAGGAAGGCAATTCGACATACCCGGGTGCAAAGACTTGCATTTCGCGTCTTTTTTGGCGGAGGCAGCTAAATGAATTGTTGGAATTGAATGTAGAAGGTTAGCGTCTACACGTAGAGACAATCATATAGCAGTCACCTGCTCCTAGCTGATAAACATATCTTCACGTGTAGAGGAAGAAATTGATGGGTCTGTCAAACTAGAAAATATTAAAAATAAAAAAAATGTTGTTTCTTGATTGTTTTTTCTTCTAGGAACATGGTTTAAAGGCATGGAAAATATGTAGCCTTGTAGGTTTATGCTTTATGATATTATGCATTCTATGGAGCAGTGCATGTTGGATCATTATGAGCGCAAAGTTAGGTCGTAAAGTTAAAGTAAAGTAAGTTTACGCCGAACAGCATCAAAATAGCGGCGGCGGTATTTGTTCGATTTGCTTCTACGTACGCTTTGCATGGGAGGATGTTGAGATAATTTTATTTACTATGTTCACATTGGTAAATTGATTAGTCGGATACATTCACTTTACTGCATTCACATCAAAGATAAATTTATATCTAAGACAAAAGCATTCAATAATGTAACTTACTATTTGTTGTACCAGATCCAGGTAAATTGGCACCAAATGTCAATCCGATGTGAAGACAAATCATGCAAGCAACCACAAGTAATCTGTACCACGACATCGTCAAAAAGTTGTCAACTTTCATCGCAACCCAAAAAGTTCTAAACTTTTTTTCTATTTAATAAAACTGTAAATGTCACAATCCTAATTATAGCTATTTACTTTATTCTTTGTTTAAGAATAGTTGCAGATGCTAGCAAGTGTTCAGTTGCCGCGGTTTTCGTTGCGAACGCGTTTATTTTGCGCGCAGAGCGACCGTTGCTCAGCATCCGGCTGCCGGTGATGCACTGGCACGCGTCGCGACGCCGGCCACCCTCTTGCACCTTCACTCATGCGCGACGCGCGCGCGTTCGACCTGGTGGCGGCGGCGCCTAGGCCAATGGCGAACCGCAAACCGCCCGCCGGAAAACCAATGAGAAAATCAAAAGACGCCGCATGGGTGGGATCACGTCGGGCGCGAAGCACGTAAGATGTGTAATTAGACAATAGTGGCAAAGCCTACCTGCAAATGAAACGCAGAAAAATTAAATATATTTGCGTCTGGTTGAAATTTGATTAAGAATTAGGTGCAACTCATTGATTTAGAGAATAATCTTTAGAAGAAAAGAACATTGTTTTTTATCTTTAAAGGATGGATTAAATTTTTCCTTTCTTTCTTCCTTTGATTGTTGCAAATCAAATTTTAAGACTAAAGGAATTGTCAACAGCCTAAACAATATCACCTGAAAAGTTTTCTTTCTAATTTCTTTTATATCTCCAAATTAAATTTATCTCAATTCAACTACTTGCTTAATGTGCATTGAATTACACTATACAAACCATTAAACTCAATTAAATCCGTGCCCTCAATCCATTCACATCCAAGATTATGCAGATTGCCACCAATTCAATCAAGCGCACGTCATTGTAGCTGCCTACATTATTACTAATTATTGCCTCTCTCGAATGCTCTCGAATGCTAAGAGAATTAGCACCTTTCTCAATTTTTAATATTCTCGCTTGTTTAGACTCCTACTTCTTGTATTTTGATATTGTATTTCAAATGCATTCCTTCCATGTTGCTGCCTTCCTTTCCTCCCTTGAGGGCCAGCTAGATGATCTGTCAGCAGATGTCACCTCACATCCCGCAGTGGAGTGCAACCACAGTGTCAACTCTTATTTCACAGACGCACATCATCTTATTCCATTTCATTCCCAACAAACTCTATTTCTTGCTTTCCACTTTCCACCGAGGAAAGTTTCTTTCTGTCGTGCATGAGAATCTACTTCTTATTTCTTATATTATCATACCATCTGGATAGTTTTATTATGTTCTACTACAACTAGTTTGTTTTCAGCAAGAAAACTTGACTCTAATCTCATATTCAATTCTTTTTTCCTTAGATTTGAAAAAATAGTTTATGTTTGGAGATTTGATTTGAATTTGATTTGAATTCTAAGTGAATTAAAACTTTTCTTTTGACTTGCCATTATGTATTACAACTTGTTAACATGTCTATTCACTTCTTAGAAACAATCTAAATTTGAGAGTTTTTAATCTAATTAAGTCCTCTTTTTTCTTTACTTTCATCAATATCTATTGATTGTTATAAGAGTAGACAACTGTTTTTATATTTTCGGCTCTTACGCAAAGGTCACAAATTGTACAAATTGAAATAAATGCTTCTCTCCCTTCAAAACGTCGCTTAATTTATCGTGTCGACAAACAGGTCACCACAGAGGGTGAGGCCCAACATCAAAACAACTAAATTCGTGCTTAACTTTCAGAGAGCGAAAACATCAGCGTGTTCCGATCAGAGACACAAATATGGCAGTAAAACATATCGATGGTCGTTACTAGTTTGTAAAACTGCTAATAACGTGACGTTAACAAAGTGGTTGTTAGAAATTGATTAGATTTTTTATTGTTTGTTTGCTGGAAAAATTGAAATAATTCAAATGTTTCTTTAGAAAGTAAATTCTTCTAAAGAGAAAAGTTAGATATTGTATCTACACTTGTTGCAAACAATTTACAAACAATTAAAATGCCATTAAGATCACCCACAAAAAAAAGTTGGAAAACTTAGACGAAATGCGTCAAATATTAAACCACAAAATGCACAACACAAAAGATTCCGAATTCTGCAACTTTACGCCATATCCGATGCATTGTTTCCTTTCAGTGATCATACAGAAACTTTCTAAATGTTTCCTCCTTTGACTACTTTACCCATCTTTAGTCTTCACCATTGGTATGTTAACACTTCAAAAGACGAATTTTTACATCCTTTTGACTGCAGGAGTTGTGGATGACGTGAAACCATTAGATGTTGTCTGAGATATGCGGAGCGCATTAACATTTTCTCATTTTCACCGCCGCCGTTGCTGACGTAAATCGAAATTGATCAGAAACGGCAGCGTGCGATATGTGCGTGGATTTTTGCGCGCTTGTTATGCATGGCGTTTCAACGTGATCGTGAAATGGCTGTAGAAATGAGAGGTGGTAATATCATGCAAATACGGATAGATCATAGATCTAAGACATTAGGCAGATCAAAAGATGGAATTTAGAATTCGCACATTTCATAATGATTTTTAATGTGTTTTACGTCTATAATACATTTGCTAGCATTTATTAAATCTGAGCTAAGTAAATTTCAATTACTATCTTGCATCCATGAGGCATGCCTGCGAATATATTAAAAACTAATTGAATCTGTTTGCGCTTACCTCTAGAAAATTACCTTTCTTGTCATTGAGAGCTTGTATCATAGTGTCCTCACTCCTTGTCTCTTCCCCACAGCCAGTTTAAACTTAAAGCGTTTATTTGTTTCATTAGTTGCACTCATGTCTCGCGAGCACGCTTCTCATAAACGACGCAGATGTTCCAAGCACAACAATCGCATATTAAACAAACACTTTTATCCCATTCTCTTTTCCTCACTCCCGTACTTTGGTAGCGAGGTGCTAACCATACTTTGCGCCACAACATTTTCAAACTTTCGAAGAGAAACAATAAACAGTAATCTCCGATAGAAATAGCCATAACATGCTTCTGTTTTGTTAATTTTGTTCGTTTTCCTTCTTCTTGCTTTGTGGCTTGCAGCAAGTATGAAATCAATCAACGCCATTCAACTTGCGATGCAAGAAAATAAAGTTTAATCGACGACCAAAGAGAAGTTTTCTTAGAATAGAGGAAAAGAAATCGATTGCTTGACTTGTGGCAAGTTGGGTGATTTTCAGCTTTTCACGTTAGTTAGCGGCCGAAAGCAAAAAGTTTTACCTGAATGTGTCAATTGGCGGCGTGATCAATAAACTGGCCACGTGACGAAGGTGATGTACGTGTTCAAACTGTCGAATGACAGCAAAAAGAAGCAGGAAAAATTAATTAAATGATGAAAATTAAAGTTCTCGTGCCTATGTTGCATCTTAAGGTTAATGTACATTCATACGCATTAATCAAATAAACTGAAATAAAGCTTGCGCTAATTTTATCTTTGGATCGCTAGCGAGCTTTTCATCCTTGTGCGTTCACAGCTCACGCATGACAAGCTAATAGACGTTGAAGACGTCAAACTGATACTCAATATGCGCGCATCTTTCACTCAAGTGGCAGCCAACTGAGCAAACTGTGAACTGAGCCAGGATAATATGCATTCTGTGATCTGTGAAGTTGAACGCCTGAAACGACTGAAATGAAGGTAACATGTGGAATGATTTACAGTTTTAAATTTACCAGCAACAAATAATTCCAGGTCGTTTAGCAATTTACGATGGATTATAAATTTCTCAAATGCAAATTCTGTAATTTAGTTCTTTTTGAATTGTTGCTACACACACCTGGCACATTCCTGAAACTAGAAAATGCTTGCGCCTGAAATACCAAATTATTTCGGCGTGGGAAAGCCGTGGCAAGCAGCTTGTACGGCGACTATTTTACAACGTAACTAATTGTTGCGGGTAATTATGGTTGGCGTCCGCGGTGGCGTTCTAATTACGCGTGGTGCGGTTTACATATTCTGTCGGCGTGTGTGCCATAACGCGAGCAAATTTCTGAACGATGCTGGCGAAGCGTCTGGCAAAAAATACAAATTTTGCTTGGCTACGAATAAAAGGAAAATGTTCAACATCCAAGCCACATCAGAACAGGATATCAATTTTATTATAAATTTATTGATTAGAACTACTTTGTGATAATAAAATCTATTTATTGTAGCTTCACTGAATAATTTGAGTGGCCTACTTGTATTTCTCAGTCGCTGAAGAACTGAAAGCACGAACGTAAAAGACGGCAGTATGACAGAATAGCAGGACATGTGCGCTGTTTGTACGATGTCTGCATATAAACTAGAGCCAGAGGATGATCAAACGCATTGCAGGGCAAAGGACACCAAGAGAGGACACCAAATAAAATGCAAGTGGGAATGCGTTGCAGGCAAGGACTTACCAGCGACGACACATGATACCTCGTCTACCACTCTTTTCTATGGATTAAAACATCAGGAAAAATGTATTTCTCTCCTTGTACCAAATAAAAACCAAATCCAAATTATCCAAACCTTTTTTTCTAATCTAACAACTTTTTTTTCTTTCTACTTATGCCTATCTACTATCTACTTATTGCTGGACCTCTCAATACTACATCTCAATAGGATTTTTCAATCCCGCTCGCCTTCAGCCTAAGCCTAATGGCGTTTCCATGTTGATATGCAAATGTCCAACATCAACAGGTACACTAACCCGCTTCTCATCTCACTATGTAAAAACCTCCCTGTTTCTTCATCCCGCTTTTGTTAACGCAAATCGCGCATACAACACACGCACACTTTTTCTTTTTCCATTATTCTACTATTCATCAACCGGCGTCGACGTGGTTGTTATTTCAATTTCAGCTGCGATTCATAAGGTTTCAAAATTTTGAAAGCGGCTTAAAGAATGTTTATTTAAATTTAGTGCAATTTTAAGGTCAATGCGTAAAACAATCTTATTTTTCTTAAAGACATCTAAAAAACTAAAATTAGAAATTAGTCATGTTCTCTAATAATTTTTTTGCACTTTCATTTAATATTTATTTTTTACTAATTTGACATTATCCTTTATTTCTTTTGATACACAAGAAACAGGCAATTATAAGAAGACAAGTCACCATAAAAAATAGCAGGATTCTCGGGTGTAACATTCGTCTCACATTCTTGGCTTGGTGTGACGTTATCACTAATGGAATCAAATTTAAATTAAACTTGTTTTTCCAATCCAAATTAAACTTTTTCTACTATTCAAAATCTCCTTTTAAACTACAAATATTTAATGCCATACAATAAAGTTTGTGTATAATGTGAGTATTCTCTAATGGTCACAAGTAAAAAACAAATAAAACTCCTCTTTAGGATTCTTTCAGAATCAAACATTTATTCAGTCTGTCGACACATTTTCCGTCACCTTAAGCGTCAGGGCTTTGCTGTAAAATTCACATTCGTGTCTTGTTAAATCCAGTTTTTCACCGCCAGCAACACTTTGTGTGTAACTTGTGCGATTTAAGCATTGCGCCCAGTCACCTACATGTCCCACCGGCTAAAACATTAAAGCAATCCTGGAGACGCTTGAGGATCTCAGCTTTAGATAAAAGCGTCCAAGCAGAATATTTTAATTACTAGTCTTTTTTGCAAGCAACTTTTACAAGTTTCTTTTGAAAATTATTACCGGATTTTTTAGGAAAAGATTTTGTGTTTCTAGGCATTAATTATTTGTGCCTGAAAGAAATCGATATGTTTAAAATGAATCTAATTTGTATAGAACAAGATTAATTGCAATCGATGGTCATAGACCTGCAGCGATTTGTTAAGGTTTGATGGCATACTAATGCTGGTTTGGGGGTAACGGCAGGAAAACTGCGAAAACAGCACGGCGCAATCACATTTCAGAATTTCAATTAACATTGAACGATTGAATTTATGAGAATTAATGATGTGTCCAGGCGAATACCTTGTGCTTGGTGCAGGGGCTGAATATAACGTGTTTTAAATTAGTGCAATTGTGAAACGTATTTTCGCTGTTTGTCAGGATGCGGGGTGGCATTTGTGGCGATTTACGTCCGGCAATTAGCATTATTATCATTTCAATTATAATCAATAATTGTTTGTAATTGAATGTAGAACAGAACAGCTCAATTTCTAGTTGTTTTTTTTTTTAAAGTTGATTCAAAATTTTGTTTCTTCATAGTCCATCATAATAAGATATTGCCAGGTCAGGTCAAGAATATGAAGTTGGTCTCACTTTAGGCAAGCCATTAAATAGCACTTCCGGTTACTGATATCCCGCTAACCAAGTTAGCGCATTAAACATCTCCATTAATTTAAATTAATCTACTGTTTTCAACTGCATTGTATTCTGTGTTGTGTATGCTAAGGTGATGATCATCATCATCAATGCATCTTTGTTTTCATAATATAATTGCCTCCATCAACACAATTGCTCGCCACCGTTGCTAACAATAAAGCGGTATTAACGCCACATTCAAAGCATTAATCACAGAGACAACTTCTTTGTTAGTGTTTGTCAATAAATCATTTTTGATGCAAATTTAAAGCAATTTGTTTTATAGTCATTTATGTTTTACTTTTATAGATCTCAAGCTTTCGGCTTCTTATTTCCTAATTTTTGCAAAATGTTCAAAATCATATTATAATTTATTCGAAGATAATTATTAAAATGAAAAACCTTTTTTGGGCATTGTTGAGTGTGGTTACAAAGTGTTTAAGATTCATTATGTTGATAAAATTTAATTATACACTTACTTTTAATCACTTGGTAAAACGTTGAGGTAACACATTAATACTGTTCGTAAAGTCTGCGAAGTCGCGCGATAAGTCACGAGCATCGCATCGCCAGCGCCACAAAACACCGAGGTCAAGTGGCTACGAATCCTGGAAATTTGAGCACAGTCGAGAATCTCCCTCAGAGCAAGCAACATCTTTTCCAAGTTACTCTCCTCAGTTTAAAATCCACACGTTGTCATATACTGTGGAAGCACGAACCTATAGAAAGCCAGTTAAGCAAGCAACATCATATCTCTCATACCAACTAATGCAAAGCAAATACATGTAAAACATGCAATCCAATACAATACTCATAACACTAATAAACCACTCATTTCATCCATCTACCAACCTAATACCATATCTCCCATATTACCCAATACAAATCAACACCATATGCCATATATAATATAATCCAATACACCACGATTCATCACATACTAATAAAACTAAAGCTTTAATAGCCCGAAGACGCAGAAGCTAGTAATGAAGTTTGGCCCCCACGTTATAATACATCCTTGGAATACCTCCAAACATTCATCATACACTTCTCACACTTAATGTCTCACGCAAGGAACATATTTTCGAACAAAGCAAGTTATTCATGAGTTACCACCTCTCTTATCAGCAAAGAAATATTACTTCCTTTTACTTCACAAGTATCACAATACAATTTATGATCTTGCAAAGCTAAACTCGTATTGAGCATATAATTGCTAATGAGCAACAGTCCACTCGTGCGCTTCTAGCAGCTACATTTTATTTTGTGTTACCACCTTTTCAATTATTGGGTGTACTTTTTTATGAAAAACCAAAGGGGCAATCTTTCATTTTTTGATAGACTACAAGATGATGCATCAAGGCTTCAAATGGTATTCACCAAGGTTGTTGAGGAAGGAATTTCAATGCCGAAATGCGCATGGTTTGAAAATCAGAACTATAAAGAATCACTGATTGAAATTAATAATATATTCCGAAGTCTGCCACAAAGTAATGGTGAGTTCGATAAATGTTATCAATGTTCCTAATTTTGAGGCACTAATTTTATAGAAAATCAATACCTAATTGTGTGTTATTTCTAACTGCTTTAAGTTTGCATTCATCTTCTCGATCGCAATATAAAATACAAAGAAGCAGAGAATGATATTCGGATCTTACAAAAGTATCTATCCACAAGATTGACACCTGAGACTCGCGCTCGTTATCAATTTATTTTAATGGCTGCTGCCGGTATTCCTAATATTTTAGACGTCATCGTTCTTACTTTGTTTTCTCAGAATCGGTCTCAGCACAGTCTCAAATCTTCTTAATTGAGGCGGCAGCGTCGCCCGCGCAACACTACGATTAAAATTGGATATCGAATTTAAAACTAAATCTTTTTTTCTAATAGAATAAAAGAATAACAGAATAGAAACAACATTTATTCTACCTTATTTGAAGTAATGTGTTGTGACAATTTGAAATCTTATTTCAAAGTATTTGTTTATTATCAATAAAAAAAGTAAAAACTTCAAAGGCACTAAATCGCAAATATTTTATAAGTGGCGTTTTAAATATTATATGAATATTAAACACTTTATTGTCGATATTCAACAACGCTCTCAAACTCTGTTAATTATCATGCAAAAGTAAAACAATAAGTCATCTTCATTTTCTAGGTGCAGGCTTATTAAGTAATTATTGATAACATATTCTAAAGTTGGTTCATTTCGTAAATTAAGTTTGGGCACAGTTAATTTAAGAAGTAGCCGTAGGCCAATGGCGATCACTTAAAATCTCATTTCCACACGGAGATTTTTATTAGTTTTAAACTCTTGGCGTATCTATGGACGCGGTGAAGATTAGCGGAAACTTTGAAATAGCCCACAGCAAATTTTCCGAAGAATGAAGTAAACGGGTCGGCATTAACTTTGCTTTAAAAAGCGGACATTGTCGCCGTGAACGTTTATCTGTGACACGTGCGCAATGACAAAATGAAAAATGTCGCCAACT
>JAODIE010000004.1:4413003-4478242 GCA_027575565.1 Diploeciton nevermanni | reverse complement strand
CCAACTTGATTACGAAATTACAGAATTACAATATTGTCATGTCTCTGAACTTTCGCGAACGAATTTATTTTCTTTGGAAAATTACTCAAAGTTTTAACTTGGATGATATTATCTACTTATTTTAGTCTCAATTACTCGATTTGTTTAATTGTCTGTTGCAGTAAACTTTACTACTCTCAGATAACCAAAGTTCCCACATTTTACGCTCTAAGATGCTTCCAAACATCATCTGCTTCGTTTTGAATCACGCAGTCCCAGGGTTTGTATGGTTTTTATTGTTATTAAATCCGTGATTCTTGCACAAACTGTTTTTTTTTTTGCAGTTAGAAAGAGATTGTGCAGATCACGAAAATTGGATTGTCGTAGATGGCAGCGGTTGCAGTAGAGAGGGAAAGGAGATGCTTGTAAAACTGTATAAATGTAATGAAAATATCATGATTTTTCATGGCGCGACGCGACCGCCGCCGCCGACGTTAGTTTATTGGCCACCCTCGTCTCGCGCCGGCTTGAATGCGAATGTCACATAACTGACGTTCAAGTCGACCCCATGAATTTTAATGATATTAAATCTGTGCTTTTATTCAAAGAATATTTTTGTTTTTATCTTATTCTTTTTGGAGGGGGCTTGTTCTGGTAGTAACATTTAGTATGGCAGTTAAATTGAATATAGCTTGGTAAAAATAGCAAATAAAGATAATTGAGTAATAGTTACTAAAGTGATAAAGTTGTTAATGCATCATTCTAATAAAGACTTTTTCGTTATAATAACAAAATCTATATCTACTTTCTTCCGAAATAAATTGTTACCATAAATCTTATTAGATTGTTAAGAACTTTCCTTAGTTTAGTTTAAAGCATAATTTAAGACTATGTCAACATTATCTAATTCACTAAGCAACAATCTTGAAATTTCTAAAAATGTCCTTATAACGCATACTGCTGCGACATCTATGAACAAATTCAGGTTTTAATGCTTATTTCTGATGATAGGGAGTAAAACTCTACTTTTAAGGGCTGAATTCTGCAGGGACTGTCTTCATCAGAACCAGAAACCAACATTAATATCAGTAGGTTTCTATAGCATTGGCAAGAAAGCTTTCTTAATTTATTGAGCTTACAAATTTAAATACAAAATTGCAAGAATTGTTGAGAAACCAACAGCAACAAATTCATAATAATAAATATTTGATAAATATACAATTTATTATCGCAAATTATAATCACGTTTAGAATAATTTTGTTGTTTAGAAATGACAAATTCAGATGATTCAGATGAAATAAAAAGCACCCAAGTGTTACGTGAAAAGGAAGAAAAGAAAGTGATGTTTTATGATTTTGGCTAAATTCATCAAAGTTTATACAGAATTACAGAAACGGAAATAATTCTACCTAACAATCGACGCATTACAAGAATTTCATTACTTAACTTCAAGCATTTTAAATTGAAAAACTGTTGATACAGTTAAAATTAAGAGCAAATTAAATACTTTTAATATCTCCATAAATCCATACTCATTATTTCTATAAATTAAGTGCATTCAATATATACTTTATATACTTTCTTTATGATCAGAATAATGCAAAATGCTTTCCAAAATACAATTTTCATATTTAGTTAGACTGTTGTTGGCGATATCTTCTTACATGCGCCGTCTAAGTACGTCGAATACGTAATTACATCTTATCAGCCACCGCCTGACACCCGTCGACCGCCTCCGCGTTCACCGCCGCCGTTACTCGACGTTGTCAGCATGCTGCCAGCGTCTTGTAAACGGTGAAGGCGGACATGGCCGAATAAATGACGACGCTATCTATTACAGACAGCGACGCTTTAATTTAGAATCTTATTAATTAATTGTTTCAAACAGCACGAAGAGTTATGTGCGACTTTGTGGCGTAAATAAATAATTAGAGAAAAAGGCTAGCACAGGAAGAGAATGTTAGAGGAATTGATAGGTTTGAAGAGGTGCTTAGAAGTACGAAATAAATTAAGTTAAGTTATTTCAAAGATATCATTAAGATTTTAATTAAAATAAGTGTGTATCACATCTTTTCTCATAGATTTTCTTTCTAGAAATCTTAATTGTTTTGTGTAAACGAATTGGATTGAGACTCCTGTGGGTAATAATCGATTTTAAGTATTTTCTTCAATTTTTTGCTTACCTTTGCATTTGTATCGTTTATATTTAATTTGCTCCCCTCTCGTGCTTGATGCAATTCAAAGGTTCGCGCTGGTGCGCAGCTGATATTTCGCATAAATATCAACGGCCCACTCGCTGCAATTTCATTAAAGCTCCCCAGGCACATGCCAGTAAAACAAAAGTGGAGATTAGCTTAATTCGCCCGCAAACAACCAAATTTAAAGACCGACTACTCTTCCAGAAAAGCACCACTCTGGTGTTTCATTTAATTTTTTGCATCTGCATCTGATGATTAAATAAAGCTATTAAAGTTAACTTGCTTGCATAACATTACAACGCCAAGGTAATAACGTTTTACCTCCAACCAGCTTGGAGATGAGCTAGAGCTTTTAATTTGATACTATTAAGCAGAGTGCTTAATTAATAATAATGTGTAATGCGGAATTAATTTTTGTTGCTTTAGCTCTAATCTTGTATTTCGTGGAATAAACAGTTAAGAATAGTGCAAGAAATCGTTGAAACTATAAATCATTAAAATTCTTTTTTGTCCTCTCCATAAAGCTTGTGCACTTAATAAATAATCTTGTTTGAAAACGTATTTTCCTTACTATTATGATTTCGTGTTGATTTATAAATGAATACATCATAAAATGTCATGCAAAAATCAGGTCGAATTAAATTGCTGGAAATGTGGAGGCGGTTGCGTTGAATCGTTATCGCTATGAGAAGCGTTGAATGCAGACGGAAAAAGTTTTACGCGAAGTGATCCGCGGTGAGCACTCTGTTGGAAGTGGAGGCGGTTCCACCAGTTGGCGGTGACGGCTTATATGTGTTGGCAACTTTCTCCAGTTGCAAGCATTTGTTATACTTGGATTTAGTGCAAAATAATCTCCTCCAGGGAAGAACAAAAAGTTTTAGAGTGGGTGGTGAGTTGCTGAGAATTGACTGAGAGTATTTCTGGGAACAAAAAGCTGGAGAGTATGGATGCTGTATGTTAAAAGTTTGAAAATATTTAGAAATCAATTTTTTAAGTTAATATTTTATATAGTTAAGTTCCTTATAATATTTACTAAAATTCACCCTATAAAACGTTTTCGGCATGTTGCCTTTTTCAGTATTTTGAGTGCAACCAGTAAAACATGAACGTAAATATTATTAGTATATCTTGATTATCTTAGTATAATCAAAAATTTTTAAATAATTAGTTTTACAACTCTTTGCCTTGAATCAATGCAAACATTTCCTAGACCCAAATCGAACATGCACAAACTCCAATCCATCAATTAAGCCAAGCAAGTACATCACAATACGCGCCGTATGGTTGTTAGGGTTAGGAACGAAGAGTGGCGTAGGCGTAAAATCGTTGCCGACCGCCTGCCTAGACCGGAACGACGGCTGGTTTCGAGCGGGGGCGGTGGTGACACTGTAGTGCTGGCGGGCAGTTTATCGTTTAGCTGCGTGACGCCACACAAACTAAGAGTAAGCTCGTACGTTGTTCCTAGTTTCGTAAATCATCAAAATTACGCAAGGTGGTGTTTTCTTTCAATGAGACAATAAAGGGAATAAATAGTGGAAACATATCATCACATCTGATCATATCCAATATCTTTTTATAAAATTCTTTTACTTTATTTTAAAGTGGATGCGCTTCAGCAATAACTTCTTGTTTTGAAAATGTTTAATAAGCGTAGAAGATGAATGATTCTTGCCTATTCATCCACCTAGCGCTCCTCTAGTTGGGTGTTCTTTGTGCCCTAACGGGTGATCTGCTTTTGGCGCGACACGTCCAGAATCTAGAGCTGTGCGTATTGATTCCTCTGCCACCACCACTACCGCCTCGTCTACATGCCACCCGCCTGCTGGCCCAAAATACGCTTTGGTGAGCAAGAGCGCGTTAGTTTTCATTCATGCGAACTCTCACAAATTTATGAATGAAAATATTTGTGCAACGAAATTTAGTATTGTAAAGTTGCACAAAAAATTGGTGGCAGTGAAGAGAGAGAAAGACAGGAAGAGATGAGGAGGTTGAGAAGATATCGATATTGAAGAAAGATGGGTTGTTTTCAAAAGAGTGAGACAAGAAAATTTTAGGTTCTTACTGTCGGCAAAGGAATCTAATAGTTGCCAACGAATAGCATTACCAGAAAGGTTTAATAAATGTAACAGAATGTTCTAAAATGTTTTAGAATATTTTTATTTGCAACTATTGCCAACCCAAATTAGGATGTTCTTATTGATTGTTAAAGAGGATAGCACTTTGATGTGCCATAACTTCTCCTTGACATTTATTTGCAAATGCCATTTGCTTTGCGGCTTTTTAGCTTGGAAATAGCATTTGCTATTTGGTTGGCATCGCCCTATCGCAACAAGTTCTCTAACCGTCATTAACGACCCTTACCGCGTCCCATTCAGCGTGAAATTTCATTGAAACTATATTTATGAATGCCGCTTGCATACCCTTCTTCTCTTCCATATTGATTTGGAAACAATTCCTAGAGTTTTAAAAGTTTATCAAATTAGGCTAAAAAACGGATTAAATAATTTTGCAAAGTAGAAATATCTTTTAAAAAAGTTAAGCTTAATTTTTTTAGCAAAAAATAGAAATGGACTACAGAATGAAGCAAGGAGGAAATTAGAACACTGGGATAAAGATTGAGTATTTTGGAATGACGTAAAAGTCTGTGGAAGAAGAGAGGCATTGGAGTGCGGACGTGATTCACATCAAGTCTTCGAAAATACGCCACGAGAGACTTATGGGAATTACAATCTAAACGTGCTATTTGGGCAAGATCTTCAATTCTAACTTCTATTTATACCCTTTGTCTAGCCTTCAACCCAACTTGACGTGCATCTCTTAATAGTAACAATTACTAGCAACGTTATTGTCTTCTTTATCTATTTGATTTATTTATTTTTCCAACTGTTTTTTTTTTAACTAATTTTGTAAGTTTATGTAGTCTAAAATTATACTCATCGTAAATGCAGAAAATTCTAGAATTTATTTCTCTATAAAAGTTGTTTTTTATTACAATTTTCAGCTCTGGTGGAGTAACCACCCTCTTCACATCTGCACCAAACGGGGTTGAATTTTTATTTACAAAACAAAAACCATAGCCTATAGGCAACTCTAGATTTGGTTGAGGAGGTAGGAAAGTAATAAGAAGTTATGAAACTTGTGGGAGGGTTCTAGAATACGTTTAGGAAGAGAAATTTATGATCCCAGATATCCGCGATGATATATATGCTATGAAATGATGAGTGGGTGGTCAGCAAAGCACGGCCAACAGGTTAATAATTTATATTCTATATTATAGAGGAAATAAAATTGTAACTAGAAATTTTCGAATAAATATTATCAAGGGAACTGATTAATTATGTTGAGTGGAATTCTATCAACATAATGAATCTTAAACACTTTGTAACCGCACTTAACAATTCTCTGAAACTGATTAAATTAAAGTAGGAAAAATCGAAGAATAATTTATAAAGACTTTTCTCTGTTTTAAGAGTATTTGGTTGAATACCTATCGATTTTTATCATTTTATTGTGAGAGGAGTGGTACAATATGTGCAACATGTGATACATGCGTCATCCGGATTTTATCCCAGTGCTGATCCTGAACAAACAGAGCGCGAAAGGAATGTGTCGCCACAGAGAGAGCGTCAGATGTTACATGCCAGTTGAGAAAATACACTGGAATGTGCACTCGACCACACTTACATCAGCCGGCGACGGCGGTGGTTGTGCACAAAGCTAAGAGCTAAGAAACCCACCTGGGACACAACCCAGGTATCAAAGTGATAATCAGCTTAGTCCTTTCCTTTCTCTAGACTGTAGGCACCATTCAGATATAAATCACATTTGCAATAAATTCTCGCATTTACTGTAGCAACATACGCACCCACAAAAATCAATGTGTAATATGTAATCGACCGAGTGATTACGGGCGAACGGCGTGAATGGCAGGCCAGGCGCTGTGGGTGCAAAAGCGCACTAAGAACGCGTGTGGAATCGGGGGCGGCCGACCGGGTGAGAGCGACCTGCTGGATTCGCAGCTGCGTCGCAACCTCCCCTGCGTTATGTTTAATAACATAGGATAAAATAGGACAGATGACTTCTTGTTCCCCTCTATACTCCTGGTCCTGGTGCTCTCTGGTCGCGCGCGCCGCAGTCCCAGTTCGCGCCAACCGCCGTCAGTCTCATTCAGCGCAGAGAGCAGGCAACGCGCGAGCCACGCACAAGAAAACGTTTTGTACGTCAATATCAAAGAATATCATATTCAACAAATTGTTGTAAATCAACTGAATTCAATCAGGAATCAATTTAGGCATATTCCCTCTTAAGATAAATCAGAATCAATTCTGAATCAAATAGGTCAATTTTATTTGTACTTTGTCATTTGTACTATTGAACATTTTATTTAAAAACATTTAAGAGAAAAGAGCATCATGATTAAATTTATCAGTTTGAGTCGGTTATTCGGTTGTCTTGCCAGCAGCAATTTGTGCACAATTTAAAAGCACGCACCTGTCGCACTCGCACCATCTTTTCGCACTGCACGCACCCCGCAGCACTTTAAGGCAGCATTGTAAAGCATCCTGAGGGAAATCAGCAATAAAGGTAAGCGCAGTAAATATTTGCGTTTTATTATTTCAAAAAGTAGATTTTGCATATCTATTACATAGCAACGAGAAGCAATTTCCGAAATATATTTATTAATTTTAAGCTAACTTTAATAAAAATCATTTTCTTGTTTTTTTCCTCCTTTATCATTGTAGTAAATTTTATCCCAAGCTCTTCTTTTTCCATTTATTCATTCTCGGACTTTAGTTCGTAGCCTTTTTGAAATGCAAAAGCAAAATCCTTCATAAAAAACCTCAAATGCTTTTTTTACTGTTTGTACTAACAACAGATATTCCTGGATCTCTTTAAACATGAGATAGGATGACCTAAAATCCTTCCAAATATCCCTTATTTTTAACTTTGCATGGGCTATAAATTTTTCTACACGTAGATTTTCTTTAAAATTCTAGGCACCAAAAATAAAAACTGAACTTTTTACCCATTTTCCATGTTCATCTTTATTTCTTCACACATATTTTCACAAAACCTCAAATTTCTTTGTGTTAATTTAATAGTTGGTGGTCGTGACTTGAATCATTCTGTGTATTTCTATCTATTTTTTCCGCACTTGTTTTCCACGTAGAATACAATGTACAATTTAATGCTGGCGTCGTAATTATACAAAAATATGAGTACGGCCAACCACAAGCCTCATTACGTTTGCACTTGACAGTTCGTTTTGCAGAACTTGAGTTTCATATATCATCTATCCTACGGTTTAATTGCAAGGGTTTAGGGATGGAAAAAATAGAGCGCAGTTTGGTGAATTACTTGCAATATAGAGAAACTCAAAAAATAGAAATATTGTTTAATTATTTGATTGTTTTTGTGTTGTAACAAGAAAGAAATATATCACGATTATTTTTCTTGTAAAAAACTATCAAGAGATATAATTTGCAACACTGCAGCTTTTTATACACGTAACTAGTAATTATGGTGGAAAATTCCAAGATGAAACAGTACAAATTAACTTGAAAACGATAATTCAACTAATTTGACTCTTAATAGGTGCAAACTTCATTAATATTTAACTTCAACACTTTGCTTTCACTTTGTAAAGCAGAAAATTTCCTATTTTCCACTGATTTTCAGCGCACTTTGTGTACCTCTCACAAAAAGTCGCTTGTCTGAATGAAAATACCGATTCTACAAGTGTATGTAAATGGGGTACTACTCTTCAAGCGCTAATTAAACTCAGTTTAAATTCCACCCCACTTGCCGAAATCCGGCCAGGCATAAAATAGCGCTCAGCTAATTGCGTCTTTTCGCAGCTTTACGCTCTAGCTATCCCAGTGGCTAATCCGCTTAATCCGAGCCCGCTCTATTGTTTTCAACACGTAGATGAGATTTCGAGGTGCAATCAAGTGCAGTGAAGTGGAGTGTCTGATGTTCCGGTCTTCGATTCAACATCACCGGAGTTTCATTACGATAGAATTGACATTCGATTGTATTCAACTTGATTGATGCTATTGATGAGGTGTGTGCCACCTGAATATATTGCAGTCTGTGAGTTGCACCGGAATTGATTTTGTTTGCAGCGTGATATGTGCGACAACTGCTAGCACTTGGCTAGAGCAAATGGAAAATGACGGTTGGAGAGGAGAATGGAGGACAATTGAGCAAGGATGTTGATGTGAATGGATGGTAGACATGTTGGAACGCGTTTAACATGTTCGAATAAAGTTTTTAGTATGATGGGATATTAATGGTCGTAGGTTTAATTAATCTTATAATAATTTCTGAAATTAAAACTATAAAAAATTATTGCAATTTATAAATACTAGCATTTTCTAAAACTAATCAACTTTGAAGTAGTTTTTCCATTTAAACAATTGACGAATCACATAAATTTGTATTTGTCCGAATTTTACATTAACCAATCCATTAACCAATCATTCCACTGATATTGTTCATGCCATTTCTATTACTATTCCGTTTTAGCGTAAATTGCGTGAGCGTCCAATTCTGTATTCTGTGTACCTCTAGAACCTACCAACTCTAATAAACAACGGAAATGCATCTTCAGCTAAATTTCGAGCGCAAAACCACGAATTCCGCTCCCTTCCAACCAGCTTGTATGCGGTTCTCATTAGTGCTTCAATTTGCAAGCAATTTGCAATGGCTTGCAGAAAGCTCTAAACAATTTTGGTGCAAACTTTGATTTTCGAGGTGAAATATGTGACAGGTGATGTGATTCAGAACATAGAATGGTTCGACAGTTGCAAGTAATTTTGCAGAACATTTATTGACGTGTTTATTATTAATTTCTGGTTCTTTGTAAGCAATGTGATCGACTTTGTTTAGGAATGTATGATCGAATATTAAGTTTCTGAAAGAAAGAGAAAGAGTCAAGAAGAGTTGAAACAATGTGGATTAATAAACTTTTTATGTACTCTGATATTTTGAGAGATAGGAATTTTAATTAAAACTCACATTTTCATTGCAAATCTCATTTATGGAAATAAAATAATCAGTCCAACAACGATTAATAAAACTTTTTAATTCGTCTGCGACTTGTGTTACACTGCCTTCTCACTACATCTCTTTCTATCTTAACTCACGTTTCTTCAACTAAATTTCTACCAATTTAAATCAACTCTAATTTAACTTTACTTCCATAAACTTCGTCTAACTTTTCCATCCTTCATTGTGGCTCTGAAGCCACACTTTGCCAACCAGTGCTCTATTCAATCAATTATCACCTTGTCCTTAAAACAGCATCTATCTTTGTTTCCATTTTTCCCTTGTTCCGCGTATATAAAAAAAATGAATTCCGTAATAAATCCATCAAAGTCCATAATTAACAGTTGGCAGCTTGTAGCATGCTGTAGCATTTGTGCATGCTTGTGCAATGATACAAGCCACATTCTTGTGTCTCTCAGAGAATTTTGTTGCCAACTTTTTATCCTTTTACCAACACTTCCCAGTAATGGTGTTGTTTACAACGCGTGCTGGGTTTTAATAAACCAAAAAGTTTTTCAGTTGTAAAAAAATATTTTCTCAAGAAAGCAATAAAAAAAAATTGGACTTTATTTTCAGGCTACTTCTTTTAATACTGTTCGGACTAGTTGAAACTTGACGAGGAAATTTTGATTAACAGTCTGTTATCGATCAAGAAAAAATGTGATGCGGGTGTCTTCCCAGTTCTATAATAATTTCTGGCGCACAAAGAGAAATATAATTTTAATGGGAGTTGATAACAATGTTTATTCTAGTTATGTGCACAGATGAATTTGTTTAAATTGTGTTATATAATGTTACAGATGCAAATAAACTCGTTAACACGTAGTTTTATCCTCTTCTGGCTCTTCTGTCATCATCAGACGACTTCTTTCAATGTCCCTCATAATGACTACCGAGCTACTAATGCTGGAGAGGTCATTACAACCAGCACCAAAGCAGCTCCCAATCCAGAGCCCAGTTGTGAGGAACTCAAACAAATGTGGCGCTTCTCAAAGCGTCAATCACGCGCTGCTGAGATCACAAATGAAATACCCACCTATCGAGATCCCTTCTCTTTGAATATGTGGGAACCATATGCTGCGGCACGTTCCAGAAGCATAGGAGGGTAAGACATAGATGTGCTATCACAATTTAATGCCAACATCAAACAATGTAATATTTTATGGATAGAATGCGGATAGGACTTAAAGGTCATCCAGTCTACGGTCGTATTGTACACAAAGCTCCCATCCTCCGTATTCAGGATGTAGCTGAACGCAATAGGGCTTTCGAGGAAGTTGCCCGTTTGTATGGGTCTGTTCAAAAGCATCCGGAACCTCGACGTCGACAGCAGACTACGTTCAGGTTTACCGGAGGAGATCGTATTATGCATCATCCTGTGGAAGTTGCACCTCAAGCCGGGAGTTTCCAGCACTTAAAGGAGTTGATACAAACTGAACGGGCTAGGGAATTGAGGGAGCAGAGGCGTGCGGAGGAAGCAGCTGCAAGGAATGAAGCTTTGAAAGAGTTGGCCAGGAATCAGCATCGTGCACACTTGTAGGCATCATCAAACTGTTTACGGTTCAATATGAAACTGATTGTTAATTTGAGTTTAATTGTTTGTCTCAAGGAATAACTATCGAGATGCTTACAACTATGAAATAGCAACAGAACCAGAAGAACCCGAAGTTGCTCAGGATCCTGAAAACAAAGCAATTCTTGCATTCCCGGATCTTCTGGCACCAGCAGCTCGGTTTGGGCCAGTGCCCAATGAGGCGCGTCTTATCGAGAACTATAGCTACTTCCGGGATCGACCCAGAAATCAACGGTCCTACTTTCAGCCAAGTTTCTATGAGGTACAAGTTATTACAGTATTCCTTTCAATATCATATTCTTGCACATTTTATCAAACTGACTTAGTAATAATAAACCAAGCATGAAATAAATTACTTTTTGTTTCAGAATGATATGGAAGAATTAGACACTTTTCTGCTATAAAGTGCAGCTCACTGAAATGAATTAAATTTCCAATAATAATTGTTGAGAAGTCAACATTGACGTCACAACATTAAAATGCATTCTACTACCTTTCACCCAGAAAAATATCAGCTTTCAACGCTTTACCAATTCCAATAAATGCGATAGATGTTAAAAAGTATTCAACTACTAATCATATCAGACAATATCAGACTAGGTGGAATGCTAAGGTAAGCTTATAATAATGTTCAAACCCTGTTACGGTTAATGAATAGGAATTAATTGATGGGGTAACGGAGACAAATGAACAAGAACAATATAATAATGCGACAATACTTAAAGACTTTAGATCCAGAATTGAAACAGATTGAAAGTGAATTTACAGATATAATATTAATATACTCGCTATTATTATTAAAGTATGTTAACCATGTTGGAAATTTTAATTTAAGAAGAGAAGCACGTTAAAATGTTCAAATGTGAATTTATTCGTTTTATAGAAGTGAGAAAAAACAAAAGCTGAAAGATAATTTCTAGTTATACTACAAAAATCAATGATGCTTAGTTTTTAATTAAGTTGACAACTTCAAACCATTGTGTAAATAATTTATGAGCCTACTAAATTGTACTTCACCAACGTAATTCACATTTGAATGTTGCAACAAATTAATTATGATGACCATTAATTCAACCTGACAATATCACTTGATTTCAAAGTAAGCCAACTATAAAATAACATTTAGCAGGATCCATAGCTCAGAATAATTACTTGAAACCATAAAATTAGCAACTTTAAATCAATCTACAACGCGATCTACACAATCAAATAAAATTGATCACTGCAGATTTAACAAAATCTACTTTAACAAAAGACAATGACAATAAAAAAGAAATTGTAAGAGTATCTACGAGTCAATCGAAAGCTTCCGTATACATAACTCTTTCTAGACAAGAAGACAATGCATATAACAATAATAATCAATAATCAATCGTCTAATTGTGACTAAAAATGACTATTAAAGTTACTGAGGTAGTAAGTGTACACATGAATATATTTTATCAAAAGACATACAAAATGACCTAACCATATCTTAATTAAATGATAAATGTAGTTAATGGTTAAGAACAGATAAGAAGCTATTTTCGACATGTCTGTATATATTCTTTATGAGGAAATTACGTAGATTCACTTTTTAATATTTATTTCATTTGGAGGTGTCTTGGTTTGCTGCACAATAATAAACAGGGTCGCTTCGTATTATCCTAACAATTCAATTACCAATTAAACTATTAGTATGAATAAATGTCAATAGCAACCAGTTTCAACTTATGACTAAATCCAGTTAACACCTAATAAAGAGGAGGCTGGTGTATTTCCCAAACTGAAAACGTCATAAAGGGACAATGATCGTTAGAATTTGTAATTTAAGCATATCAAATATATTTACCTCTTAACATATATGTCAATGAAAATTGTAAGCACAATAATCATAGTCAATTCAAGCGCAGTCAATGCAAGAAAAGCTGTTGAAGCAAAATTGTTTAGATGCTATTCAAAACAGATAAAAAGATTGCAAAACGCGTCGAGCTTGACATTACAGGGCCAATGATTGTGCACGACGCGAGAGCCATCTTTAAGAGTTCTATTTCTGTTGTTAACTTGACGAAAAGGACAATAACTGCTTTACCATTAGTATATCGTATGCCAATTATTAAAAAATATTATACAACTTGATATAGAGCGTCTGATTATTTTGTGACGTTAACAATATTGTATTAGATGGAGACATTAATGGGCATTAAAATGATGTAAAAGTATGGGGAATCTATGTTTATAAAGTATACCGATTTGAAATAAGGCTAAAAAAGAGAAATAGTTGAAGAATAGATTGTTTCGTGCTAGTTGTGACAGTTTCTAACTGAATGACACTGTGAGTTTCGAAGACAATATTGTTTTGTATTCATGTAAATAAAATATTTGTATGTACCAACGTATATCTACACTAAATTGGTATGATATTCGGAATAAATACAATCTATGCAAGCATCCAAATGAACTTCAGTCTTACTTTCACTTTGGAAACCTTGCTACTTAGTTGCTTTAAGAAGAGGATGAGAAGATAATATAATTGTTATTTTTATATTAACATTGCAACACGTTTCTATTTCTACTTTATCAGTTGCACCTCGCCCGTCGAAAAATGCAGATGCGTCCTTAATTGCTTTCTTTGCACGTGATAATAAACTCTGGATACTTACAAA
Organism: Diploeciton nevermanni; assembly: GCA_027575565.1. NCBI lineage: Eukaryota > Metazoa > Arthropoda > Insecta > Coleoptera > Staphylinidae > Diploeciton > Diploeciton nevermanni. The sequence continues at coordinate 4,464,796 of JAODIE010000004.1, read as the reverse complement.
CCTGCCAGGGTTGCAGTAACCGATGGCGATTAGTGTAATGAGTGCTTTTTGTGTCTACAACCAGATATCAATTTTCATTTATTATAGTTGGTGTTATTTACTATACTTTTATTTGTTTATATATAATATACATATTGCTTGCTTAACTGGGTTTCTATAGGTATATGATTCTATATTGTGTTATGTTACTTTGACTTGTATTGCTACTTATGGATGACGTATTGAATTCGTCCATCTAATAGTATATGACAAAATGTAGATTTTAAATTGAGGAGGGTAACTTGGAAAAGATGTTGCTTGCTCTGAGGTAGATTCTCGACTGTGCTCAAATTTCCAGGATTCGTAGCCACTTGACCTCGGTGTTTTGTGGCGCTGGCGATGCGATGCTCGTGACTTATCGCGCGACTTCGCAGATTTTACGAACAGTATTAATGTGTTACCTCACTAAGTTATAACAATACAAAGAACTTGAATATCATTTAAGTAACAATTATTTCGAGTATCATTCAATATGGATGCGAAGTGCTTAATATTTATTATGTTGATAAAATTTTACTTAGTAAAATTACTAAATAAAACGTTTCCGGCATATAGATACTGAAGAAAGCAACATGCCGAAAACGTTTTAACAAGTGAGTAAAAGTAAGTGTTCTAGTGAAATTTTATCAACATAATGAATCTTAAACACTTCATAATCACACATTTTTGTCAAACATGCACTAGAAAAGATTTAATAATTAAATATCTTCGAAAATTGTTACCGATCGTAGTTAGTTCTACGATCGATCTAGGGAATTGGGAGTCACTAGCATTAGTTTTTAATCTAGAAAGCCTAGACGTTGCCATTCTTATTTCGTTTCTAAGAAGCGGTCGAGTGTGCCGTGCATAGACAATGTCCGGGCTCGGAAAATTATAAAACCAGTCTCAGTCGAGTCTCGATTAGGGTTCAGTTAATTACGAAACTGTCTCGCGATTAGTCTCCCAGTTCCAAATTCTCAATATAAAATCAATCCAATAAAGGTGAAACTAGAATATTCAACTCCCTTAATATAAATCCCCTTAATTGAAGCCGAGGTGTTTCGGATAATTCAGCCGCATCTCCCGCGCAAACAAATATAATAATAATAAAATAAATATTCTGCATCCTGCCGAACAGGAGATCGGTGCAGCATCTGTACAAAAATAATAATGTACTGGAACATATCTGTCCATGGTGTCCTGCAGAGTTTTGGGGGCCTCTAGCTTGCCATCAAGTAAACACTCTTTACAAGCTGGGTAGGGGTCTCTTGCATGTTTGGAAGGTTTGTAAATACGAACACTATTATAGAAATCTATACTTTAGCAGATTTGTAGAAACAATAAAAATTAATGTGCCACGCTAGACTGACGTTAAGAGGTCGCGATCTGGTTTGCGAGCGTTCCACTAACAGCGTTTTTTAAGGAACACGAGGATTCTGTACTACAGCTTTAATTTAAAAAATAATTTAAGAACTGTTTAGAAAAAACTTAACTGTTAAAACACTAGTGTTTAAAGTATCCCCACAATACTTAAAAACTATTAGTAACTTACAGAATAAAACTAGGAACTGTGCAAAAACGTAGCTGAATAAAGCCCTTTGTTTTGTCCCTTTTCAGGTAACCTAGAGCCACCCTACGCCGCCAAGAACGCAGTTGTTGATGGGGTTTGAACTCACGACCCCGTAAACCCTAAGCCAGCGCGCGGCCCAGCGTGCTACCGCGGCGGCTGCATACCGGGTAACTGCACATATATTTAAAGAATCATATTTATTCAAACAAATTCTTACGTTTTCCCTATACAGACTATCAATCTCTTCTCGTTAGCGATAGTTGTAGAATCGTTGTTACTTATTCCTATATAGTTCTAATGTGGTTCCATACTTTATTCCATTACCCTATATAACCTCATATGCGGAAAAGTAGCTTAATAAGACCGCAATTGTTCCACGTTCTAACAAATGTAATGCCACTGTTGCCCGGTTATCTAACGGATAATAACTCATAACGTAAGCTCTTACCATTTATATCTACGAGATGTTCGGCTCATCAGTGTTCCTTGCGTTTCTTCTCAGCGATAAATTAATAGTGTTCGTTCAAACAATTTCTTACTTTATAACACCACTTTAGAATTTAAACATAAAAATCTTATTTACCTTTTGTCTTTGGCATTGGTAATAACTGTCGTCAAACACTGAAGAACTACAATCCTGATCTACACTTTGAAACTCGAAGACTTTGCAAAAGTATTCACTACAATAATACAATTGGTAACGAAATACTGGCCAGATAACGACGTATATCTGCAGATGGACGGTGTGCAACTGACGCGCTGCGCATCTTGCAAGTCAGCAACGTATCAAATGTAAACAATAACAAGCCAATGGAAAAACATGCAAAAAATGTGCAGTGAAATTGTAACCGTTTGAGCTACCAATAAACTCCCGTTATTAATTATAAACACAAATAATTTTGCTACCAACTCTAGAAATAAACCACATTGAAAAATTGTCTAAATTTTAAAACCATTAAAAACATAAAACCAGCACAATAATATAAATAGAACATGAACATTTACAGATTGTATTTCTGGAACAGTGCTTTGTTTGCTCTTGAAGCAGTTGGTTTTCCAATTGCTGTAGATATATAATTCCCAACTTTAACTAACTTTTCTAAGTCAACCCCTGTAATACAGCCCATTCCGTGAAGCATGTACACCACATCTTCTGTAGCAGCATTTCCGGTTGCACCCTTTGCATAAGGACATCCTCCCAAACCGGAAATTGAGGAGTCCACCACTTTTACGCCATACTAACAACAAAAAAAAAACCAATTCAGAACAACTACCCTCTTATTTTTCTCCTATGATTACTTCCAATGCAGTGCAAATATTGACCAACGCCTGTCCATAAGTATCATGACAATGAATAGCTAACTTATCACTAGTGGTAACTCTTAATAAATCCTTCATCATGGCATTCATCGTTGCACTTGTGCCAACACCAATGGTATCACCAAGGGAAACCTCATAGCAACCAAACTCCAACAATTTTTCAGTCACTTTTGTAACAGCAGATGGTTTCACTGCTCCGTCATAAGGACATCCAACCACACATGATACGTAGCCTCTTATTTTCAATCCTTTTTGTTTGGCAGCGTCCATGACGTCTTTTATCCGTAAAACTGCTTCCTGTGCATCGCAGTTGACGTTCTTTTGGGAGAAACCATCAGAGGCTGAACCAAAAACTGCTATTTCATGGATACCATCCACTTTTAACTGTCAAATGTCTACAATTGTAATATACTGAATTTAATTAAGTCAACATTAACGTACAGCTGATTCAAGTCCCTTTAGATTTGGAACTAATACTGGATAATCAACTCCAGGCTTCCTTTGAATTCCGGAAAATACAGTAGAGTTGTCGCCCATTTGTGGTACCCATTTAGGGCTTACAAAACTGAAAGTAATATCAAATATAAACTTACTATAAACTAGTGGAAGTTTATAGTGTAGAAACCTTGTCACTTCAATTGTTTTAAGACCAGTTTCAGAGAGTTGATCAATTAGGTTGATCTTCACATCTGATGGCACTTGCTTTGGTTCATTTTGAAGGCCGTCCCTGGGTCCAACTTCAACTATTTTAATAAAACTGGAATTAGTTGCCTGGAAATAAAAGCTTTGTAAATTCATTAATTATCTTAGAAAATATGAGTTTGAATTGAATTTTAGGTCTTAAAATTATCTCAGCGCATGCGCCGCATCTCAATCCAATAATTGCTTCCGAGAACGTGAATAGGAATTAAAAACTTATTGTAGGCGTTGCTTTTCAACACTGTGTAGCCCTTAGTATTATACCAAACCTGCGCATATGTTCTCCCTGCAACGCGCCCTACACTTCTCACTAAAAATCCAGTCATTTCCAATGATTAGCATCTATACAAAACACAAGTTAACTCCAATAACTTGTCATAACACGCTTTGTACTTGATTAAGTAACAGGTTACCGTCTTAACAAACTAGAGACGGAGTTGAATGGTGTTAAGTTTCGTTTTATAACTATTCAAGGACGGCTACTAGCATGGAACCAGCTGATTTGGAGATAGGAAATAATCAAGAAAGCGAGTAGAAAACTTGAATGAGATACACCGAGCTAGCGCGTTTCGACTAAAGATGTCAAGGAAAATCTAAAAAACATTAGAAACTTCTTAAATGGATCAATAACTCTCTAAACTAAGCATTTAGACAACTTAATTTTTTCCAGACTGAAAACTGTTTTCAAAAAGCATAAGTTAAGGCATCTCATAAATGTGGATACATATTTTTATTTTTAACTAAAAGTACATAATTGGTTTATAGTTTCTTGCTATCGCCGTTAATAGTTTAAACTTTTAGAATTCAACATGTTTGTGCCTCTTACCATTTCTCACAATGAATCATTGTTATTACATTCAATGAGGTGGATGTACTTACGTACATTCTTACGATTAACAAGTAACATTTTGCTTTAAATATCCTATCATATATCATAAATTACATACATAAGTACAATTCACGGTAGTCACATTGAGTCTAGTTGTTTGCAATGCAGAAAATGCGCACATGGCGACAAATTATGTGACTTATTTCCTCTAAACATGTCAATAACACTTAGCATAAGGCTTGTAAATTGAACTGCTGGTAAATATAGTAAATATCGTATATAGTGGGCAATAATTTATCATTCCAACTATCATTACCAGCTCTTTATACTTGTATTGCTTACAGATTGAGTTTTGTATGGCTTTTTTCGTCGCCATCTTGTATGTACAAATAATTACTAGTGTAATTAGAAATTCTACCGTGTCTAGAAAGTAGTTCTTCCTTCATAAATAATAACGTCGATCAACGTTGACAACTTATCAATTGTGAGTGTGTTATTTAAGTTATCCCTAGTTTTCACACAATTTTTCATCTGTAATCAGTTCATATCAAAGGCACGTCTGTGTCTTGGACGGACTCTTGCCGCATAGACCTTTAGTTTTGTTGTAAATTTGATTAAGTGGTAAAATGTATATTTTTAACGTTCTAACCTTTAAGTAAGTACTTAGGATGACTAGACAGCTTTAAGCTTTGACTGCAATGACTTTACATTCACTTTCAGCATCTTGTGCTTGATTAAAATCGACAAAACAACATTTTATGTGTCCTATAAAAGCATTGTTTCATTGATTTGTACATTTCGTAACATGAATTTATAGAAGAGTGAAGACAAAGGCACTGATTAACATTAAAAAGGACCTTCGCTCAGTCTTTCCAGTATCGTTTAGTTTTCCGCTTGATTTCGACTTGTTTCAAATATCTCTAATATTAAATAGTGTTGATTACATATTCCTAGCTAGGCATATTCATTTCATCTATGTTTGATTTGTCTAATTACATAGATTCAATCATTTAAATAACTATGTTAAAGTAGACTAGACTTATTACAATAACATATAACAATAATTATTCGTCACTATGAAGTGTAAAAATGAAGAGTATGCACTGAATCATTAATTTTTAATCAAGTCAAAATGAAATCAAAACAAACCAAATTTCGTAGCACCATTTCCGGATGACTGCGGTACGAACAAGAACTAACGAGCAGTTATCAGGAAAAGTTCTGCGTTAAGAACTTGAGCATTTTTTTTTTTGTTTCACAGAGAGAAAATTGCAACCAAATCGGAAACAATAGAAATGACTAATTTAGCTGAAAAAGAAAAAAAAGTGAAATTAAATTTCATGTCAACCAAGAAAGAAATCAACAAACTATAAAACTACGTTCAACATAAGAGAAGAAGTCGGGAAAGAAGTAGAATTGAGCAAATGATCAAATGTATCGCTTTCGAATAGGAATTTTGTACTTTCGTAACACTACTTGTAATAATAAATATAAAAAATCAACAAAATGACGCCCTCAGAACGCCATACATTAGAGTTGGTGTGTTGACTGTGCACAGCGACATCTACCACGTGGGCTGGCCGCTCATGATCGTGGTGCAAGAGCAAGAAGAGGTCGAGATATTCAAGTGCGAGCAAAATGAATGTTAATTTAACCTGGCTTCTTGCATTGTTGGCGCTTGAGCGGCGGCTGTTTGATAGGGCAAGGTGGGGAAACTACCAGCGGCGGCAGCGGCAGAAGCTGCTTGAAGACTCGTCGTTTGTGGCAGAGCTGCGGCGTAAGTATAAGGCATATAACCAGCAGCAGCACCTATATAAACAACAATTATTTATCAATACAATTGCACCAGTTGCTCTAATAGACACGGAAAGAACTGCTTACCTGCAGCATTCGCAGCAGCCGCATACGGTGAATAAGCTTCAAATCCACTAGGATATTGTCCTGTGTATGGAGCGGCAGCTGCAGCCGCCATCGCCGCAGCATTCTGATACTCATAGAATTGAGTTGTCGCTGCCGCCATTGCAGCAGCATGTGACAACTGCGTAGTTGGAGCAAGAGGGACTATGCTCCCAGGGGCGCTAGCCGCCAAATATGGAGATTGGTACATGTACCCTGGCATTCTGGAAAGGACAAAGTCAAAGAATTGTAGTAATTGTGGTGCTTAAAAGATGAGTGCTACCCCAAAGTAAAAAAAAAAAAAACACAAAACAACAATGGCGGCTTTCCAACCAGATCAACACTGGCAATGCTGGCAACACTGCAAACACTTTGCAAACATCTGCCATAAAACCCTCCACCAATTAAACATCCAAAGAATTCTTTTCGAATATAATCTTGGTTGCGAGGCACAAAATACATATCATAGCGTAGATATTTTGAGAACCTTAAGCATATTTTGCATGGAATGAAAACTTTCTTATCAATCAATCTAGAACTAGTAACCATAATTATTCATTGTTTTAAGTATTCCTTCTGAACTTCCATGTTATCATTTGTAAAGGTGATAAGTAATTTGCCTACGAAGTAACTTTGGACTCGTCCAATTGGTCAATGTGCTGTGCCTAACGATTTTTCCAATAAGTGCCAGATTATACCCTGTGCAAGTATTTCACCCGGTGATTTTTTCACCTCGCCTGACAATGATAATCGCGCTTCGCGTCCATTTCCGCACGTGTGTATGTCAGTGGCGGTGTCTGGCCGTTCTAATGGAGTGTTTTATCGGTCGGGCGGACGCATGATTTACGGACACGAACTGAACAATAACAACACGCCGCGCAATCGAGCAAGGACATGCATTAAGTCCGGTGTGCTTTATCCACTGATGTGTTTTTCATAGATGCTGCTTCCATTTTTATTAAGGCTGTAATGACCATCAACTAGCAAATAAAAATCAATATTTTACTATTATTTGACGTAGAAACCTAATAAATAAACTCAATTTCAAACGATTTCTTGATAGCTTGAGTGTTATAATTGGATGAGATCAATTTATGTTTGACAACATCATGTATAAGTTTGATGCACTTGATGATTTCATATTTTAGAGTATTTCTTCGAGTTTCTAGCACACCCGGTATATGAACTATATGTGTTTGCATATACTTCACATGTGTGCGTCATTTTATCGTCCATTTTCCGTACATTATCGTAGCGTGTTTGTTGAACTGTGCCTGACTTTGTTGAATTACCGTTTTCGCATCGCTCGCGGATACTAAATTTAGCACTCAACGGCGGCGGCGGCATGTTACGATTTACGTTTTACGCGCGTCGATGCCTTTTTGCTCTGCTGTTCTTTTGTTCCGATGTGCATTGCGCACAATTCGCTCTTTATTTTTAACCGCTTCTCTTGTTTATTGTGCTGCCCACGTAAAATTTGCTCTGTTTGTGATTAGCAAACCGTTTTCAAGCATGATTTATTCCTTTATCGATTGACTTTCCGACTGACTTCCGATTGACTTTTTATTGTTCAGCTGCGATTTGTGCAATTGATAAAGGGGTAGATCCTATCGATTGACCACTAGGAGCCAACCTGCGCACTCGTCGGAGGCGGCGAGAGTCGGCTAAACCTCGGATCGAGCGAGAGAACGTAGTTTACCCCGACTGCGAGCGGCTAGAGATTATCCAATCGCAGCGCGTGTTATCCCCGCCTTCGTGCGCCGCCACCACCACCGCCACCAGACGCTTTCACCCCTGCGGATTCGCGTGCAAATCTGCGCAAATCCCAATCTGATCCAATCCTCACCCGCGTTCCATCGACGAATCAGAGATGGAATAAAATTGAAAATCTCTGGAGTCGAAAAAAAGTGCGAAGGCGTCGTCGACCGCGGAGAAATATGCCCGACAGCTGGCCGCCTCTTGCCAACTCGACAGGCTATTTTCGTGCGTTGTCTATTTCGAGATCACTCGGCGGTAATTAATTTTGTCTCTTGGCGCGCGTCCTCGCGACGCGATCCGTCCAACGTTTAAAAACAATTCGGAAAAAGTATTTGAAGCTGTTTTAGAACATACTGGATGTAATTTGATGCTGTCCAAATAAATACCTAATGGCAAGCAAAGCGGATGGATATGTTTCGAATTCATATAAATTCAGAAAAAAACGGAAACATAATGCCCCACGTCCGCGTTGCTAATGATTCGTGCACGTGACAATAAATCCTCAACGTTGGTTGCACTACGTTTATTTCCAGTACAAAGCATTATTTCCAGTACATTGTTGTTTCGTGGCTTTTTTTGTCTGCTCGCCCGATTAACGACGGTGGTGCATATTTAGTGGCATTCTCGAAAACAACAGCAACCAGCAAAACACCCAGTGACAACAATCACAACACGTCAAAATGAGATCAGTCACAACAACACTCTGTATGTATAGATCGTATTATTACAGGTGACGGCATCAAAGTAACTACAACACCGCAACACGTTCAACAAAATGATCAAAACCGTTGGTCTCTACTATTTGAAATGATTCAGGACACACGCACCGAAACTCCAAAACTGCTCCAAACATCGTACTACCTTCACGAAAGCTACTAACATGGCGCAGGAGCGGCCATTTTAGTAGTTTGAGATGAAATTCGCGTTGCGTAAGCCAGGCACACACTCCACTCGTTTCTACTACACCGCCCACCACCAAAAAGTCGGTGCCGCAGTGTAACACTTTTTTCTTAAATTTCAACTCAGACCAGACTCGTTTATTTCGCTGTCGTTGATTTTTACGGTTAATTTGACAACCAAGCAACATCGAGACATGTCCTGTTAGTGTCGCGTTAGTGTTACATTGCAGTTCATGTTTGGGGTGAGTACAGAGAGAAATAAAACTAAAATAAGTAAAAGTAAAGAAAGAGTCAAATAAATAATGACAGCCCAAAAACGCCCAAAATCCAAAAATAAAAAACAACCAAATAAAACACGTCACAGCAAACTTGTCGTTTACATCTATGCTTTCCGGCTCGTCGTCTGATAAATAAATAATAAGACTGATTGTAAACCAAAAGTAAGTAAACCAAAAATAAAATCCAACACACGCACACGCACAAACACTCAACCGAAAAACAAAAGATAGAAACAAAAAGAGTAGGTAAGATTATTGGTGGCAATATATAGAGATATATTGGTCGACACTAACTCTTTTATTCGCTTTCTGGAACGCGCCCTGCGTGCACGCGCCAGGAACAGACGCCATTTTGCTCGCCAGTGAGGGCGCTCGCGTCGCGCACACACACGCGGTCAGTGTGTGCGTGCTTGACATTTACACAAGGCTAGAAAAATTAAATAGAGTTATCATCAATATCATCAATATAGGCAGAGACATCAGCGATGAGGTGGTGGTGGTGCCAGAGTGGCACGTACACAATCCACGAAGGGGACATTTCTAAGAGCGACTGGGAGAGATTCTGCTTGGCACCTGACCTAAGTGTGACTTGGTATATATAATTTAGACCTTAAAATGTCGGAATGTATTGAAACTAGAGAGAATTTTGGTGCGTTTCAAGTGAGAGGGCAAGTTGGGGCATGGACTTACCCATATTGAGAAGGTAGTAGTGTTGGATAACCAGCGCGAACTCCAGGAAATGTAAAACCTTAAAAAGGAGAACAATGTATTAGAAAAAACCTAGTTTTGGAAGCAATGAAAAGTTGAAATTGCAGCATACCTGTACCAGTTGGAACATTGCCACGAGGCTTTGCACCAAGGATAGCCAAATTTACGTTGGCCTTGCGCCCATCGATAATTGGATTCGGTTCCCGGCATGCACGCTCTGCGGAAGCGCGATCTCCCATTATAACCTAAAACGTAACGGAACTTGTAAAACATTCTTCCCAGATAGATTACTAAGAGCAAATTTAAAATATGGACTTTTGAAGTAACGCCCTCCGTAACTAACTCTTCAGAAATAGTGTCCTCCTGACAATATCAAAACCGATCTGACTTTAATCCTCGTTCATATAGTATAGCAAAGGATTAAAAATTGAACTTACAAATCCATAACCACGACTTTTGCCATTCGCCCTATCTGTGATCACCACAGCCTCCTCAATCTCGCCGTAGACGGCAAAGTGCTCGCGTAGACTACGGTCGGTGGTGTGATAAGGCAAACCACCAACAAACAGTTTGGTCCACGTGGTATCGCGGTTCTGCACGCCGGCGGCGCCCACCGCGGCAGCCGAGCCGTTCAGGCCGGCCGGCAGCAGATTGAGCCCGCCGACCAGCGCGTCCGCCTCGCCGTTGGCGGCGGGCACCGCGTTTTGCATAAGCATCGCTGCTGCCGTCGTCGTGGTGGTGGCGGCGGCGGGCGGCTCGACGCTGGCGCTGGTTGTCGTCGCGATGACTGCTGCGGCGACGGCGGCGACTGCGGCGGCGTTGCGCGCTGCTGCTCCGCGCGCCCCGAACGGGTCCGGCCGGCCCGCAAGCGGATTCACGATGTTTGCGATGTACTCCTTGGTGAAGTTGGTCCGCCGATCTCGCATAGGTCCTTGCGGGCGCGCACTTGAGTCGACACACGCGCCCTCTACACCAACGTTAGCTGAATCGCAATCATCGACAGGATCATCAACATTTACGCAAAGTTGAGATACGAAGCACTTTAATTCAGCAATTAAAACGACGAGGGACAATTAGAATGGAGTCAAGTTGCTGCTCTTTCAATTCAGTTTCCAACCAAGTTAAGTCAACTTGTCCTAACTCCGCTGCCTTGTCTTAACAAGAGATATCTTGAGCAGAAGTACCTTCGGAAATTTCCAGTTATTCGAACCCAACACTTCAGCACAGTTCTCACGCCGTTTGAGGGCCAACTGGCGTGGTGGCAAACTGTAACAATCAACTTGAAGCACGTAGCGCAGACTGAGCACTGAACATTGAAGCGAGCAGCGAATGTGCACATGCAACGAGGACATGTGTGACGGACGCGCGCCGTGACGACCAAATGGAGGGGGTTCTCGCACCTAGGTTGGATTTGTCAGCGGCGTACACGTGTGCGTAATGTGTGTTGAGTATGTTTTTCAGGCTACTGTTCAGTTAAAGCTAGCTAAACTGAACTGCCAATGGAGTGTGCTACTAGCACTGCGCGCAGCTTCGATAGGATCTTTTACCCCCCGGGCTTGATGCTAGGGTTCTCGAAGAACGTTCTTCTTGGGTTCCTAACGGGACATATACCGCTTTACAGAGACGTACTAAAATGTTTATGGAGCTCTAACTCATAACGTGTTTGTTGGATTGTGTCCAGGAAGATATCATATTCTAAAGAATTTAATCTAGTTTTAAAATGCGTATTTTAACTATAAAAATCTACCAAAACCAAATGCAAGATCTATTATGTTTATTAATCAATGACTTAGCCAAATATCTTATTGGCAGCAACTTATTAAAAGCCAAAAACTATATACTATAATGTGATTCATATCGCCATAAATCAACTCTTCTACAATAAAACATTGTCTAGTCATGTTTCGGGTACGAATTCCTTACTTCTCACTACACTGTTCGATAAACCTAGCGTAGTCGGCCGTACGTGGGTCGTATGCACCATAGGGTGATCCGTTAGGGTTCGACATAGTGTTCGATGGGGTGAGGGTGCGGACCAGGTGTGCGCTCGCGTTCGCCAAAGTGGAACAAACGCCAACCGACAACCGGCAATAATACGCACGGCCGTAGCACGAGTCGAACGACGCAGATGGCACCCAACACACACGCCAAACCCATAAGCATGCATTAGATGTACGTGTGTTGCACAATGCACGAAGTGCATCATGTCGCTGACGAGCACCGGCCGACTGTTAAAAATTGGGCGAGTTCTTGTCTCTTTAACTCGGCGTTGGTACCATCAACGACCCTAGTCGAACAGCTGTTTAAGACTGACGCCCCGTCAGTTTAAAGACAGAAGAGATGAAAAGTTTAACGCGATTGGCATTGAATCAGCTGTTTTCATCTTATTTAAAGGTATATCCATGTTGGACAGTAAATTTATGGATATTGCTCGGTACCGCACCAGCAAGAGGAATATGGTGGTATAAAAAAAATCAAACACACATGGATCTAGTTTTTTTAGTTGTAGAGTTGGATTATCAAATAGCAAGTATGAGAAAAACGTCCAATGTAGCTCTGTGGAGGGTGATGAGAAGACTATGGTACCCCATGCACAGTACTGGACCCCCTCAAAGATAAATTTATTGCTGCACAATCTGAGAAAATCTCAAACAACATTATCTAAAAAATCCATACCACATAAAATTATATTGTTTTTTTAACAGAAAATATCTACAAAGCCTTTGGATGTTTTTTATTGAATAAAACACTAGTTTAATGCAATTTGTCAGGTTAGTAACACATGAGAAATTGCATCAAATTGAAGGTTCTATTTTAGAAGCAATTAAGAAAATAGTGTAATAATTTTTCAGCAAAAATTAGCTTGCAATAAATGTGCATCAAGATAACTTTTCAAGTTTTAATTGAATTTTAATTTGCTAAACTGCATTTTATTACATGTTTTCTCTTCTGCCAGCATGTTTAATTCCATATATTTATCTCTTTCAAGTCTTGAGCAATTCATTAATTCGTAATTACGGTGATGTACGTAAATTGACATATGTCAAAAACGTTTTTTGAACATATGTGAAATTTTCATTTGGTTGCTTGAAAAAAGCGATCGGGAATTTAGATAGAAGAGCATGTATGCATTGAACGATACCGTTCGCACGACGGGCAATTCGGAGCGCAATTTCCGGCCCGGAAGGCGACCCTTAGCGACGCACCACGCATGAAACGCACCGCAACAATTGCGCGCACAAAGCGTAGTAATGCACAATGCACGTGGAGAAGAAGGAGTAGGAGTAGAAGTGAAAACAATACTTGTTTTATACAGAACAGGACTTGTATCTAAAATCTCAGCGGAAAACCTAGAGAAAATCGTTTTCGATGAAATAACAAACAACACGATATTGGAAAATGTAGCAAACAAGTTTCCAGCTTTCAGCATAAATAAACTATTGCAGAGGTATGTGCGTTGGATGATGAGTGACAAATAGTGCTTTATGACACTTAGAGCCATTGGAACGCAAATATTTTTATTTTCTCTCCTTACAGAGAAAACAGGTTCAACATTATTTACATAATCGTTTATATATTGCTCGATTAGACAATAAGCATATTATTTATTACTCACTTACGACAAAAATAAAAAGAAATTGTAATAAAGCGTGGACTCTTAAGTCCATTTACGAAATTAATTTCTGTGCTTAAATTGATAAAAGTCATCAATTGATTTTTTCCAACATCACATTCAAATTATATATTTCGTTGTAAGTAATTTCTTTCAAGTTACAGTTTTAATCCACACGTTTTCAATGTATACGAACTTCTTCCATAGGATCATGAAAAGATTCTCCATCAAAGTTGTTTTCCAATGTGAGAGTAAATAAAACTTATTTGAATTAAATTTCTTCATTGCTTCAATTGCTTCTTGTTAGTGTTTCAAGTTAAGTACTATATTACTTTGTGTATAATTCACTTCAGAATCGTCGAGTCGAGTCTGTGTTATTTTTATTATTTTCAATGCGGAAGGTACGAAAATAGCCGCGCCGCGACGACATTTATTTTCGAAGCGACGCATTTTATTTGTGCCGCCGTCTTAAGTCACAACTCACGCATGATCACAGCGTATTATTAAATTATTTCAATTTAAATCTCGATTTAGATAGTTTCTTGTGTATATATGAGTATATGTAAGTCATATTTACATTTAGTCAACAAAACTGAAAACATCAAATGGAAATGTTGAAATGATACGTGTTAAGTAAAGAAGACTGTGATAGTTTTGGTTAAAAGAAGAGACAATTTTAAAATCTTAATGCATATGTTTTTGAGATGTTAGCGACTTTAGTTTTGAGATATTGATGCTGTTTGTACGTGTGCCAAAATTAATTTCGTTGTTGCATTCGTAGATTGCAACGTTTTATAATCGTTGAAGACTTTAGATTATTTATGCAAGGTATAAATTAAATAAAACTTAATGCATTGCAAATAACGACTTCTTAAAATTCGTAACCGAAATAGATCAATTTCAATTTCAGGACTTTTTTACGGTAGACACTGTGATGAATTTTATTAACGGAAACTTCATTTACATTTTAATATTAGTTATGACTAAGCCAGAGTGTTTACCACCAACAGAACCATCTATTGAAAAACAACTAGTTGTAAGCACCAGTTTTTTTTTGCGTAGAAATTGATCGATGGTCCTGTACGATTGAAATGCACGATACTATTGCATAAATTTCAATTGAATTTCAAACAAATTTAAAAAAAAATACAAACTTATTGTTTTTTTTTTTGATTCTCAATCATTTTTATTTGTTTCAGAATCACATTATATCAAGTTTGATATAAACTGCTACGGTATTATCTATTCTAGTTCCTTAGTAATTCTTTGAGGCTGACAACCTTAAAAGTCTATTCTCTTTTCTTCCGTCCAGTTATTCTTGAGTGCCAATTTATTATTATTATTATTATTTAATTTAAGATTGGAAAATGAAATCGTTTCATTGCATGCAAATGACGACTATTTCCTGATTGGTAAAGTTAACTTCCGAGTGGACGGCGTGCTGAGGGGCGCCAAAGATAGTAAATTATTTACGCTAATTGATAATAAAGTACACGCTGCCATCAGGCGGCGGTCGCGCAATGGTATGCCGCTGTGGGGCGGTTGCGGAGCACCGGATATGCACGGGTTCCGGATAGGAAGTGCCACCCTTGTTTCACACCCCAGACGCATTGGGGCAAGCATTAAGCAAGTGTGTGCTATTTGTGGGAAATTACCCGGCAACTAAAGCACTACTCAGCGTGCAAATTAAGAACGGAGAGCAAAACAAAAGCATCGATTGTTAATTTAATTTCAAGGTTTCAGATTTTGGGCATTCTGTTCCACATTTTTTGGAAACATATTTACTTAGAGATTAACGCAAGGAATAGTTATTCTATTTAATTTATTACGGTTTCTTCAAACCTGCGGATTATTGCCAACCTAATTAGGTTTAGATCTAAGTTTAGGGATATCAGGTCTTTAAAGTGCTCCCTGTCTTCCACTTCCTCAACCGGACGTCAAGCCCAGGTTTCCCAGGTGAGAAGCAAGAGTCACACTTAATACACCGTTTTTCACGTGCTTAATTTAATTGAATTATTAATTAATTAATTAAAATAACATTAAGAGCTCCTCCACTCTGTAGCGCAGTCGGTAAGTCGTCTGACTGTGGCAGTCAGGGTATGACTGCTGAGGGTATATTTAATATACTCTCACAGAATTCAATTCCAATAAGTGCTAATAATCCTGGTAGTTGATGTATGATCCTGTATGGTTGCAGTACGCTCCAAAAATAACAAAATAACAATAACTATTGTATTATAATTATTATTATTATCATCAAATAAACAAAATTTTTAAAATTACCGAAAATAGTTATAGACAATATTAATATAGTTTAATTTTGAAATCAATTTAGAATTTGAAGTCTGTTCTAATGTTATGCTCAAAGTGGAGTTTAATTTTGAAGCCATAATTTCAAGGGAATTAAATTTAACTGCCTTGAATATAAAAATACATAGTAGATAAAACACTACCAACTCTCATTATAAATTATAAGAATTTACTTAAACCTAAAATATATCGTCACAATTCATGGTTAATATAATAAATTCCAATTTGTTATTGATTCGCATTACGTTTTACTATTTCATCCTTGCATGTCTTTCTTTCAAATAGTGTCATGGTGTCGCACACGCTTTTCTACTGCAGTAATTCCAATTACTTCCATTATTTTCATTACCCTTCCATTCAATCCATCATTATATATTTCTACCTCTTTAACTTCATTTCACTTATTTTTTGGCTTCACTAACTCTATTTCGCCATCATCGTAATGACATTTCTGCATAAATAAATTTATTGCATTATTTTATAAATTATGAATTTTATGAATTCTCGTTTTAATAAAGTTGGAATAATTGTGAACAAACGGAAAGCAATCAAAGTTAGTCAATCAAAAATATTATCATGTATTAACAATGGAGTAAATTAATAATATAATCGAAATATAGAATACTTATATTACGCGCAGTTCTACTTAAATTCCGTAAATTACAAATATATGAGAAAGAAAAATTATCTCAGAAATAAAAAGTTGTAATGCGGGTGAATAAAATATGAATTAGAAAAATCAAGGAAACATCACTTGTAATGTCCAATATTCTACTGTCTAACATCGTAGCATTCGCAAGATATAAATACACCTTTAAATGTGTCCCCGTTTATATTTTTTATCTCTTCGTAGCAGAACCTGTGATAAATAAGGAACAGCTGTAGCTAGAACACTCAGAGCTTTAGGAACAAGACAACCTAACATATTAATTCAGATTTTAAAATTAACGACTTGTTTAAAGCAACTGATCTCGATTCAAAAACAATATAAACTTGGCCAATAACTTATCCTAGCCACTTGATTCTTGCAAAGTGTGAAAACAAAATGAAACATTAAACTTAAATGATGTAGCTTTATTTTTATTTCCTTATCTTCCTTCCAGGAATTTTTCATCATCATCAAGCCTTATGATTCATATCGTATGTCGCACAACTGTAGTAATAATGTGTGTGGTGTATTTACGTATTTATTAATAGAAAAGTCGGAGATGTTAATTAGCCACGACCGCAATGAGGATGACATATTCACTTAATGTGTTCCGAGCAGTGCAAGTGAAACATATTCCAGGACTGAATAAATCTCGGACGCCACATTTCGAACCTAAAAATGTTAAAATGAAGTGTCATTGCGAAGACAAAAATAAATTCAATTTATAAATGTGCTTTCTTTCTAAATTACCAGACTTCTTGCACCGAGAATAAGGTGAAGGAACTTTTTCCCCTTCCTATTTGGCTACCTCCACCACACCTGCTGAATAATTGACGACAACAAATATTTGTACGTGCGCACGGGTCTTGCAATTGACGTGCATTACATGCTCGACCATAAAAAACGAATAAAGACGAGTAAGCAGTGAAAATAGATAACTGAGCGCATGGACACTGACGGAAAATCAATACAATTGTTAGTGAATGTGTCAAAACATTTTTAGTCAATATCACAACACTCTCAAGACGCCAAAGACTTTAAAAGAACTTAAAGCAGTAAATATAAAAATGCATTAGTGCAAATGCCACCTTTCACTCTACAGCCATCTCATACAAATCCTACTGTACAGATCCTTCATGATAATTAACATCATACTGATTATAGAAATTATTCGGTGTCAAAAGATCATGTATCCTCTGATACATGGACGCTTTGGCATACTGATTGTACCAGTTGTCTACCATGGGTGCAACTCCTGAGGCACTGGCACCACCTCCGCTCATGCCAGTAAAGCCCCCCAAGTTACCGACACCGCTGTTGCTTGAAGGCGCATAGGTGAAGCTTATCTGTTCATTACCATTTGAAGGACCATATCCATAGTGATCCACTGGAGGACCATAAGTAATACTAATGTTGTTATAATTGTTGCCACCGTAGTATGGATACTCTCCTGATGTTGTATTGGATGCTTGGGTGGTGGTTGAAGTTGCAGCTGTAGAAGTACCAGTTGGGGGGAAGGTAGTTACTTCGGTGGTAGTTGGTAGTTCTGTTGTAGTGCCTTGCTGACGGAGGACTGGACGACGTGTTACCTTGGATGGACGTGCTTTGGGTGTTGAAGGTTCGTCATTGTAGTCTTGGGTTTGGTCTTGATCAGAATATTGCTCTCGATTCTGATCTGAGTCAACTGGATCATTGTAGTAATCATCTGTATATGTTTGTGTGGTTGTTGTGGTTCTTTTTCGTTGGGGCGATTTATTTTTAACTTCTTTTTTATTCTGAACTTGCCTTTGCGGTTTCACAGAGTCTTCTTTATCATTTTTAAGCTCAGTTTCGTCAGTATAGTCACTATGGGATGGTCTGGATGGTTTTCTCGAATTGCTTTTTTTTGCAGCTCCATTGTAGAATTGTACTCTTCTCTTTGGAGGTAGCTGAGTAGCAGTAGATTCCTCATATTCATCATAAATCAAAGAAATTGGTGTTGTCTTTCGTTTAGATGACGGTTTCTTAGAATTAATTCTTTCCTGGGATTGTTGATTGCTTGTTTTACCTTTAGATCCTTTCCTTCCGGGTTCCTCTATAGAAAAGCGCATTTTCTGCGAGAATTTCGAGGAAACACGTTGAGGTAGACTCTGTTCAATGTCAATCTGTGGTTCATCTAAGATATCCTCCTCATCTTCATCATCATCCTCGTCATTTCCAGTTGCCCCAAAAACATATTCATCATCTGTAGTTCTAGTATTCTTTGAAAATTTCCCAGAATTTGTTTTCTGACTTTCAGAAGTTTGAAGGTCAATATTGGAAGCAGCACTTACTAAATTAGATAATTCTCTGTCATTTGACAGGTTTTCATGAGTTTTTTCATTCTGAGATATTTTTTTATCTTCTATAAAGTCAACATTATTTGAAAATTCTAAGACCTTATTTTCTTCAGAATTGTCTTCTAATTGGACTTTTCCAGGTTCAGCAGGTTTAGCAGTTCTATTAGGAATCAACTGTGCAAGTTTTTCTAACATGTGATTAGACACATCTTTAGAGAACTTTTCAGATAGTTTATCAATAATCTGTTCAGATATCTTCTCAGAAATTTGTTTCAACATATTTGAAGGTATATTCTGCAAAATACTAGAAGGTAGATTTTGTAAAACATCCAGAGACATTTGTTGTACGTCTGATTTAGTTGCATTTTCTGGGAGATTATCCGCCATGTTATCCACTAGAGTCTCAGACATATTTTCTACCATTTCATTGGAAGTAACTCGGGTGATATTATCTACAATTTCTTCCGAAATCTGCTCTAAATCAATTCCAGGCAAAGCTTCAGAAAAATCAACGAATTTCACTTCATCTGCAGAAAAGTCACTTTGCGTTGCAGCAGAAGTCTCTAAATCTTGTTCTGCAATTGGTTTCAAATAGTTTTTCTTAAGGAAATTAATTAAGAAATCTTTCAATTCTTCTGTAAGCTGGAAACTTGGCGATATTTCATCTGCTAAGTTTTCAGATGCTAAATTTGTTTGAATTCCAGTATCGTTCTTGATTGGGGACACAAAATTAACTGGATCTTCGGGAGTCTCTACCGGCTTAATTGATGTGAGAGTAGTAGTAGGCCTACTGCTAACCACTTCTGGTTTCTTCTTAATGGGTTTTTGGTGAATGTGAATTATATGTTGCTTAAATGGAAAAGTAGCTTGTTGCTCACTGAGCGACGTTTGCAACTTGTAGTAGTGCTGCGCATTGTGCGGATACCAGGGCAGAGTGTTGTAGTAATTTTCCGAGTAACGCAGTGGAAATGGTGGTGTTCTTGCATAAGATGGCGGCGTTGACTTGGATCTGGTTATTTTACTCAGAAGACTCGCAGCAAGAATGAGGTTTAACAAAGGTGAATCTAAGGATAGATCTTTTCCAGTCCTCACTAAAAAAAATTACATTCAATCAAGATACCAATATTAAATTTACTATTCTGGGAGACTTACATGAACTGGTTGAATTTGCAATAGTTTCGTTCATTTTTCAACACAATTAATTTCTGCACCTTTTTTTTATATGATTGGTGTATAATTATTAAGTTATAAAGATGACGTTGACTTGCAAAGAGTCAAACACAAACTGGATAACTTCAATTGCAGTGAAAGCGTTTTATAATAGGGGCATTTTGCAAACCACCCGCATATTTCACTTCGGTTTCATAGTACGCCGAACGTGAAACACATCAAATTGCGACATGATTTTAGTTACATATGCATGAGAATTTTAGCTATTAATGAATGTTTAATACTTTATTTATTGTAAATTTCAAGATGATAGAAAGTGCGAATCCACGCTAGGGTAAGAGCAAAAAAGTGATTTATGCAGTTCAGTTAAAAAAAAAACAAGTCTAGAATCATTGCCGAGTAGTTGACGCAGCGCAGTTAATAACTCGATTGGAATACGTTGGGACCTCTGTTGGTGCAACGATACACTGCTTTTGAAGACAAGACGATTTGGAAAATATAAACATTGACGATTTTTTTAGAGCTTCATAATTTGCCCAATTCAAAAGCGAGATTAACGTTATTCCAATTCATTTCTGTAATTTAAATTAACTATCGGGCATTTTTTCTACTTGATAAATCTCCATAAGTCAACATTTTAATGGCTTCCAAAATAATTTCATCAATTTTCTTTATTATTTCGTGCGTTTTAATTGAAAGCCTGTAAAAATTTTAATTAAGAAACGCTTCTTCTTTAGTCTTTGTATGCACATTCTACCTTCTCTACTGAAGCACGCAGCATAGACTAATGAAAAATATAAAGTGTTTTCCATTCCTTGAATAAATTGCTTTACGCACGCGGCGCAATCTTAAAAGGATCAGAACGCAAATCCCCATTGCGCGACTGTCATCTTGGAGGACCAAGAAAAGAAGACGAGGTAATTCAATTGGAAACGTGGAAGTTACAATATTCCTGGATATATTTCTACGTTTCATACTTTATTTTGACTAAAAAATGATTGAAAACCGAGTTTATTATTACACCTAATCTAATCTAATCACCGTTTAAACATAGATTATATCACACCTTGCAATGCATATTGTGTGAGCACAACTTCAACATATACTCCAGTTAAATAATGTGACTCCAGGATGGTCCATCCGGCGGATTTGCTGCGATCATCTTCGAATGCGGAGGCGTTCGCCGCTCCTGTGGTTGATATCAATGAACAACTTGACTGTGGATTGAATATTATTCCGTGGACAAGAGATAAACTAGCCAAGTTTAATAGAAATTCAATTTTTGTAACTCTTTTGAGTGTTTTGCTTGTGCTAGATTCGTGCTCGACTAGTTATTTTGTTGGAACTGCCAGAGCATGGAGATTGAATTATCATATTTCTGAAGTTACAGCAGGTAGGAATAACAATTACAGAATATCCATTCACGTATGAGCTCATCAGAAAATTTCAATTTACCGGGTTTTTTTTTTTTTTTGAGTACTTTAGAATGGATAGTTTATCTACACCCTATATTTGCTGGCATTTTCTCTTTGATTGTCTCCCACTATGGTAATATAATCCACCGTCCTTGTTATATCGGCGCCTTCGGAATGTTCAGTGGTGTAGTTGGATGGTTGCTGATACTTCCGGAATTGTATCATCCGCAGTATGAGTATTTGAATACAACTGCAGGTATTTTACTATCAGTAATTAAAGTACAACTTTCACACACAAAAAAATATAATCTAGCTTTCTAAAGTTATAGAAACGCTGACAACAACCGCATGATTAATACAACTATTGCGTTTCTCTTCCTTTTTGGGTATTGCCAGTTGAACAACAAACAATATGCCGTCCCAATCCTGAATTAACCCGATTGGAAACTGGAGATTATGACGAAGGCAAGAAATACATTGCCATGATTTTGTTGGCAGCCTATCAATTGGTTCATGGATTATCATTTGTGTCTATGGTGACTCATGGAGTGGCACATATTGATGATGGAAGTAGCAAATCAATGACACCTATTTATATTTGTAAGGATAAACAATTTACATGAGACTACCTAAAGTGATTAAGGTTTTTAGGTTTTGTGGTGGCAATTGAACAAATTGGACATTTCATTGGCCTTAATTTGACCTTAATTCCAGTTACATTTAACCGACACATATTCTTCTCAGTTGGTATGATAATTTATCTCAAGGTCTGTTATCTGCGGAAAATTATTTCTATCGTTTATAGCCTGGCTGTTAGTGATGACTGTCACTTTCCTGTTTGGTTTTCTCATAAGTCTGTTTGCGCAACTACCGGAAAAGATGCTACTTCGCAACGGGGTCAACACATTGCTCAATGGAAGTCGATTAAGTCGGTATGATAGGGACCAGGCAGAACTAACACTAGAACCTCAACAGGAGCAAACTAAAAGTATCTCTCTAGCTTAAAATCTATCACCTACCTATTCTATTAGAACCTTTTCAGATGAGACTTTTTCAAAATCAATATCTTCTCTATTTACCTCAAACCATCTCCTGCTAAACTCAGCAGCTGCCTCATTCATGCACATGGCAGCAATCAACTTCAATGCTCTTCGAGAAGAATTCTTCCGAGCTAGATTTGTTAGCTTTGCAGATAACTTCCACTACCGCTTCAGCTTCTACAATATCTCTGCGTTGCTCTTCATGTTGATGATGGTCTTAGTCTTGTCGCAAATCATCAGCAGACGGAAACCAGGCGCAAAATTTTATGTCGTCTATTTGATTGCTTCCTACATAACAATCCTGGGTTTCTTCTCAAGTTATACCTTTCTTAAATGCGAGGACCAAACGTTCTTAATGAAGTATAACCAAGTGTTGGGAGCGTGTAATGGGAATTGCAACTGTGACCTGGATATATTTGATCCAGTTTGTTTGGATGGGAAGACATACTATTCTGCTTGTTATGCTGGATGTTTGAGAAGAAATGGAGTGGTGAGTTATTATTTATTACTAGATTTTGTTTTACAAATAACGTGGAACATTTTAGGATTATTCTGGTTGCCAATGTGGAATAAGCCGCTCTTCTCATGCCATATCAGGGTCTTGCAATCAGAAAGCTTGCAACATTGTTGCAATGTTCTCTGAAGCAAATTCAATCATTATTTATGGACTCCTCACAAGTACTTATATTGTTCACATCATTTTCTCTTTACGCACAGTGCAACATCATCAACATCGAGCAGTTAGCATAGGACTCCTTCTACTAGGAATCTACCTTCTCCCATTCCTCCCGTTTAAGATAATCTACGAGGTGATCAAATCAACACACTGTGCTATCAAATATAACGGTGAATGTGTAACTTTCACCGAACATTTTGCTCTTGTTATCAGCTTGCTCAGCATTGGTTTCATGTGCATCAGTGTCATCCTAACTTTCTTTATGTTACGAGGCGTAAGCCAAGTTGAGATCTACAAACGGCGTGATTCAAGATTCTTAAGAGTTGCTAGTATTAGAGTACCCGATAGTAACGGTAATAATAACACTAGAAGACAAGATGTTTTAGAAGAGGTAGAAGAGGAAACTGAAGAGTTGTTAGAAATGAGAGTAGCGGCAGAGCCACATTCTTTTTATAACCAAATTGGTAGTAAATCAGATGCAGAATTGGATGAAGATTGCCTGAGAAAGAAAGAACACCATGAAATGTCTCCCCAAAATAGTCTGCATCACATAATATCTGTAGCTGCAATGGTCACACCTGAAGGAAATGTCTTAGAACAGAATACGGTTTATAATAAAACAACGCCTTGTCTTGAAAGACAGAATAATATTAGTAGTGATTATGATTACGACGTTTTTGTAGGTCAGGAACGAGTAAACTCAGATGCAAGTGTACAAGAAAATAGTCGAGATCAGAAAAAAAGAGATCCTTCTAAATTAAACCATATTAACGCCCTTGAACCAGAAAGTGAAGGATTTGGTGATTCAGACATTGATGCTGAACTAGAGCAAATTGAACGTGAATTTCAAAATTCTCCCAAGTGTTTAAAACGACAAAATTCTGTGTTTAATGAAACTGACTTCTAAATGTTTATCTAGGTTATAATTATTTGTATTTTTAGCAATAGACTTTGTAATTATTTGGCATCTTCTTTGACATACTCAATTTCAGTTGTTTCGTCATCAAAGATCTTGAGGTTTTTGACTAGATACCAGACAATAATGTCGAAGAAGGTTCCAACTGCGACAAAAACAGCTGCGGTATAGTTCATGGTATATCGAAGAGTTTCACCATTGTAGAGCCAACAGTTTCCGCTTCCTGTGCAAGTCCTACCCCAAAGTAAACATGCTTTATCTAGAACAATCAAAAACACTTAAAAAACTATATGTTTCGGACGGAATCTATTATCGTTGGAGTGGAAGAATATGAAACTAACCAATAATAATTCCAAATAAGATTGGTGATGGTACAAAAGCCCATAGACTCATCATAGTTAAACTGAAACCCATGGCGACTGCTTTATCCCTTTCTTCAACACACCTTACCCAAAAGAAATACCAGACTTAAATATCTTAGAAATCTTCAAAAAGATGACTTACCTGACTGTTACCAAGTAGTTGGAAGCTTTTCCAGTTGCTCCTGAAAACTTTAATAAACAAACAACAACCAAAAATATGTAAAATTTTGATGTACAATCAACTGGACAGTTTCCTTGCTTTACAATGCCAAATTCTTTTGGCTTTAAAGTAAAATTTATATTGCTGGTCTGCAAGGAAACAAAAGCATCTCTGGACTTGGATTTCAGAAGACAGGAGCATTCGATATAATATTTACTTCCATTTATCATCATCTGTTGGGTACATCCTGCATGACAAGCTGATAGGAACCCAATCTTACCATCTGATGAGCAAACGGGGCTGTATTTCACATTATAATTACAGCCACAGTCGGAGTTGCACGGTAAATTTGGATCTATTCTTTATGAAGAAGAAAAGATTCACTACACTTAACTGATGGGATAGAAATATAAACTTACTCTCCGGTTGAACTTACTGGAACTCTATTATCAACCTCTATACACCCTAAATAAGCATAGGAATAAATTCCAGCTATTGATATCACTCCGACTATCACATTCCACATCGCCAACTTTCTAGCTTCAGGTTTAAATCTAGAAATGACCACTCCGGATAGCAACACTCCAATTGCACTGAAGACAAGCCCAACGGTGCCTGTGATCAGAGAGGAAGCGGATGAAGATTGTCTGTATTGGGTTTCAATATATTTTGGCAAGAAGATCCAGTAGGGCATGTATCCAATAAAGTAGAAGATGGCTGCCAGATTATTGGTAATCAGGATTGGGTTAGAAATTATTCTTTTAAATGTTATCTTCATATCTATTAAGAAGATTCAAATTAGCAATTAGTCAAGAAAATGGACATTTTAGAAGTTACCTTTAATAGAAGTAGGCAACTCATTTTCTTCTTCTTCTTCTTCTTCTTTGATAGTGTGTAACCTCTGCATCTTTCTGGCTGCTACTCTAGGTAATGTTTTCGGAAATAAGGCAACTAAAGAACCAAAAATAAAGATTAAGGTGGCTAGAATTATCCAACCAAGCCACCATGCTCCTAACCATCTCGGGTCATCATTGGAAATGGTGGGAGTTAACGTTGGAGAGATGTAGATCTTCAAGCAGAAGGATGCTAGAGTGTATCCAATGCAAGGACCCAACATTCGTAGAAAATAGGAATAACCTGAAAAGAATTAGAAATAAAATATTTGGTCTAGTTTGTTCGAAATGGAAAAATCTTGAGTCGAAAACTTAAAGTTTTCTCAGAAAGCAGACAATATTAAAAGAAGAATATCGCAGCAAATAAAATCATTAAAAATTCTTATTCTATCTGGTTTCTTACTGACAAAAGCAGGCGTCTTAGATTTCTTGACATTATCATCCAGATAGGAGAGTCCTAGAGTGTAATATAGCGGTCCACCAATTCCGGAAATAAATTGCGCGCTGAACAAGATCACTTGCGGCGCGTAATTTCCGCTCTCCCTCTCACACTCTACACTGGTTTCGTTCATATCTCGCAAACAAAGTGTCCTCCTTTCAATGCTGTTTAGCGATGATGTTGTAGACATAGAAGACATGGCTGAAGAAGAGTTGTCATTGAAATCAGCGCCGTACTCCTTCGTCAGATACAAGGCATCTTCACCGGCGCCGTAGAGAAGATGCGGTGATGCTGTGAGCAAACAATAGATGACCACCGTATATAGACCGAGAGCTATCCAACGGGGACGATGTTTACGACCTGTGTAGTAGCTGATCACGACAGAAACTACCAAAGTACTGAGGTCATTGCCAATTGTGATTATACCTTGATTGGAACGAAAGAAGTTGATAGAGATAATATCTAATAACTTTTGCCATCCTAAACAACTTTTTTTTCTTCTAAAATTTCTAATGTATTGAATATTTACCAGAGTTTCTACTGGGGATTTTAAATCTCTTCTCCAATGTTGTTATCGTTCCATTGTGATACGCAAAAGTTGCCGAAAATAAACACCCCAAAATGCCATACAAAAACACGTATGCTTTCTTATTAGCGAATTTCTGCAGAAAGTTTCCTTTTATAAACCAAATTCCACAGGTCGTTTCTTCATTCACTGTCTTCTCGGCTTCAAAATTTATTAAATTTATCTTCCGAAAATCTGTTTTCTCTGTTCCATTCTGAGCCATTCTTGTGCACTTCCTCTAACGCCAGTCGCAGTTTATTCACACACCAAATTTAAAGGAATTAGAAAAGAGATAAGACACATTCTGTTTGGGTGTTTATTGAAATCTTTGACCGACCACGTTAACGTTCGGAATTAGCTGGAGTATGTCATAGGAGGGCGGTGGGAGCAATAATGCGACGCGTAAAACGACAATGACGACTCGAAATGAGACTAACACAATAAGTGCCTTTGTTTGCTGTCAAGCGGCCAAGTGGAACATCCATTTCATCAATTCATCAAAATCATCCAAGATTACAATTGGAAATTGCAAACGAAATTGTGACGTGTCTATAAATCATTTTGATGTTAATATGGCAATAAAAATGATTGGTTTTCGGGAATAATTAAAATATATGTATATAATTTATACATCATTAATAATTGGCAATACAAAGAATTTATTACTAACATATAGACGAAAATAAGGTTTTTTTATTGCCAGTCTTACTTTAACGTAGGCAACTTTTACTACACCGTCATAGTCATTTTTCAAAAATAAGCAAACACCTCCTGGCAGTTTGTAATTTTTTCCATCCTTTTGTCCCATTCAGCGATAAATCTCCGCGTTGCCTAAGTCGTGCTGTCGCTTCGTTAAAAAAGGAAGAAGGCTTAAAAGTTAATGTGCGTTTATGCGCCCTCCAAGTCGCCCTTCGCGCAGCTCGGAAGCGAAAACGAAAGATTAAAATGTCGTTTGCGTGCTCGCCGTCGCGTAATGCCGACGCTTTAGTGCTTTCTGATATTCTTTGCGTAAATAACCATTCCAGGCGAACTCAGGACGACTGTAGAGGGATGAAAATATGCGGCCATGATAGACGATTGAAGACTTAACGCAATTGTTATGCAAAACGTGGCCACTACCTTCGCAGCCACCTGAAGACCTATAAGGTAAAAATCATCTTCATGAATTAGATAGATGCAGAACACAATATAAGGTTGAAATGAATGATTACGGATTTAAATCACTGCAGAGTTGATGAAAGATGTAACAATCTCTTGTGGTCCTTTAAGATCTGCCACCATCTTCCTTAATCTTCTTGGAAGTATGGCATTTTAAGGAGTCCAGGTCAAAATCAGCATCCGATAATCTGCTTGCGGTAGCGTCGAAGGTTCGAACCACAATCTATACGGCTCAGAACAACTCGCAGTGCAGTACATCTCTGCCGCCTCCTCCGGGTGGTTACTTTATCGTGGGAAGAGGAAGTGTATGCCGACCGGGGTTAAGATCTCCGATCTCGCGAACAAGGTGGATGCGATCATGCTAATGCCTTTACACCGGCACCGCAAGCGTGGCACGACGACGGGGTGGAGGCGGCGGCTTTAATGCGGCTCAGCGTCGTCTTATGTCTAATATGCGAAAACACATTTGGCTAATTCCCGCGCGAAGAGTTCAAGCGCAGAAGTGATTTAACCTACATGCTAATCTTAAATTGACAACGAAGCAAATCATCATTTTTTCTTCTTTCGAAAAACACGCTTGGCGTTAACGAACCTCATATTTTTCACTACGTGCGAAGATTAGGTGTTCGCGTACGTGATCAGATTTGATCTAGCACTTGGCCATTCGCCATTTAACCCACGACCTCCTTGCACCTCGACCTCGACAGCCGCCTCCATTCTTCGCATACTTTTTAAGCTCCCTAAAGAAGCTCGATCGGTTCCAAGATCTAAGAGCAACGCGGACATCTCATTCTCTTCCTGGAAAGCTTTTAATCAACCCTGGACCAGTCTCCTCTTTCCTTCTCGGCGACGTTTTAAAAAGCGTGCAAAAAGAAGAAGGAAAAGATGTAAAAACCTAGAACGTCACGTTCGTCGGTAATGCGCAAATCAACAACCAGCTGGATGGTTGTAAGATGCCAAGAGGGGAAAGAGAGCAAGTTATTCAAATTAAAAATGTAATTTCCAGCTCGGCGACCGAGTTATTACATTTTAATCCTGCGTGCTGTCTAAAAATTACTAGCCAAGAAAACTGGGTGTTTTTCAGCGTGAGCAGGAAGGATGCAAATGGCAAACGGAGGGTAAAAGAAGGGATTTTTAGTCTTAGCGAAATGCTCTTCGAGAAAAATGTTTAGTTTCCAATTTTGAACGAATTAAAATATTAGCGAAGAAAAGAATGAAGAAAAATTGAGAAAATATTTAAATAAGATGCCCTATTTGGATTTTAATATGATCCTATCAAAGGGGCAAGTTCATACGAAGAAGCTAATTTTTTTAAATTTTTGTCGAAAAGTTGGTGGCAAATTTGGGTGAAAATTCCTAATATGCTACTATCATAAACTTGTCTTAACCCACTAATAAATTTCTATTAAACCATTGCCCTCGCAACTTCTTAACATCTCTAACTCGTTCCAGTCGAGAAAACTCATTTTTCCACTCGCGCTACAACCGTAATCCCTTCAATCATACAACCCTCTCAGCACAAATCCCCAACGCGCTGGCCTTTTGTGCAGAGCTTGTCATTAAAACGGTTAAAAATATAACGCGCCCGCGCATCGCGTCTTAATTTCCCGCCGCGGCTTTGCGTGCGTCCCCGTGCCTTGCTTTGTTCCGGAGACCAAACCCCGAAAAGAAAAGCATTGCATTGTTTTTTGCTGCTCCAATTGCGCGCCGCCGCCGCTGGCATCGCACCGAGAATACATTAAGTCGGCAGGGAGATCAGGAAAAGAGTTGCATCCATCGTTTCATTCGGTGAGCGCGCCGCGAGACGCGAAAGAATTACGCTGCCATTATACCGGGATTATTGCGAGATCGCCCTCGACGCTGGTCTCTGCAAACGCTCGAGAGCGTCGCGGCGCATTGTCTTCGGACCGAATCGTTTGGAAAAACGAGTAAATATGCTTCGGGCTTATGAAGCAAACCCTTCAGAAGCATTTCGAGCCACGAATAAGACTATCAAAACTCTGATTTTGTGCGCGTTTTGTTCGCTCTGAGGCAGAAATCGGCAAAAGGAAAAATATTATAGACCTTAATGTAGGCAACCCAAAGAGCTCTAATTAATCCTCTATGTTTAAGATAGTTGTTAAGCAAAGAAGTGATTTTAAATTGTAAACTTTTGATTTCGATTAATCCTACACTGTAACAATTTATAAAACATTTTTAAATTTAGTGTTTTATATATGTATTAGGTGATGTTTTACTTTACAAAGAAGTATAAAATTTTTCTGCAATAATATCTTTCACTTAATAAATTCTACTAAAAATTCTAGTATCTAATCAACTAAGTGACCCTCCACTCTGAATTGAAATGAGGACCATCATGACGAGAAATATGATCAAAGCCTGATTACCATCCCGTATTTTTTCGGAAAACCTAGCGCAACATTTACCTTTGCTGCATTCATGCCGACCAAGGTACCAACTTCAAACAGCGGGAATGCATCCGATGGGTTTACGAAAGCCAACTGAAGGATGTCGCCGGATGCATTCATGTTGTGCTAATATTTACATTGCAAAGCGAGCAGCGCGAGTTTATTAGAGAAATTAACCCAGTGGAAATTACCCTTAAACAGAAACTACCCCAGCTTTCATTTCAAGTACTCTCAACGGTGTGATTGTTTGAATATTGTTAGTGAAATTGCAAAGTTTGAATATTTTTCCTACTTTGATCTAAATATTAATCATCTTCTACATACATCTGGAATAGAACGCAAGCTCAATTTCCTTCGATGCAAATCCAACCGCCTTCACTTTGCGCTACTTTCCAGCAAGCATCTTCCAGTCAAAGGTAGTCAAAGGTAAAATAATGCACGCATCGATCTGCGCCCGGATCGCCTAATACGCCTTTGTTCTTCGAGGTCCACATTAGACGCTAATGGCAGCCAGGCGAACGGGGTGCAACTATCGTATTAAGGCGAGATGCGCCGTTCGCGAGACAGCAATTAAATAATCCCTTCAAAGCGAGCGCCGTTCTCCGGGGAATCGCAGCTCAGAGTCAATAGCAAAGACGGCAAAACTACAGCAGTAGTTTGCTTGCGAAGAAAGGGTAATGTGAGTAGTTGAAGTTTACAGACGATTTACATGCATTTTGAGCTGGAGTGCATGAAGAGCGTTTTGAAAAGAGCATAAAGACGAAGAATAAGAAATGAGTCACATAAGTGTCACTTGGGGTTGATACAGTAAATCAACTCGAAGGATATGTGTGTTAAACGGCGTCGCGACGCAACCAGATATCGAAAATATATGGCCAGTTTATTTGCGGTGGAAATGAAGATCATCTTGGACATTTGCATACGTGATTTATCGACGTACACTATCGACATGATATATTGTCTTCTCAACTTTTCAAACATTCAAACTCAAGCAAATGAAAGCTTTGCCAAAATAATATTTTCATTCGCTGCTTTCTTTTAATTGGTAGAATATTTTTTCGAATATTTGCTTAATGATCTTAGTGTTTCGTATCTTTGTAAAAATACCGCCAATGTCTGCAAGCTTTCCGTATCGATTTGTTCGACGTCTTTGGCGACACAAGCAAAAGGTCGCAGGGGGCGGCATGGGACGGTGGCAGGCGCGTCTTCACGCTTTGTCAGTTTATTACAGAAGATGCGGTCGCGTCGCGGCGCGCTCGGGAAAAATCGAAAACGACGCGGCGTAAAAACTTCAAAGCGTCCTAAATAATCACTGATAAACTTTGCTAATGATTTGCTTTCGTCGAGGACGCAGCGCGGAATAAGTACAGATTTTTTTGTTGCTTGTTCATTCTCAAGCGAAGCCAGTTTTAAGAAAAATATACAAAAATATATCAAATATAAATTAAATATTATCAAGTACCACCAACCAACCTAATTAATCAACCCCATGGACCATACTAAATGCCAAAAGCAGATCAACAATGAAAACTCCAACCAGTCCACAAATAATATTTTCCACCTTTCTATAATATTCTTGTAACAAACAGTATAACTCCGCCTGCACATTTTTATATTTCCCAACATATTTTCAGAGTTCCCCATTTCATTCCTCAGCTTCTCATTCGTGTTTATTTTTTATTCCTTCCGCTTCGTTTGCAGCGCGTTTAAGATTTCGCGGCGAATAAAAGCGAAAAGAATTTATTCACAGCGCTGCGTAGTTTTCCCTCGGTGCGCATCGAATTCTTTTGATAAAGCTAATTGCGATCATTCACAGGCATTCAACGTGCATAAGCTCGCGCCGCTAAGGACTCTGAGTTTGGTGAGTATCGTCATCAGCGTATCAGGAGACGGTGATGGAGGCGGGTAAAAACGTAAGCCAGGTGAAAATTTATCGTTAAGAGGTGATCATTGACACATTCATTTATGATAAGTCTTTTGCAATGATTATTGAAAGAAAGAAAGACTTTTTCTTCGTCGTCATTAGTCGTTTGAATAGAAAGATTAACATGTAAGATTTTTTATTATAAACAAACATAATTAATTGTAAGAAAAATATTGATGAAAGTTAACAAAGATTTATTTGTTTTTGAATGTTTTAATTAAAAGGAAGAAATTGTTTTTGAAACTTTGTATTGGCAGGCAAATTGTTAATAAATTTTGTAATATTAACATAAATTAATGTAGGTATATTATTTATCTAAATATTTAATTCTTAAAATTTTATTATTTATTTCTTCTTCTCATTTGTCAAAGTTTTCTATTTCGCAAATAATTTTTAACAACAAAACTAAATTTAACTCTATAATCTATATTATTACCATGGAAAAAAGACTTAACCCGCTTCCTAAGTCTATTTAAACCATTTATTCCCACCAATAATTTTGCGTATTATTTGTTTTAAAAGTCCTCCCACTTCTACCACTATTTAAACAAAACATTTAAATGCATGCAACTTGCCTTACAAATTGAATTCCAATTATTTTCAACGACTTCCCCGCCTCCATGCATAGCCCATCTATCGCACATTATAGTTCTAGTCGTAAAATAAAGCTCTCCTCCGACGTCTCTTTGCTATTTTCACAATTCGTTCAAACATTTCCATCGTTTAGCTCGAGCTCATTTTCAATATGCTCCGCATCCCGACGCCTCCAACATTACCCTGGACTTTCTACCCTGCTGCATACATTTAGGTTACGTTCGGTTATGCTCAGCTGTGCTCGGTTATCAATTGTAGACGTAAGCTCACATTATGCGCATATTATGCTCTCGTGCGCGTGAGTTGCCGCGAGTTTTCGACGAATTCGCGAGGAATCCGGGCGAATTTATTGTGCGCGGCTGCAGGCAATAACAGTAAGGAAAACTACACAAATCACCGAGATGAAATCTACCCTGGTAATAACTGATGCCGCGAGGGTTCATGTACAAATGTCTGTCTCGTATAATACACTCGGAAAGTATATCAAAAAGTGGAATATTTTCGGATTTACAGAATTTTTCAGAAAGGAGAACATGGTCATGGATAATTGTCTATAACTTTTAAATACATTTATAAATAGTTATTATTTTTTTAAGAAATTAAAGAAGAATAAATCGGAAAACATTTTAAAATATTGATATGTCTCTTTATTTATATTTTTTAAGCATTTTTAAACTTTACACTTAGTTCGTATCCAATCAAAAAAAAAAAAAACAGTGAATCATATAATCTTATAAGAACTTATGAAAACCATCTGTTCTTTATGGTTAATTTATATTTACTAAATTCTCTGTATCATGCTAAGTTGCAAGTTTACAATATCGCAGTATTTGTATTTTTTTTTAAACGTAATAAAGTTTTGAGACAAATTTAATAACTAATAAATGCTCATCAAACATAAATAATCAAATCAACGTGTAATCTAATAAAACAATCGTTTAGCACTGAAACCGTCTTTTCTCTGACCACCTCGGTCCACGCGTATTCCGCACCCGAGGGCGGCAACAGCCTTGGCGTCGCGAGTTAATAAACTTAATGTACCGAATAACCGAGCGCGCAACCCTCGTAATTGGCCATCCGGGTTACGGCGTTTCGCCACTTAACATCTCTTCTTTATTTGCCCTTCAACAACCTCAACATCCCCATCAACCCTCAACATTAGTACCATATCAAAAATAAACTTTTTAATTCAAATTTACTTCAATTGTCTACCGACCATAGGCGATCAAAGTTTTGATCATGGTATCTATCAGTGTTTTACTTTAACAGGGTATGTAAACAAAAGGCTAATTAAATAGAGAGGGTAGTGAAGGCACCTGTGTGGTCCGAATCAATGCGGCGCGAGCGGTTAATCAAATTGGGCGCTATTTTAAAAGCTATAATTTACTAGGAAAAGGGTTGATGCAAGTTAAGTGTGCATGAATAATAAGTACGAGATGGAGCTGCAAAGTTTAGATTTAAAACTTGATTTAGTAGATGTGACCGAGTCGGAAAGAGGGTTACGTGAGATGCTTCAATTTATTGATTTTTGAGACAATGTTAGAAGCTACTCAAAGTAGAGATACAACAACCAGTCATGTATCGTAATATAATAAATTTACTAGATGATAATATTTTGTTGACATAATTTATATTAATTTTTTATGAATTCATAGTGTTGGAGTGTTCAAATTCTGGTTTCACAAAGTTGAATCTAGAATGAAACGCATTAAGGTTTTTCATAATATGTTACAAAACATTAATTTTATGGAAAAACATGCTGAAACATGCTTTATATTAATTGGCTATTTCAATATAAATTTAAGACATTCTGAAAATATGAAGAAGAATAAAGCTCAAACAAAGGTCTTAGATTTGTGTTATAAAATAATTTTTAAAGTACGTTAAATTTTTTATTAATTTTTAAATATTTACTCCACAATAATATTTATTCCAGTTTAATATCTTATAATGCCTCGAATATCTTCTCTAGCACGTTCAAAAATTACCAGAATAATGTAGCATTAGCTCTTAACAATTTTCAATTCTAGATAGACTATTAAATAGATATAACAAATTTTATAAAAAAAATTATCAAACCTCGATTTTTTCCAGCTTGCAATTCGTAATAAACCAAACTAAGATCTCTTTGACAATTCCGTATCTTGTCATTTGAAGTCCTTCATTGCATATGCTCCTTGTTGAACCTTCAGCATCTCTTCTGAGCAAGTTTATGCCAAGTCTCAACCCTTTCGCGCGTCATGAAAATCCATTAGCCTTCAATAATAATGTCCGAGGCGCGGGCGGTGCGCGCACAAAGAGCTCGTAACAATTAGAAAGGCTAAGTATATTACTTCCTACTTACTCTCAGACGCAACCTGTCCGCCTGGCATTAAGACGGACAACTCAATTTATTAGCGCAATGCTCAATTCGGAAGATAACTCGATCAAGAAGTACAGAAACGCGAGAAAAAATGTTGAAAAGGGTAGAGAGTAAAACATTATTTGAGCTTTCTTTTATAACTTTCTATCTTTATCAGATACTTTAACAAATAAAAATTTAATACAAGATTATTTTTTTCAGTTATTTAATAGAAATTTTTTAGTTTAAATAGGAGTTAATTGACTTGCACTGAAATCAATATTTATATAAAATAGAATTAAAATTTACTTTTTGTCATCAAGTGTTTAGTTTATCCAATTTCTATCACTTGATCTCAATTTGTATTTGCAAATCGGTTGAGATCAATTACAAAACTTGGCTAATCATCTCTACCATCGCAAATCAGTATCGGTAATCTCTGGTTGTAAGAAATCAATTCATATCTAACTCTCATTACATTTCTTAATAAGGATTTTTTAGTTATCTGACAATAGAGATTATATAGCTCTGATTTTCTAAGTTTTCTGAAGCCATATAAAAATTGTTAATATTGATTATCTCACAACTAAACGAAGTATATTATTATTATTATTATTATTAAACAGGACTAATCAGCTTCAAATCCAAAACAATTGCGATTGAATAAAAAACTAATAAGTTATTAATATCTAAACTTTACGTGCTTCCAAGATTTGATGAGAACGAATTAAATACAATTTCATCTTACCTTTACCTCAATACGCGCATAATTGTCGCACAAGTCAATTACGACAGTGCAAATTCCATCAAACATTAAACAGTCATGATTGGTAATTAATTGGCACTGGTGTCGCTGTGGTGCGATTAATTTTTGCGCGCTTGCATCCCGAGGTGAGTTTGGCAGTGGCAATAATTCGCTGGAAATTGATCCAGTCTCGCGGTAATTAGAATTTTGCTATTTGCTCGATGCACTATTATCGTCGAAGGTTCAAAGTAAAACTGGCGCATCATTGGTGATGGATGTGATAAATAATTGATTGATATACACGCCGAGGAAGAAAATATCGAGCTGGCTACTTGATGTAGCGCTGAGCAAAATGCGAGAAAACGAGTCGATAATAAATCGATCGAGGTTGTTTATGAGGTAATTTAAAATAGCATTGACGACTCATCGCAATTAGAACAGGAGACAATTATTGCATTATTGGTTTACTGGTTTTCGCGTCAACAAATCGAGAGAAGGAGGAGCCACGAAAACAGTTGAATAGAAGATTTGACATTTCAGTTTTCCCATGCTTCGGTGCATTTTTAATGTTTTCTACTATTTTATTATTTCGATCTTGCGTTTTGCTTAATAAAATCGAATAATATTATTGTAATAATATTAAGAATTATCAACTTTAAAAATTCATTCACATTAATCGTTTATTTATTTTATTTTTTAAGTATAGTTTGTTAAATTTGCAGTAAAATTGTTTAAATAATAATTATTATTTCAAGTTTATAAACTACTACTACTACTACTCACAATTCTCTCTAAAACTTCAAGCTTAAAAAATTATAACTTTCGTGTAACTGAAGATATAACATATTGTTAGTATTTATACAATTTAGTATATTAAACATGAACTAATCGATAATTTATTCTTCTCTAATTTGCTCAAATAGTCAATTGTTTTTGCGTTTTTCTTATTTAATCTAGAGGAATTTTTCTAATCTGGTACTTTTTATCTAAAATTCACATCATTACACTGTTCGCTACTTGATACTAATTTAAATTAGCTTCCGCACCTATAAACCTTAAAATTTCCGAAAATTTTTGTGTACAAGCTATTTACAATCAATACATCCAATTACTCAGCTTTACACACCATTAAATCCTATTGAACGATTGAGGAAACTTCTAAACGCCGAAAATCCGCTCTAAAGGCGCAAAGTGAAACGCACAAATCTCGTAAAATTTACGACCGAATATTTACAGGCTTTGGGAGAATTACAAGCGATCGGCTATTTGTGCCCAATTGACCGTCTGAAGGCTATCTCTATCTGCACGGCCTTGCACTTTTACAACTCTTCCAGCGGCTACCTAGCGATGGTCACTCGCAAATCGCTAAAAATGGGCTTGAAAGCAGGTGGATAAGCGCGTTATCCGTTTAGAGGAAGGAAGGATAGTAAGGGTATTGTATCAACATGTAATTTGCAAGTCATAAAGTTAATTGCTGAGAAAACCAACGACTTTTGGAGGAATAAACTAAAGAAATAAAATTCTCATAAATTAATGACCAAACAACTAAAATTACTAAATTACTAATGTTATCTATCTCTAAACTGTGTATCACCTTTTATTTCTCTTTCGGTTCCATTGTCAGATTTAGTATTTTTTACATCGCCTTAGCTGACTTAACGGATTTTTTCGTTGCAATAAAATGCATTTTGGGCAACAGGCAGGTAGATTTGGGCTCAGGTAAATCCGCGCACGGCTATCTGAGATTCTATCTGAACGCGCGTTGATCTCTTTGGAGGCTGGAGTCACTAAACTAAAGCAATAAACCAATAGCGGTCGCAAAGTTAAAACCGACCCCGACTAAAGGTGCGGGGCAGATTCCAGCTAAGATGTAATAAATTTTCATAAAATTCCTATTAATAATGTGCGCATAGCACGTTGGCACGTTTTTTATGGCAATAGTGCAAAGATTTTATAAGATTGGAGATTTCTAATGGATAGTAGGGTGACAGAGAGATAAAGTTAGAGGCTAGAGGGAAGTTGAAGACGTAAGTTCTAAGTTTTGCCAAAAATAAGAAATAATTTAATAACATTTAATTGGCATCTGAAATAATCTACCTAATTTTTCTATTTAATATCAAATTTAAACTTTCATTGAATTAAAGCCAAGTTTTAATCTTCCAACTGACTCTCTTATAGTTTTACCTATAAGATCACATGTATTGCAACCTCCGCTCAAGAGATTGCCAAGCTTTGTCATCCTACTGGCGGCGCTTCATGGTCCATTCCGAATTGCTACCCGTTGTGCACAACGCCATTAATATTTGATGGACGGGCCGCAGCAAAACGCCACGAAACGACAGGTTGATTTTGGTGGTAGGCACAGGTAAAAGAACCCAAAGTTCGTCCACGAAGTCGAACGCGGATAATCCGCTTACCGTATTTGCTGCGGCCAACGCCGCGCACAACAAGAGATGAGAGTCGATGAGGACATTCTTGTCTTTGGCAGGACCCTAAATCAACTCGAAAGCCACGGACGTAGATAAGGTTTTTGCTGTCTGTGCGTATATTAGGATGTTGGTAAATCGTAAAACATCGAATAAATAAATTGTTACAAATTTCAGAAAGTAAATTGGGCATGCACTTAAGTATATTCGGTAATATACGGAGATAATCTAAGATTAGCCAACATTAGGTCTATCTGAGTATTCTGCTTGATTTTATCAACGTCCTAATTTGGCTAATCGACTATTAATTGGTGATGGGTGATGGGAATTGCCAATGATATAATACTTGGAGTGATTTTTATCTAAAATATATGGATTAATCAGATGCGAACTGGATAAACAAGGAAGTAGTGCTGAGATAAAAAAGATAGAAGGTGTAAGAAGAGCAAATGAAGCAAAGCGGAGGCGGCAGGAGACGCGAAGGAGAATGTCGGCGGCGGCTCGAACACGCCTCGTCGTTCTCGGATCGAAGCCGAACTCGAGGGAGGGCGGAGACGGTCACCGCCAACCAAAAACATCCTTCGTCTGAGTGAATCAAGCGATCAGCGTACCCCTTACACACCTCAAGAAAGGAAAAAAATAAGCTAATAATTATTTACCGACGATTCCATGACATGAACCAATTTTGGTAATGAAGACTACCAAAATATCATTTTTCCCAAATGGATTGCTTTGTCTCTGAAAGACTTAAGAACCGCCTCTTGGTCTTACTTCTATTGACATCCTTGTTTCTAAAACCTCATTCTTCTGATTTGAGACATTTCCTTCTTCTTCTCATCTAAATCCTCCCAGCTCGTTTCCTCATCTCTATCCCAACCTCCAATCTTCCCAACACCTCATGGATCCTTAGACAGGCCTTGCAGCCGCCGCAGCATCATCTCCTTCTAACTCGCTCGCTTTCCTCGGCGGCGGCGTATCTGCTCCATCCGCCGGTTGGCTACTCGTCGCCCCCACACACATCCGCCCTGGTGGCGCACAACTCGAGCGTCGGAGGATCTCCACCGCGTGGCTGCCAGTCGAACAGTCGTGAACGCGCCGTCGTTTCGTCCGGTCGCTCGCTCGTCATAAATAGCTGCGATCAAGTCGAAAAAGTTTTCAACTTTTCTAAATTCGATCATTCTATCAACCAGATTTAGATCAAATGTAGTCATCAGTTGTGTGCGCTAGTCGGGTACAGTTTTAAGTTGAGTTGTGTGTTTGAAGTTGTGACCATTTAGACACATGACGATGGACTTTCAAAGTGCGATGGAGACCTTCGCGGAAGCATGGGTTGCCGCCAACTCCAAGAGTAGTCCTCTAACAGATCTTACAAGCCAGGTAAACTATGAATTCATGACGAGTTTTACTTGGTTCGATACAGAAATTGTTTCATTTAAAGAAGAAAGAGTTCCAGAAAAACACTCTTTTCTTCGTAAATGGAACGTATAGTGAGGTATACTCTTCTAAATTTTAATGGTTTTGCTAAAAAGTTATTGAAAACCAAGCAAACAATGCACAAAACAATTGCACTTGTTAGTATCGGAAAAGAAAAAGTTAGTCGGACAGGAGAATTAAAGGGTTCGTTGACGGGGTTTCCAAGGGTTAATCTTATAATACACACACACATAGTCCTTTTCTCTTTATTTTCAGTTTCATTGCATGCACTTCAAACGCAAACATTACTCACACTAAAACACAACACTCCTGAATCCGTCGCAGTGAAAAGATAATCTCTACACACATATATCTAATATGGATTTATAATTCCACATTTTCACTGTACTCCACTGTCCTGCATACCATTCTGACGTGCGTACCCACCCCACACGTGCCTCCAATGGGGCGGCAGCGGCGGCCGTTCCATTTATATTCCGCTTAATCTGGGATTTGCGTAATCTGGGATTATCCTCGGCGAGCCGGTCCAAATGCAATGCGCTGCTGCTACGATCGATAGATGACCGTGGCCGAACGCACTCTGCATCCGAAAACTGTGGCATAGTGTAAAACATTACACTATTTCAAATATTTATCAAGCGTTAGCCGGATAGTCCTGCAGCTAGCACCGGAGCGCAGAGTGCGAATTGATGTGTGCGGAACAAGGGTGAATAGGTGGATGATAGTGTTGGTGTTGATAGTGTAGTCCAATGCTAGTATGAAGTATGCAGAGGATTAGTTTTAGTTCAAAATCTCTGCAAATTCTGCATTGTTTAATCTGCTAGCGCTCTAACAAATCCGGAAATCCTGTCGAATAAAAAAATTCTGGATTAAGCTAAGTGCTAATGTGTAGCTATAAGTAGTGATTTGAAAAGAAGTATTATTACTACCAAACTGGAAAAGTCCT
Source organism: Diploeciton nevermanni (assembly GCA_027575565.1). Taxonomy (NCBI): domain Eukaryota; kingdom Metazoa; phylum Arthropoda; class Insecta; order Coleoptera; family Staphylinidae; genus Diploeciton; species Diploeciton nevermanni. The sequence goes on along the minus strand of JAODIE010000004.1, from coordinate 4,424,319 downwards.
GTGATTAAAAAGATATATATATATATATATATATATATATATATATATATTCTTAGAGAATCCGTAAGAAAACCATAGTTAATGGTGATTAAATAGAAATTTGCTTTTCTTTCTCGATTAAATTTTTACTTTTACGCTTAATTATTAAGTAAATTAAAATTTCTCAACGTGATAATCTTTCTGGATGATCATGTGTTCAACTTGATTAAACATTTGCTGTTTACCTAGATTCAGATAACCGCTATGCCTTGAGTGTTGATCACAAAAATTTATGACTTGGCTTATTTCCACTGCGCATTAACAATCCAAACTTAAGCAGTATTAACATATACTAATTTTATTTTAATAACCTATTTTCCCTTACGAGAATAATTGTAATTGACAGTGTCACAATACTCTATCATTCTACATCAAAAGTCGGTTTCAACCGGATATAACGTTTTCCTCTTGCACATTTCATTTACCACCAGTAGGTAGGTGAAGTTCAGAGTCATTTTTTTCGCTTTTTTTTTACTGGCTGGTATCTTGTCTCGCGCCTTGTTTAGCAGTTGCGGTGGTGTGGCCGTTAAGTCCACCCTCGCGTTTTGACATCAACTAATATGGTCTTTGTTTTGCTATAGTGTTAGGAACTACGCCAAAAAAGAGAGGGAATGAGGATGCGGAAGGGTGAGGGTTTCAGCTGAGTGCTTCGCATATTGCTGGTTATCTGGAGTATCTACGTGTAGTTGGTACTTTCTCACAAGTTGGACAAACAAGGACCATAGTAAAAATTAACTTAGAGGATTTCATCTTGGGCTAGATACCAAGCAATCTAGATTTTTTATAGATTGATTATCAGATTTTTCCCAATTTAAACTGCTGCTGAATTACCAACTTATTACTCTTTACTATTAGTTTCACTTGAGTCCTATTGCTGCTACGTAGGCCTAAGATCAATTATTGTTGATTCGTAATCGTCGGCGTGCCATTTATTCACGCGATCGGCGCGATGAGCAGCATCTCGTGAATTAAACCCAAGCACAAATCTGCTTCGTTCATTATTATTCGGACCCGGCGCGCTCAGCATGACCATCGATGGCATGGCTATTGAGTTATTATTAATCTGGGTTAAGTGGGGTCAAAAAGCTTCCAAATTCCGCAGTGCAGCCATCTTTATCTGCTATCATATCCAATTCCAATTGGTGCTAAATTTAAAACATGTGCAATAATGACGCCCGAAAACAATTAGAACTGCTTCCTAGTGAATCCACTAGGTTATGATGACATATTAATTTTATGATCTTAAAATATTTTTCATTGCCATCGTTGCCATCATAAAACTAACCCACCACCCTTCAATTTGGAAAAAGTTTCAAATGCATTATAAAGCAATAAACTGTTAGCGCCCTTCGGTTGCTCTTCTGCTAACTTGCAGTTAGTCATAATTTCGGCGGTTTTATTAAACGCTTTGATGTTGTAGAATTAGGGCCTGCAGATGAACGTGTAATAAATGACCTGTTGAGCTTGAGACCTTAGCTTTACTGCCCTCCAAGACGATTGCTCTTCGATTGCTTGTGAACAGACGGCGAACGAACTCTTATATTAGGCAAAAAATACACATCGTAAAATTTGTTTCACCAGATTAGATTAGTTCGTAAATGAATTCGTTTCAAATTCCACGTCCCGAAGCCATTTATTTATTTTTTGTCGACTTGTGTAAAGATGATCTGTGTGACCCTGAAATTCGTCGATGCTGCTCGCGTTCGACTCGAAACGAGGGACGCGTTTAATCCCTCCGGGACGGTTAAGCCGCGCATTGAATCCATCTCTTCCACTCTCCATCTGCCCCTTCTTTCTTGTTACTATCACGTCCTACCGCTTTGTAGCCGTTCTGCTTCAGTTTCACTCTCTTCAGGAGCAGCTTGCACGATGCTTGCGTGAATTTCGGCCAAACGCCAAAGGCGTAACAGGTCGATGTTCGCGTGGTCCGGGTTTGGTATGTCGGATCAGTTTTTGCAAATTCGCAGAAGCCGGCGTTGAAACAAAAACAACCAGATTCCTACATGATGGAATGATGGGCATCTACCTTTTGTTGAGCGGATTCGAAATCAAGAAGAAAAAAGCACCAGATCAGTAAAAGCAACGAAGCCATTGAATAAATTCGAATACTACCAGTTATTACATTGGTTAAGGATTACTTTTAGAAAAAAAAAAAGCAACACCTAAAAATTTAAATCTCACCCACGGACCTCCAAAACCCTAAGCCCAAAAATTAAATGCAACAAAACAATAAATGTGAATTAAACTCTTCGTTGAGATTAATTAGCTACTGAAAACACGCAATACACATGCCGACCTCTTTACAATTTTCCCCTTACACTTTGCGCAACCATACATAATCCTCCAACACCAAACAGCCCTATTCCTAACTTCATGCAAATAACCCTCTTGCAATATCCTATTCTTTCGTCTTCACTCTGCCGCTAGAAGACCTGGATTTTTACGAATCTACGAATGATTACGATAACCCTCTTGGACGATAATCCACCCTTCTTTGCCCTAAAGACATTGTCTATCTTCCTCCTCAAAGCCTTCCCGTGCTTCCTGTCCCTGTTTCCAGATCGTTAACGTGCGCGTAATCCTTCATCCGCCTTTTGTAAAGTGCAGCATGCACCCTACAGTAAGAAGATTCCAGCTCACTAACTAAGGAGTTGAATGAGTCATAATTTTATTAATCCTAAAATAACGAGGCATTTTAAATAAAGCTGAATGGTTTATATTGGTAGGTAATGATTGGATGTTTGCGTGCTTTCAGAGTCATGCCTTGGCCCTGACCAGAAATTGTAAGAGTCCTAGCTCTCAAAATGGCGGAGGTTATGGTGGCGCCCTCGCTGGCGGCAATGCAAACGGATCCATTGGTGGTGGGGAGAATGGTCGCGTCAATACCGAAGCAGGCGAACGTCGCACGCCGAATACGCCGGCAGAACGTAGTGTGACTCCCATGGATAGCAGTGCGGTGTCACCACCGTCGATCAAAGAGGAGTTTGACAGTGGCGGGAAAAGTGGTAAGTATCATATCCTATAATAATGTTTTCATCTCACTGAACTAAGTTTATTGCATTAAACTCGTTGTCATCACTGTTCACTTACATTCTATCCACTCCAACGAGGTAGAAAGGATAGAGCTTGAAGATTAACTCACTGTCTCACTCTCCCAGGTAGCCGCCGGCTGCACGACGGTGCAGACAGGCGGATGGATTTACCGAATTCGTCGAATCCATTCGGATCACTCATTTTTAAACACACGTGCACAGTAGCATATGTGAACATTGTGAGCTGACTACTGCCTATACCTCACTATCCATTTCACCTTGAACACATACAGCTGTGCGGCGTTTTCTTTAAGCTGGATTAAGGCGAAGGTATGGCATTAGGCGAAGCCGGGATTAGACCGCGAACAGAAGGAGACGGTGCTGGCGAGAGAGCGCGCGCGCGGTAAGGTGAGCTGCGGCCGTACACGCGCAGACGGGAAGTTGCGGATTATGGATTAGTCTCGAGGCCGGCGGGGATTAACGGCGAGGCAGAACGCACCGAAACGCAATAGAACGCAGCGCACGCGAACGACTGGCTGGGACTCGAATCGAAACTGACTGAATTCATCGCAACTTAGGCGATCGATAAATCTTGGTAAAGCTGGTGGAAAAATTGGAGAGCTAATCTGGAGTCGGCTGGAGACACGAGTTATTTTTTATTTGTAGCTGATTATCATAATTTGGCTCATGTTTATCCTAGAACAAGTAGTCTGATAAACATTGCTCAATCAAAGTCATAAAAAAGTCTTATGTTATTTTAATCCTGCTTAAAGTTAAGCTAAACATGGCTTAACTTAAAACTAAGTCCTTTTCCTTTCCTGGACTGCCAGCAGTGGAGATTCATCACATCTCGAATTTTTTTGCTTTGCCTCTAAGTCTACGAGACTTATTCAAATTAAATCGACTAAATAAGCAATCGTAATCCTGATTGACATGCGTCATTACTATGCGGTGTCCTCTTCTTCTTCTTGCCAAATCAAAATTGGTCTTCTAGCACAATCAAAGAAATCTTAATTTGACAAGTCTTTAAAATATTTGTTCAACAAGCTTGAATTTGAATTTAAATCGCGATGATTGGTTGATTAGAACTCATAATAATTAATGATTGGTTATGATTGTCCATTGCATTAGTACCCATTTAGCAATCAAGTTTAACGAAATACTCATTGCACATCAATGATTGTACGACGGGGGCGGAAAAACGGAAATCGCTGGAAAACGACGATAACACGCTCCAGTGTGCACTTGATCCTCCCGGCCGGTGCAAAGGACTTAATCCTTATATTATTACGATCAGTGCTCTGTGCGTGCTCAATGAAAACAACTTTGACCGATTGGGAACTTTGATTATTTTCTTTCAACTTTGACATAGATATAACTATCAATCAGTTCTAATTTATTTGCCTAGAGTTTCTATCTTTTAATGAGCATGCGATCTAATACGATCTAATTTGATATCATTCGATACAAAGAGCGCTTTATAAAAACGAATTCTTTATAAAGACAATTCAAGACTAGCAATGTAATAGACACACACATCCAAGAGTTGTAGAGTTGTTGCTACGTCACGAGTATTATCCGATTATACTGGAGTTCAGCGCGGCGCAGGTAGCTTCAGGACGTTACAGGGCGGGTGGACGAAAGCGCGTTTAATCCCAAAGCCGATCCGAGGGCGATAAACACGCGCGCAGGTTATGAAATTATACAGGATCCAGCTACGGATTCTTTCAAAATATTTCACGAAATAAGGTTCATTATATTAATGTAATTCTCGTGTGGCTTCATGCAATTTTATTCTAGTAATAAAAAACGGTTTTTGGGCTGTTTAATAGAGAAAAGTTGAAGATGTCGTTAAGTAGCTAAGTGGAAAAAGGGAGAACGTCGCAACGCATCATCATCTGCACTATCGCTTCCGGGAGTCGGGATGTCGTCTTTGCCACCCGCATCGACAGCACTCTCAACCACAATCAGGATTATGTCAACCTATCGTTCCAGTGTCCTCCTGCATTTTCACGTTTTCAACATTCAGGATACTACCTATACTGCTTTGTTCTTTTTTTTTTTTTTATTTGTTTTTCCTTTTTACTTCTTTTCACTTTTGCAGAGTTCTTGTTTCTAAAATATCCCAAGATTAAATTTATGAGACTAACAAGTACAATTTAACAAAAAATTTAATCCTCCACATTCCATTTGTTGTCAAGTTATTTACTTCGCCAGTTGTCCCTGCTTGCTGTGACGAGACAAAGAGTGAACGGGAGGAGTCTTACACAAGAGCTTATTTCGATCCTCGCCGAAGGATTCTTATTAGCTCAAGTCTTGTTAGTCCAAAGTTTTAATTCGAGTCCCACATCCTCACTACTAGGCTAGCAAGATGAGGCATTGAGGGCGGCGCGCGAGGGAAAGTTTAGAGAGTGCTAAGAGTAGACGCAGCCCACAATACTGTTTACAATAAGCCTCCGCAACATCCGAAAACCACCTCTTAGCCACCCGGCGAAATTTGCAACCTTCGCAATAGGAAAACTTGAAGACTTAATACGATTTCACGCTGTCTACTTCTATGAGAAATAACAATAAAAAGCAAATGAATATTTGAAATATTTATAGTTTTAATCGTCCATTATAAATTGCAATCTGGCTTGTGGCTAGTTGGGTTATTAAGTTTTATATTTATAAGGCTGCATTATTGATCAGCAGGGAATGCTTTGTCTTTGCCACCCCCTGAGGGGCAACTGAGCATGGCGGGCAGCGGTTAAGACGCTGGTCAAGCTCGGCTCGCGGTGCTGGATTAGTGACCGCCCCGGCCGGGATTAGCAGCTGAAGCAGTCTGGCGCGTAAGCCCACTGGGATTACTCGGCTGAGATTTCCTCGGGCTGGTGGCGCATCTGCATTGTGCGCAAATAAAACAAAAATCTGAGGAATCCTCAGGTCTTAGGCGGACTACGGCCTTCGTGCCCCCAGAGCGCGCTCGGCCAGGAAGAGACTAATCCGTAAGACGCCCAGTCTGGTAATATGCAGAAAACCTTCTTAGTCTAACGAGATTAGTGTTGCTGCCGCTTCTGCTTACGACCCCGGAATATTTCAACGGATGGCGCGGGAGTTTCTGCGGAGTTTTCCGGTGTTATTAGATGTCTTGCTGGGTGGATAAATCACTGGAATTGAAGTAAAGCGATTTTCAGAGTGTGGTGCACGGTTTTATTTTCCGGTCGCCAACGTGCTATCGGTGGAAATTCAAAGATCATTAAGGATGTATATAGATAGAAACCAGATGATGATATTCAAACGCATTAGAATTATTTTCTTCCGCTCAAAATAAATTACCAAAAGTTATTCATTGTTGTACAGTTATTAATTATTCTAGAATGACAAATGATCATTTAGCTTGTCTTAAATTAAGTTTCTAAAAGTGGAAAACTTTGAGATTATGTCAAGATTTCTACTTTTACTATTTCATTCCCAAACCACAGCAAATTAAACATGATAACACATATTTAACAACAAATTAATGACAACGCATTTATTTACACAACGTGAATCCTGTTTTCTTTCAGTTAAATCTCTACCAGTCCATTGCATAGTTGAAGCAGTCTGCTCTCTCGAAGACCGAGTATCTCCTCACTCTTCAGGATCAAATTCATGGCGTCGTCGGACTTTAGTCGAAACCGACAGCTTTGTCATCATCCCAGTTTCGACACCATTTCATGACCTAGTTCAGGCTGCTCTGGTACAACTAGGATACTCTCCCGAAAGCGTAGCAGCCGCCAAAGGGGCAGTGGTGATAAAACACTGGAAGGCTCTCGCATTCGATCAAATCTCGGACGATCCACTCGCAAACGTCGGCGATATTCTCGGCGACCTCACTAGCGTCGCCACGTTACGGATCCAAGTCTTCCGAGGGCGACCAGGAGCAGTCACTGACATCAAGGACAAGTTACTGAGATTCCTCATGGTTCATTCTCAAAGTGCTTTGATATCATCCGGATGTCCACTTGACGAGGTAATTGCTTTTTTGAATGAGGATTATATTCTACTAGGTTTTTATAGAGATGTTGTTTTACATAAGGTTATTAAGACTGAGTTAAGTTGACGATTATGATTCTCTCATCTCTTAAGTCTTGCTTGTCTCGTGCAGAAGAATCAGAGACGTCGGGGGTGGGTGTACGTCTCTTGCTTTTAATAAGATTACTCCGGCATTATTTCATGGTATTAATGAGATCAAAAGCTTTCTGCATTCGAAAGACTCGTCTGCACTTTGCGCCTGCCAAAGGTCGGGGGTGGCGGAGCAACGTCAACATTCGCGACGCATATTTTGAGCTCATGACAAAACTCGTACTTTTGGATCTATTTATTAGACGGCCGGATTACAATCTACTGATCCTTGTCCACAAAGCGCAGCGAGTCCCTCTGTACCCAGTGGATTATAATTTTGTTGCATAAATCTTTTCTTTTGATGTCTACAGTATATTTATTATGATATAAATAGTAAAATCAAATTGTGTAAAATTATACTGGAGAAGGCAACAAGCTAAAAACGTTCTTCTCTTAATGAATAATTATTGCGTATTAAAGTAAACACTTTGTGACTACACTAAATAGTACACCAAAAAATAAATTGAATTTACCCCCTTTTTTGTTACAATTTGTAATTTTCTTTTTGTTTTTCAGGTCCTTCTTTCACAAATTTGTCGTGGTGATTCTGGCAGCACTCCTCCTGAACTAACCGAAGAAGCCCGCAAAAAATTCGACCAATGGTGGTGCTTACAATTCAGCCCGCAATCCCCAAACCGGCCGCATCTGGCTCCACCATGCCCATTTCCTGTCTCCTCACCACATTCAATAAAACCACTGGAACGTCCTCCAGGGCATCCCGAGTTACCGCCGGTAGGTCACCCCGCTTACCAAGCAGTTCACAATCAATTCCCTACTCAGAAAACTCGAATGCGAACCAGTTTCGATCCCGAATTAGAACTACCTAAGTTACAACGTTGGTTTGCTGATAACCAGCACCCCAGCAGACAGCAAATTCAGCAGTATGTCAAGGAACTCAATAGTTTGCAATCGCGCAGAGGAAGGAAGCCCTTAGATGTGAATAACGTAGTCTACTGGTTTAAAAACGCTAGGGCTGCTCAGAAAAGAGCAGAAACTAGACAGGTTGGACATATGGTAAATGGGTATAATAATTATAGTCCGACAAATGGCTCGGGGTTTCTGATGAATGATGGATATCTACCTTCGGAGAGGTTAGAAGGATGGAGGAGAGGATGCAAAAGAGGTCCTAATACTTCTCACATGTCTGATGAATTTAGCAATACTGGCTCAGATTTGGACGAGGAAGATATGACGGAGCCAGGACCAGGAAGTCCAGTTGGTCCTTTGTCGTTAACCATAAGAAAACAAGAATCACATGAAGGAAGTCCACGATCGTCTACACCTATTGCAGATCAGGTAAGATTTTTTGTTCTCTTATTTATTATTATTGTGTTTGATTATTTGCTTTTGGTTTAGCTCGAACCTAAAATCGAACCAAAGATAGAAGAAGAACCAATTAATTACCACTCCTCTAGTGACCACTCGAATAACAACAAAGTGAATTCCATCTCCGACAACGGCGACCCAGTTGAGGAACCCGACTCGGAACCTGAAACCAAGAGTAACTACGAAATGGTTTCACACATGATGTCACGTCCACGTAGTTGTGACTCCCCTACAGAGCAACATCCCTTGAGTGGTCACCGCGGCCCAAACGAAGGTCTTGAACGCCTTGCTGCTTCCTTCCCACTGGTTCCCAACTCAATGTTCAGCCACAGCATCATGTACATGAGCCAATACATTCCTGGTCTTCAACACGCAGCTGCTGGAAGTCCTCCCGGAGCTTCTTCTGCTCTGTCAATGTCAGCACTATCAGCGGACGAACGCCGTAAAAGAAATCGCACTTTCATTGATCCTGTAACCGAAGTTCCTCGCTTAGAACAGTGGTTTTCGCTCAACACGCACCCCTCACATAATCTCATTCTGAAATATACTGAAGAACTAAATTGCATGGCGTATCGGCAAAAGTTTCCGCGTTTGGAGCCCAAGAATGTTCAGTTTTGGTTCAAAAACCGACGCGCTAAGTGTAAACGACTGAAGATGTCGCTGTTTGATTCACCCGCGGGACATTTTGGGGATAAGGAGTAGAGTTGTACTTAGGAAATTGAATATATTCGAATTACCAAAGATTTATATGGTTTTTGACACGTATTAGATATGTAGACGACGTTTTGTTATTTGTTTCGTTGTTATTTCATAATCAACAAAAGATGTACTCTGGTGACTGCTAAGCATGTAAAAATTACATTTTCTACAGTTCACCTCCGGAAGGATGTAAATAAATTAAGGAAAATTGACAAGTTGCAAGGATGGAATTGAATGGGAGGTGAACACTGTTAAACCGAAATAATTGTTGTAACGTACGAAATAAGCCTGTATCGGAATCCAAATTTAATATCTGTCATTGAGACCTTTTTCCCAAATTATGACAACCCGTTTACGTTTGCCATACTATTTATAAGAATGTATTAAATGTAAATAAATATTAAATATGCTAAAGAAAAGGTGCTTGCTTTTGAAAGGGTATTTTAGCTTTCCCTAGAGTTGTACACAGAAAAGGAGAGAACTTACTCGAAATAGTAAGTAGAATAAATGTTCAAATATCAATTTGAACTCACAATAATTGGATAATGCCTGCTTCGTGGCGCAGTCGGTACGCCGTCTGACTGTAGCAATGACCGCGTGGTGCATATTCTGGGGCACAGGGTACAATCCTGCTGAGGGTGTTCAATCCCGATAACAACTAATAATCATAGTATTTAAATAATTGATATAATTTAATAGATTTTTATGTAATTCTTACGTAGATCTTTTCGGCAATTTTAAATCCGTTGTTTATTTTACTATAGAGAAATGGTTAAAGAAAGAGCCAAAAACTGGATGAATTAAGAAACATTTTTCTGGTATCATGACTCAAATTGATAAATAACATCTCAATTTAACTTAATTTTATTGCGACAGTAACATTTGAAACCAGTTTCATTTATTTCCGCCTCAAACCCAGAGAGATTTCGCAGTTTGCACAGTTGTAGCCTGTTGAGAGTGGCATGTTCCTTCATCGGGCGGACGTAGACGGCCTGGGCGTTATCTGCCGCCCCCCTTTGGCGGCTTAAAATAGCGCAACTTGCGTCCGCGCGCGCCTCAATTCATCGAATCTGATAGCCGTAGCACGCATTGTCTCACCAAGGGTGCGATTGTGGCGGAAGGCGGCGGAGGCGGCAGCCTGCTAAAGTTTGGAAGTGTGCCGGATGCGTATGGCAAGCCTCTGATTATCTGTGTCACCGAAAGGAAAGGAATGTTAAACTCAAACCATGTCAGTTTTCGTAAAAACCGTCAGGTTGGAAAGTTTCTAGTATCTTTTTATTCACGCTGCATTTATTTTCCAAAAAGATATACATTTTGAGCAAAATATAGCATTATTTGCATATCTTACATTTGGTTGCGTCTTGGCGATTTTTAATTGGGCAAATCGGATTGCGTTCATTATCCTTGCTCTCGGTTACGCGACTCGCGTGCACCTTTTAAGACAATACCAGCCGCCAGTAGCGGAACAAAGCGGTGCGATTCGTTAATTCCGATTTTATGCACAAATGCTACTTGCACGCGTCTAATTGGTATCATCAGCGGGAAATCGCGGGATGTGCACTCAGCCCGAGAAGCGGAAAACGCTTTGTACCAAGGCCAAAATACAACAATGCGCGAGCGCACAAAAGCTGGCCACTTTTCTACTTTAGCGATTTGCGATGATGATTTTCATAAACCTCAACGGAGCACAATGCGGAAGAAAAACGAGTTTCAGCAAACATAAGTCTCTGTAATTCACAAACCAGAAACACCAATAATATAACGATACATTATTTTGGCACAAAAAGCTGAAAATATTTTTTCTAGCAAGAGATAAACTTGAGAAAAAGAGTTTTTTTAACCATCAGTTAACCACCAGTAAACTTGTAATAGGGTAACAGATTTCACCCTCATTGAGACAACAGAATGCAGCAGTCAAGGGTGGATGGAAAAGAGGCCAACACACAATTTAAAAGTCTTTTATCATGCGTTACGCGCTAGTATTTCACATTTTCCGGCGCCTAGTGCGTTTATGAATAATAAATACTGATATAAGCTGCGGGGCGCACAGAAAACTGTAGTGAGGGGTGTAATC